>MU226973.1:2482753-2503993 GCA_018584345.1 Thuja plicata | reverse complement strand
TAAAAACCTCCGCTTCAAATGCATCGCCAACAATTTTTAATTCCCACCAAATAAATAAGTGAACACAATTGATTTAATTGCCTCTGATGTTTGATTGATATTTTGTCTCATTTGCTCATAAACCTCACAGACTGGAAGAAATTTGTTTCTGAATAAACTCCACAGGTTGGCAGGAAAACCAGCTCTGATACCACTGTAATGACCCTAACCGGCCATTTTCCAAATTTTTCCCAAATATATCTCATGCAGATTTAAACAAAACATTCATTCAATAAAACTATGGAATTCAACAGTAATTAACCAGCATTTTCATATTCCATTAAACCCTCAGCAACATCGTTGCATTATAAAATAACAATGGGATTTCTCACAATCCAAATCTGAACTCAACATGCAGTAGAATAACAATTAATAGAAAAGACCCTGTGAATACAAAGGTGAACTCTGATGTGAATCCGCACCGGAGACGAACTGGGGTTACGTCCACTCCTCCTCTGAGCCAAAAGGGTTTCCGTCCTGAAGGCTGAATTCGAAAGCTGAAAGCTTTCTGATATCTCCAAGAGCTAAATATCATATCATAAGCTAAGCATATGCAAATGAGCCTTCAATCCTTCTTTTAAAGCAATGGCTGTGACTCTTCAGTTTCCCCTCTCTGTCCTTTCATATTCTCACTTAAAGTCACTTTTTAAATAAATATAACCATTGGTTATAAAGTGACATAATAAAATAAAGTGAGGAATCTTCTGGCATTAAAACGGAGGACCAAACAAACTCGGATGGAGACGTGTGATAGCTTGCCGGAAAGTTCTCGGCGAGACGCTCCGAGTCCACTACTGAAATGCCAGCTACGCTGAGTTCTTCCTACTTACTATAAATAGTAAGCATTCTAGAAACCCTGCGGAAACTAATCCGATTGCCCTGAAACTTAAAACACCTAGGCCAAACATTCCTCTGATCCTCTGCCAGACCTCGGTTAGCCCATCGGACCATGATAAAGAGGCTAACTATAAGGCACGAGATAATGTGCCCAAAAGGGGACATTACAGATTTGATGTGTATAAGTACTTACCAAGCGAATCCAGAAGCTATGTTATTACTAACCATTGAATTATCTTACCACATAAGAGTTAATGATTATCAGAGGCCATGAAAAGCCTCACAATATGGTCATGCCCTCTACAAGAGAACTTGAAGAAACTACCACTGTCATCATTATTATTTCATCGAACAAGTTCAAATTGGTAGTTTAACTAATTATTTATATATTTTAATTTTTTTTTTGATAAGGGGCCGAAGCCGATATTTTATATTAATTATTAAATATAAGAAGTTTACAATAGGACCTGGTTCAAAAGAGCATACCGGCAGGAAAGGACCAGGAAGAAAACCTCCGGTTGTAGCTCAAAGAAAAACTTTAGGACTAAACACGATTACATCCAAGACGGTACAATGCTATTCCCAAATCAAACTATTTGCATAATTTTTGAAGCAGGTGGGGATTTAACCGACAGGTTTTCCTTTGCTGAGACAAGTTACTTCTCTATGAATGAGGACTTGTGAAAGGAGCCTGTAACCATAAAAAAGTATTTCAAACTACTTGAATATCTGTCTGAAATTCTGCCCATCAGCTCCAAAGTTTGCCAATTCATCTGCCATCTTGTTGCCTTCTCTATAAATATGGTTCACTGTAACACTTTTAAGTTTTTCCATTAATTCCACTGCTTTGTTTAAAAGAGCCCGTAGTTTCTAGTTTGGAATCTGCTTTTTCCTCATTGCATTTATAGTTATGGCCGAGTCTCCTTTAATTTCCACCTTCCTCAAGTCCACTTCTATGGAAAGAAGTAATCCTTCCACTAAGGCCTTATATTCTGCTACATTATTTGTATGTACCTCCAACGATTTTGATAATCTCACTGTTGTCTTGCCTTGACATGAATGAATCACACACCCTGCTCCAGAAGGGCCAGCATTGCCTATAGAGGCACCATCAAAGTTCAATTTAAACCAGCCTGGACTTGGCGGACGCCATTTGCAATTTTCTCTGTCTTGTTTGTTTAATTGACAACCTTTGCCAATTACTGGTGGTATTTTCAAACCAAACCATTGCTTATGCATTTTGTCATCCCAACCTGTGAAATAGCTTGATTTATGTCTTTGGGCATCTATTCTTGAATTTGTTGTTTTTGCAATAACTGCTTCTATTTTATTCATAAGCATATCTTTATCTAAGGATTTTCCTTGAAATAGCCTCCTATTCCTCTCCTTCCAAATTTCCCAGCCCACAATTGAGGGTGATAGTATCCACAACTTTCCGAATAAACTAATCTTTAAATGGATTTGGCCATGATTGAAAGAGTGATAAAACATCATTTGGAAGTGCTGATATCCATCCTAACTTAGCACACAGCCAACGCCAACGTTCTTGAGAAAAAGGACATGTTAATAGCATGTGGTTGATATCTTCTTCATTCCTATTACATAACACACAAACTGATGGCCCTTGAAAACCAATCCTTTTGAACCATTCTGCTGTTAGAATCTTGCCCTGTAATGCTGCCCAGGTAAAAATGTCTGCCTTTGGGATGCATAATTTGTTCCAACATAGATGTATTGGTAAATGAGACTTGGTCCCTTCTGGCTGTTGGGAAGCTACCTTGTAACCATCTTTCGCTTTACACAGTCCTGACTTCGATCCATTCCAAATAATTTCATCACCATCCTGCTTCAATGAAATGAATCTGTTTTTTAAGGTTTCTTTGAGTATCCCAATATCCTCTAGTGGCAGATTCAGATCTTCAAAATGTTTCCATTCCCATTTATGATTCAAGTTTTGGTCTCCAAAATAAACATAGTCTCTTACATGAATTCCCCAATTAACTTCACAAATCTGCCTTATTCTATTTGTTTCCATTAGGTTGTTGATGATAGGGTAACCTCCTCAAGAGTCATTCCAAAAGAGAATTTTCTTTCCATCTTTAATATTCCACGATAGATGGCTGAGAATAATATCACTGCACTTAGAAATAAAATTCCAAATACAAGATCCTCTAGGATAATTTGATATTCTCATAATCTCTTCATTGTTTAGGTTTGAAAGATATTTGCCTCTAATGATCCTAACCCATTTGAGGTGTGATTCCTTATATATTTTCCAAAATAGTTTAGCCCCTAATGCTCTATTCTGCCAAAGTTGATTCTTTATACCCATACCTCCCCTCTCAATCGGATAACATCTCTTTTCCCATGCAATCAGTGCAAACTTCTTTTTAGTATCTGTGATTTGCCAGAAGAATTTTCTTAGCTTCTTAACCAGTTCCATGTAGGCTCCACTAGGCAAAGCAATACAAGACATTACGTATATGGGGATTGCCGATAAAGTTTCTTTTAACATAATTAGTCTACCTACCCAAGATAACCATTTGGATTTCCATAATTCCATTCTCTTATCCAGTTTTTCTCCTATTGCTTTCCAGGCTGAAGTAGATCTTAGGGATTTATCCAGTGGTATTCCCAAGTATGTGCACGAGAGTTTACCCTCTTTAAAACCCAATAGATTTAGAATTTGGATTTGAGCTCTTGCTTTGACATGAAAGAAAAAAATTGTGACTTGTCCTGATTTACTGCTTGTCTTGAAGCCTTTGAATATTTGTTAAGCACCCTTTTCAATTGCAAATCTTCACTTCTACTTCCTTTCCCAAATAACATTGTATCATCTACGAACTGCTGATGAGTGATTGGTTGGACTGAAGATGTCACTTCCACTCCTTTGAGGATGTCATTGTTTTGAAGACTACATAGTTTTTTTCCTAATGCTTTAGCCCATAATGATAAATAAGAAAGGAGACAATGGATCTCCTCATCGAATTCCTCTTGAACTTTCAAAGAAGCCATATGGATTCCTGTTAATGCGTATGGAGAATCTTGGGGTGAAGATGCAATAAAATATCAGATTTATCCAGGATTTACAAAACCCAAACCCTTCCATAGATTTGCACAAAAACCGCCAGTCTATTTTTGTTAGTGTCATTGATGTCAAGAAATAATCTACACAACATACCTGGACTTAGATGGCACTATATCTGTTCTATACACAAAGATAAGGAGCAATCTGTAGTTGAATGTTTATGGCATCAAACTGTAGCATGTGTTTGGAAGTCCTCATTTGGTGTAAGTCACAAATTGAATAATCTGTATACTGGGCACGACCATAAATTGAATAATCTGTATACTAGGCACGACCACCTTCAGCGGCTATCTTGGGTGGTTCATAACCGGTTCAAACAATCTCTATGCCAAATGGATTTGAAATGAACTTCACATATATATTTAGGACACTATAAAAAAATGTTGGCAGATATATCTTCAGTGTGCGATGATTGAAAAATGGTTATAAACTTTTCTAACAAAGATGAAGACTGCCACGTTGAAGCCAACTCAGCAGTCAAACTGGTTTGAATACTCTTATCGCGATACATCAAAACATTTTCAATGAAGTATTTTTTAATATAATGTCAGATTCTATAAAATATTGTCTGCTTGTTTACCAGCCCGATAAAAGTCGGGTGTGCCAAAATTAAATAGAATGCATTTCCTGGAAACTTGACAGCTAGCATCAATAGATTGTTTTAATAACAATATAAGTTTAATAAGATGCCGTTGGAAATCATCGAGCTTTCAATAGTTTGTAAAAAACAACGCAAATAGGAGTTTCACTGGCTAACTAAACCGACTTTTTTTGCTCACTAAAGACAATTAGGAGATGTTGTTTGATTCGGTTTAGAATACTGTGAATTGCAACTGTACCAGTCTTCTATTACTATTATATATATACTTCCGATAATTCAAAAGGTTGCACTGTGATAGCATTTGGAAATAAGAAAAGGATAATGAAGTTCTGATAGTGAATTAATATCCACGTGAGAAGAAAAATTCTGAGAGCAGTCTGGAATAGCATGTGAAAGGTGTTGCTGAAGAGAGTCCAATAAAATATTTTGAATATTGAAGATCAGATATAATAGTGTCTGGATGTCTTAAAGATGGAACACTAAAGATGTTTTGAGAAACAAGAGCAGCCATTTGACTGTGCTCATCGAGTGACTAATTGTGTCTCACAGTTCTCAGGTATAACATTTTCCGAAGGTTGATTATTAATCTCAGATAAAGACAGATTGGACAATTTGGTTATATTATAAGGTGATATTATTGATGCTCTCATATTTTTTATTAAAGATGTATCCTGTTGAAACAATGTTGGAGTTCATATAAACTATGTTCATTTTGATTCAGTCAGAAAAGAATTTTTATCTCAGATTATAAAAGCAGAGAAATATTGTGAACAGTTTACAGTACTACCACAGAAGCATAATTGATTCAGTGTGTTTTCAGATTTGAGTCCAATTGTATTTTTATCTTCAGATCATTCAAAGGGTGTATGTGTATCTGAATTGATGTTCAGTTTGAATGAGTAGTTGCTCAAAGTTGTGAAAGAGTTGTTGCTCTTGAACAGGGGTTTGGAGACTCCTTAGGGTTGGAGCCTTTAAAATTGTAATTGGATTTAAGATTTGTGAGGCTGGATTAGGACAGTAGATCCTAGCAGCCATTCTCACCGTGGTTTTTTCCCGCATTGTGTTTCCACGTCATATTCCTGTGCATTGTTTCTTGTGCTTTGTTTCTAGACCTCATGATGCTTCTTTTATGTTCTGATTTGATGCTCTAAGTTCAATCAAAACAATCTATAGAGTAAATACATAAAGTTTGAATTAAATTAAAATTTGGTCTAAGGTTTATTCACTACTAATTCAACCCCCCCTCTTAGTAGTGAATCTGTGTTCTACAATTGGTATTAGAGCCAAGTGCTTGTCAAAAGACGCAGATTCTGTGATTGGAACACATGGCCAATCTAGAAGGAGCATCCTCAAATAAGGCACCTTTGTTTGATGGGACAAATTATGCTTTCTGGAGTGTTAGAATGGAAAGTTACATTGCTTCAATTGGTTATGATGCTTGGATGTCTGTTGAAAATGGCTACACTTTACCTAAAGCTCCCTTAACTGATCTTGCAGATAAGAAAGATTATGAAAACAATGCTAAAGCTAGAAATGCATTATTGTGTGGTTTAGCTAATAGTGAATTTACTAAAGTCATGCATTGTAAAACAACTATGGAAATCTGGGATAAGTTAAAGGGTATTTATGAGGGCGATGATAAAGTTAAGCAGGCTAAACTACAAACATATAAGGCCAGATTTGAGGAATTACAAATGAAAGAAGGATGCATTGCTGATTATCTTTTAAGACTTGATGAAGTTGTTAATACAATTAAATGCTTAGGAGAAAAAGTTAAAGAACCAACTGTTGTGCAAAAGGTTTGACATTCTTTACCTTCCAGATACAACGCAACAATTTCTGCGACAAAAGAAGCCAGGGATCTTACTAAAGTAACAATGGATGATTTGCATGGTATTCTAACAGCTTTTGAAATGAGAATGGCAAGTAATGTAGAAACAAAAAGGGAAGTTACTTTTAAGGCAACTAAGAAGGAGAAGGACAAAAGTTCCGAATTAGAAGATCTTGAAGAGCAATTGGCAAACCTAGCTAAAAAGTTTAAAAGAATTGGTAAAAATAAAGGAAAATCACCTATGAAATGTTTTAATTGTGGAAAGAGTGGTCATTTTGCAGCTAAATGTCCTAACTCTAATAGTGATGAAGAAGAAGGTTTTAAGAAGAAACAATTTGCTCAGAAATCTAAAAAGTTTGCAAAGAAAAAGAAAAGTTTATATGTTAAGAATGATGGTACTGATAGTTCTGATTCTAATGGTTCTGAAACTTTGTTTATGGCAGTAGGACCTTGTTCTACAGATCGAAGTGATGATAATTCAAGCAGTGATACAGAAGATGAAGTTGATTTTGAAGCAGAGTTGGTATGTGCACTTGAAGAAATCAGCCGGTTGAAGAAGTTGGCATCAGTCTCAAAAGGTAATGCAGATTTCTCAAAAGATATTGAATCTATAATTAAGATTATTACAAATTTGAAAGTTGAGCTTGAAGAAACTAAAAGGAAGTTAGAAGTTGTAAATTCTGAACTTATTATTAAGACTGAAAATTGCCCTAAGTTGGAAAGTGAAATAGTTGGTTTAAGGAATGAAATCAAGAAACTAACTATAATTCATGATAAGCAAATAAAATTCACAAAAAGTTTAGAAATGTTAAGTGATATGTTGGATCAACAGTGAGACACTAGCATCAACTATAATTCATGATAAGCAAATAAAATTCACAAAAAGTTTAGAAATGTTAAGTGATATGTTAGATCAACAGTGAGACACTAGCATCAAAACATGATTAGGGTTTGAAAAGGCAGAAAGTTCAAATAGTGCAAAAGGTAAAAAGAATTCTGTTGAAACTAAGAAGTGGTTTCCTAGAAGATTTTACTCATTCTATGGTTATTGCAACTTTTGCAACTATTTTGGTCACAAAGCAGTAAATTGCAGGGTTATGCCAAGAAGGTTCAGTTTTTTAAGTCCAAATTCTTTTAATGCATTAAGAAATTTCAACTTGGTTTGCTTTAAATGCCAAAATGTTGGACATACTGCAAGAAATTGTTAGTTGAGTTTTGTTGATTCAAGGAATAGGTTATCTAACAAGAAAGAGACAAAACCATGGAGAAAGAAAGAAAACAAGTCCCTTGTTGTTACACCATTGCATGGTACAAAAGAGAATCTTTGGATTGTCGACAGTGGTTGTTCAAACCACATGACAGGTGATAAAGACAAGTTTTCTACATTTACAGAATGGAATGGTGGTCCAGTGAAATTTGTAGACAAATCTTCAGTGCCAATATGAGGTAAAGGTTCCTTGAGTATCAATGGTATGCTAGAAGCAAACAATGTGTGCTATTCGGATGATTTAAAACATAGTTACACCACCCTGGGGGACGTGGGGACGTCGGAACGAGGAGACAGGTTTCTGGATAGGGGGGACAGAGGGGCCTCAATTTGGGGACGACGACAGGGGATAGGGGGGTGTATATACTATACATGTGGTACTTAAAATGCTAGTTACGAAAAAATGTATAACAATATTGAATATAAGAGTCTAAGACATAAAGATGTAAAACAGTTGTCACTTGTCAGTTGACAGTACCCGTAAAATACTAAAATACTAATAGTAAATTAGAATTCAATTACTAAAAGACTAAAGAAAATACTTGAACATTGCATTGAAGTTTGAACATTGAACATGTAACATTGAACATTGAAGTTTGAACAATAGAATTATAAATACTCGAATCAGCAAATGGAAGCGTTCTATTATATAAATTTATAATAGATATGATATATCAAAATTATGAGTATCTAATCATAAAGATGATTACATTGAGTAGCATGATATGAGTATCGAAACAAGTACAAGCTACAAAATCAAAAGGCCAAGGCCCAAAATGTAGTGAAGGAGGCCTCTAATCATCCCTTGGGAGGTCGGCAAACTCGTCATCACCGGAAGTATCATACTCTCCAAGGTCAAGAGCCGCGAAAGGAACACCAACCAGCCCTGCATCTGAAGCATCCTCATCCTCATCAATCTGTGATGGCTCCTCTGGCTCTACATCCCATTGTGTTGCTGGGCTATCCTTGTACACACGTGTCTTGCGATCAGTGATACACAAGGCACTATGTATAGCCACCAGCTTCTCTGCTCTCTGAGAGGTAAGTCTATTCCTCTTCAGAGAGTGGATGAAGCTATATGTAGACCAGTTCCTCTCAGAAGTTGAAGAACTAGAAACCTGAGACAACAAACGAATGGCTAGTGTGGTAGTCGTTGTTTTCGGTCCATGACAAGTCACCACAAAAGTGGATCCTCCTGTGCCATAGTTTTTATGTCTGTCTTTGCCGCAGCCCTATAACCCTTTGTGCTCACCTGGTGGCACAAATGATGGTCCTCCCCCCTTCGCAACCAACTGCATCATCTCCTTATAATAAGGAGATCAAGCTACATGAAGTGGTATGCCATTGGAAAAATAAAATCTACCAATGGATTCCTCTGTCTCCTCTTTCAAGCGCGCATTAAATAAATCTTCTATGGGGTTACTTTCAGCTGTCACCTTTCGTTTCCTCTTGCTGGGTTGTGCTTCAGCCACAACACTAAAATTGGAATAAGGTCCTGAGGCTGCCACTGTCAATGATGTTGCTCTCGGCTGCGATCTAGGAGTAGGAATATGTGGCCTCCCCTGTAATTGCTGCTCATGTGACTGTTGAATACTTTGAATATGTTACCTACCAGATAAGGTAGTAGGCATTGCGATTCCCAAGTCATCTGGAATACCCCAAAGCTTGCTGAATTCAATTCTATAATGGAAATTTTTAGTGAGCTTCAAAAACTCACATGCTTCCACACCTTTTCTTGTCGAAAAGAGGAAGTGTGCATTCACTCTAGTGATGCTACCAAACCAATCTGTACCACAAATGTTGCATTTCCACTTTCTTGTGCCACCACTTGATTGTTTTGGGCCAGTTATCCTTGTTGCAAACTGTCTAAGAGGAGATTTAGGGTCATAGTTACCCCTAGCCCACTTTGCCAAAAGTGTGGAGGGGTAATCAGTAGATGGTGGACCAGGTGGCCAATTATATGTGGATTGAAATTCAGTTTGCTCATGCTCATCCCCCTCATTGGTGTCATCATGCCCAGGTTCATAATCTTCTTGGCTACTATCACTATGAGAGTGAGTTTCCAATTCCATCTCATCATCAATTTGGCTTGTTTCATGATTGTGAGTGTGGGAGCCCATTTTCACACTGCATTTCACCAAATGAAAAAAAAATCAATAAATACATGGTTTCAGCGTAAGCCCTTCTTTAAACAAAAAATAAAATTGAAATTTAAGCAACAAGAATTTAGAAATGAATCAACAAGAATCTACATCAATCTAGAAATGAAATTCAAATAACTACTACAAAATGAAACAACAAGAAATATAAAACTCAAAACAATGAACATTCATTTGAAAATCAGAAAATAAAATAAAAAATTAGTGAGAAATCTTGCCTTTTGCTTGAAAAATCTTTTGAACAAGGTGAAAAATCTTCCTCTTCTTCTTGCTCCTTGTCACTCCTCTTTGACTTGCAATCACTCTTTTCACTCTTACAAGCACCCTTTTATCAACTCTTCACTCTTGTTGCTGTTGCAAACACAAAGAAACCAAAAAATGAATGCAAATGAAGCCACAAATGTTTTCAAGCATTTTAGCACAAGACATGGGCCCTACATGCCATAGGGTTTAGAAATGACCAATGAAACAATAAAAAAATGTTTTTTTTTAAATTACTTCTTTTTTTTACTTTGACAGGGGATGCCCGTGCGTCCCCTGGAGGGGTTAAGGGAAGCTTTTGCGTTCCCCCTTCCCTGAGGGGGACGCCGGGACGTCTCCGCGTCTCTGACAGAACGACGACGGATGGGCGCCGCCGCCGGGACGACGTCCCCCTATCCCCGATGCGTCCCCGTCTTGATGACGTTGGGGATTTTTTTTTGGGGGGGGGACGCGTCCCCGGGGTACACTGGTTTAAAATATAAATTACCAAGTGTTAGTCAATTATGTGATAATGGCTACTCTGTAAATTTTAATGCTGAAGGTTGTGAGATAAGAAAAAATGATTCTGGAAAGGTTATTGTTGAGGGTAAACATACTGAAAGTAATGTTTATGATTTGAGAGAAGTAAAAGGAAGAAATTGTTTGTTGAGTCAAGTTGATGAAAGTTGGCTTTGGCACAGAAGGTTAGGACATGTCAATTTCGATAATCTTGTAAAAATCAGTTCTTTGAATTCAGTAAGACATGCCCAAGATTGTGAAACTTAAAAATATTGTGCAAAGAATGTCAACAAGGAAAGAAAACTAGAATAAGTTTTAAAGCAAAAGAATATTCAAGTCTACAACCCCTTGAGTTGATTCACACAGATCTTTGTCGACCCACCAGAACTAAAGATTTGAAAAATGAAAGATATTTCATGGTTTTTGTAGACGATTATTCTAGAATGACGTGGGTGACATTCTTAAAAGAAGAGTCAGAAGCTTTTGAAAATTTTAAAATTTTGAGGGCTATGGTTGAAAAAGAAATTGATTATGAAATTAAGTGCCTTAGATTTGATAGAGGTGGCAAATTTATGTCTAAATAATTTGTTGCTTAGTGTGAAGAAGGCATAAAAAGATAATACTCTGCAGCCAGGACACCTCAATAGAATGGGATAGTTGAAAGGAAAACCAGAACAATAATGGAAATGGCCAAAACTTTACTTAATGAATCAAAACTTCCTGATGGGTTTTGGGTGGAAGCAGTGCACACAACTGTTATGTCCTAAACAGGGTTCAACTTAGGCCTAACGACAAGAAAACACCATATGAGTTATGGTATGGTAAGCCAACTTTAGTTAAATATTTTAAAGGGTTTGGAAGTAAATGTTTTATTAAGCGAGAAGAGGAAGGTTTGAGTAGTTTTGATTCTAAATGTGATGAAGGGTTGTTTCTTGGTTACTCAACTCACAGTAAAGCGTATAAATGCTATAATAATAGATTAAAGAAGATTTTTGAATGTGTTAACATAAAAATTGATGAGCAATTCCACAAAGACAATTCTGAAGAACCTATTGTTATTTTAGATAATGTGTTTGAAAGTACTCCTATACCTTCCACTGATTCTAATGAAACACTTCTACAACAAATGTTTCTAATGATGGTGATGAAATATGTTCTGAGAATGCTAGTGAAATTTCTTTTGAAAATATTGGTGAAAAGAATCCATCTAAGTTTGTAAAAAGAAATCATCCTGAACAACAAATAATTGGTAATAAAGATGATGGGATCCAAACAAGGAAAAAGGTTGTTAAGAATTATAATGAAGAAGCCTACCTATCTTTGATTTATGAAATGGAACCTAAAACATATAAGGAACCTAGCACAAATGATAATTGAATTAATGCAATGAAAGAGGAATGAGCGCAAATTGTGAAAAATAACACTTGGGAGTTAGTTCTTCGTCTGTTAGATAAGAATGTCATTGGTGCTAAATGGGTGTTTAAGAATAAACTTAACGAAGATGGACAAATCGTTAGAAATAAAGCTAGACTAGTATGTAAGGGTATGCACAAATTGAAGGGGTAGATTTTGATGAGACATTTGCTCCTGTAGCCAGGCTAGAAGCTATCCGCATGTTTTTGGCATTTTCAGCTTATAAAAACTTTAAGGTTTGGCAGATGGATGTAAAATCAGCTTTCCTGAATGGGTTCTTAGAAGAGGAAGTTTACATGGAACAACTAGAAGGCTTTGTCTATGTAGGTAAACAAGACTATGTATGCAGACTCAAAAAGGCATTGTATGGTCTTAAACAGGCACCTAGGGCTTGGTATTCCATGCTTGATCAACATCTTTTACAGCAGGGTTTTCACAGAGGTAATGCAGGAAGTAATCTATATTTCAAATATGTTGGAGATTGGGTATTTGTTGTGGTTGTTTACGTTGATGACATTATTTTTGGTGGGAATAATGAAGTTTGTAAAGATTTTGCTAACCAAATGCAATCAACTTTTGAAATGTCTATGTTAGGAGAGTTGTCATATTTTCTTGGTTTTCAAGTTTCTCGGTTGGATGAAGGCATATTCTTATCACAAACTAAATATACCAAGGAAATGCTTAAAAAGTTTCAAATGGATACGTGCAATCCGGTCAGTACACCAATGATTACAGGTTGTAAATTAACTAAAGATGATGATTCTCCTGCAACAGATCAAACACAGTACAAATCTGTGATAGGTAGTTTATTATATCTAACAACATCTAGACTAGATATAATGAAAGTAGTGTGTATGTTTGCTCGGTTTCAGGCTTCTCCTAAGGTTTCTCATCTAAATGCAGTAAAAAGAATTTTCAAGTATTCGCAGGGTACTATTGATTATGGATTATGGTATCCTCGAAATGACAAGTTTATGTTGACTTGGTGGTTAGCACCTCCTTGGAGATTAGTGACATGGATTAACTGCCTCTTGTGGATTGGGTTAAATCTGGCGTTTGTATCGAGCATTGATAGTTCGAGCTTTTGGTGCAACAACAAATGATTCCAACAATTGGTATCAGAGCCTTGGGTCACGCGTTCGAGTCTCCCTTTAGTGGGTGTTGAAGGCTCAGTTGGTGCCGAGGGGGAGATTGTTGACTTGGTGGTCAACACCTCCTTGGAGATTAATGACATGGCTTAACCGCCTCCCGTGAATCGGGTTAAATCTGGTGTTTGTATCGGGCATTGATAGTTTGAGCTTTTGGTGCAATGGCAAATGATTCCAACAATTTACTCTTGCAGCGTATACAGATGCAGAGTATGCAGGTTGTTTGGGTGGTAGACGCAGCACCAATGGTGGAGCTTTTCCTTTGGGAGACAGCTTGGTAGGATGGTTGAGTAAGAAACAAGATTCAGTTACTTTGTCAACAACCGAAGCTGAATATGTTGCTGCAGTTGCTTGTTGTACACAAGTCTTGTAGATGAAGCAAACTCTTATGGATTTAAAGGCGATATTTGATGGTCCCATTCCTATTTATTGTGACAATACTAGTGCGATTAGCATTTCAAAAAATCTTGTTCTTCATTCACACACTAAGCACATTTCTATTAAGTATCATTTTTTGAAGGAAAGAGTTGCTGACTGTGAAGTCTGTCTCAAGTATGTTCCTACTAAACAACAGTTGGCTGACATTTTTATGAAGCCTCTTCCTGCCGCTACTTTTGAAAGCCTTCGTGAAAGGCTTGGCGTTGTGGCTTTGCCAAACTAAATTTTTCGCATAATGGCATAAACTTAGGGGGAGTATTTGCTGATTTTATCTCCTATACCCTGACCCCTTATCATTGATGTCAAAGGGGGAGAAAATATTGTTTATTCAAGTTGTTTGCAGATTTGTGACTGATTCTTGCAGATTCAGTTGTTTGCAGATTTGTGATTTGTGGATTGTGCAGATTTGTGACTGATTCTTGCAGATTCCGTTGTTTGCAAATTTGTGATTTGTGGTTGATTCAGACTTTGGTTGGTATGGTTCAGATGATTTTGTCTTCAAGTTGTTTGCAGGAACAGTGGTCAAATGTTGTATTGAGTTGTCGGTTTGATGGTTGTCTTGCCATCAATGAAAAACGGAGATTGTTAGTGTCATTGATGTCAAGAAATAATCTGCACAACATACCTGGACTTAGATGGCACTATATTTGTTCTATACACAAAGATAAGGAGCAATCTGTAGTTGAATGTTTATGGCATCAAACTGTAGCATGTGTTTGGAAGTCCTCATTTGGTGTAAGTCACAAATTGAATAATCTGTATACTGGGCATGACCACACATTGAATAATCTATATACTGGCCACGACCACCTTCAGTGACCATCTTGAATGCTGCGGATACACCAAGGCGGTTCATAACCAGTTCAAACAATCTCTACACCAAATGGATTTGAAATGAACTTCACATATATATTTACGACTCAATAAAAAATTGTTGGCAGATATATCTTCAGCCTGCGATGATTGAAAAGTGGTTATAAACTTTTCTAACAAAGATGAAGACTGCCACGTTGAAGCCAACTCAGCAGTCAAACTGGTTTGAATACTCTTATCAGGATACATCAAAACATTTTGAATGAAGTATTTTTTAATATAATGTCAGATTCTATAAAATATTGTTTGCTTGTTTATCAGCCCGATAAAAGTCGGGTGTGCCAAAACTAAACAAAATGCGTTTCTTAGAAGCTTGACAAATGGCATCAATAGGTTGTTTTAATAACAATATAAGTTTAATAAGATGCCGTTGGAAATCATCGAGCTTTCAATAGTTTGTAAAAAACTACACAAATAGGAGTTTCGCTGGCTAACTAAACCAACATATTTTGTTCACTAAAGACAATTAGGAGAAAACTGTACGGTCTTTTTGGTTTAGAAAACTGTGAATTGCAACTGTATCGGTCTTCTATTACTGCTATATATATACTTCCGATAATTCAAAAGGTTGCACTGTGATAGCATTTGGAAATAAGAAAAGGATAATGAATTTCAGATAATGAATTAATATCCATGTGAGAAGAAAAATTCTGAGAGCAGTCTGGAGTAGCATGTAAAAGGTGTTGCTGAAGAGAGTCCAATAAAATATTTTGAATATTGAAGAGCAGATATAACAGCGTCTGGATGTCTTAAAGATGGAACACTAAAGATTAAATCGATCAGATTTCCACAATCCATAAGAATTTTGCAGCTTGATTTCTGGATTTTGATTGCGTGTAATTTTTAGAAATCAAGCTGCAAAACACTAAAGATGTTTTCAGAAACAGGAGCAGCCATTTGACTGTGCTCATCGAGTGATTAATTGTGTCTCACAGTTCTCAGGTATAACATTTTCAAAAGGTTGATTATTAATCTCAAATAAAGACAGATTGGACAATTTGGTTTTATCATAAGGTGATATTATTGATGCTCTCATATTTTTTATTAAAGATGTATCCTGTTGAAACAATGTTGGAGTTCATATAAACTATGTTTATTTTGATTCAGTCTGAAAAGAAACTTTATTTCAGATTATAATAAGCAGAGAAATATTGTGAACAGTTTACAGTACTAGCACAGAAGCATAGTTGATTCAGTGTGTTTTCAGATTTGAGTCAAATTGTATTTTTATCTTCAGATCATTCAAAGGGTGTATGTGTATCTGAATTGATGTTCAGTTTGAATGAGTAGTTGCTCAAAGTTGTGAAAGAGTTGTTGCTCTTGAACAGGGGTTTGGACTTGGAGACTCC
Organism: Thuja plicata; assembly: GCA_018584345.1. Classification (NCBI taxonomy): domain Eukaryota; kingdom Viridiplantae; phylum Streptophyta; class Pinopsida; order Cupressales; family Cupressaceae; genus Thuja; species Thuja plicata. Next base: position 2,488,191 of record MU226973.1, on the reverse strand, counting down.
TTAGGGTTGGAGCCCTTAAAATTGTAATTGGATTTAAGATTTGCGAGGCTGGATTAGGACAGTAGATCCTAGCAGCAATCCTCACCGTTGTTTTTTCCCGCATTGGGTTTCCACGTCATATTCCTGTGCATTGTTTCTTATGCTTTGTTTCTAGACCTCATGACGCTTCTTTTATGTTCTGATTTGATGCTCTAAGTTCAATCAAAACAATCTAGAGTAAATACATAAAGTTTGAATTAAATTAAAATTTTGTCTAAGGTTTATTCACTACTAATTCACTCCCCCCCCCTCTTAGTAGTGAATCTGTGTTCTACAACTTGTCGTATGCTTTCTTAATATCTAATTTGATTATCATACTGGGGTTCTTATTCTTTTGGATAGAGTGGATGGCTTCTTGGGCAATGATTACCCCATCAAAAATAGACCTTCCTGGAACAAAACCTGTTTGTTCTTCCCCTATAATTTTTGCCAAAATATTTTTTTCTTTTCTATTGAATATAAAGTAAACCAGCATTTACAAAGTGTCACAGTTAGGCCTTTTAGGCCTTTACATAAAAAAGGATGTCTTCAACGGTAATTACAACAGTATAAGATATCAAAACAGCATTAAAAAATATCTAATTCTGTCAAAAGTCTATGTCCCTACGGGGCATCCATGTAGTCCAACCCTGCTGTTTATCATTCCACAACAGGACTTTGTCATTCTGAACATGGACAGCTCCCCCCAGTTGCTGAGGAATGGCCTGATATGGTAGTATTGCAATGGGATCAGCTAGTACTAGCTTGCCTCTCTCCAGAGCAGCTTTTTCAAGTAGTTAATCTAGCTGTTCCTTCATCCTTTTAATGGCCTGCTCAATTGTAGTACTCTCTGTGTAGATCATCTCAGTGGACCAAATTTTTTTTAAGTTTGTTTGCAAGTTCTTTTGTCAACACCTTATAGATGGTATTACATAAAGATATTGGTCTGAACTCATCCAAACAAGCAGATTTGTCTTTCTTTGGAGTTAAAACAATAAAAGTGTTATTAATTTCTCTCAAAAATGTTCCAGACAATCTTGCTGATTCTAATGCTTCAGTCATATCTGGGCCTAAGATTGGCCAACATTTCTAGAAAAACCCTGCTAGAAATCGATCTGGGCTTGTAGCTTTGTTTGGGTGAAGTTGGTTTAACGCCTTGTGCATTTCTTCCTTTGAAAATTTACCCATCAACATTTTGTTATCCTCTTCTGATAGAATCCAAGGGATATCATTTAACATCTCATTTTGGGCTAATAAATCTGATCCTTCATAGTTGTTGAGAAGATTTGAGTAGAACCCAACAATCTCTTTTTGAATCTCCAATTGGTCTTCTAAAGGGTTGCCATCTTTAATGATTTTTTGAATTCTATTAAGACTTCTTCTCTGTTTAGTGCTGTTACGGAAGAACTTTGTGTTTTTATCCCCTTTTTCAAGCCAAATTTTCCTAGATTTCTGTTGCCAAAAGATCTCTTCTTTGGCTAAAATATCCTCATAATCCTTTAATAAATCCTTCTCCTTGCAAAACATTTCCAAATCCATACCTTGCTGAATAACCCGTTCATTGAGTTCCTTAATGCTTTCTTCAATCATGTTTTTTGATTCAAAATATTCTTAAAGTGCTCCTTATTCCAGCAAAGTAAGTTACTTTTGATTTTCTTCAATTTGGAGATAAAGCATAATAGTTTGGATCCCTTAAACTGAGATTCATTCCACCATTTTTCAATCAATAGCAAAACATCCTCATCTTTCATCCACATATTCTCAAATTTGAAAGGGCAAAGCATTGGTTTATTTTCTCCCAAAATATCCAACTGAATAGGGTAGTGGTCTGATCCTGATGTAGGAGAAATAGAGGCGTTGAAATCAAAAGGAAAAGTAGTCAAATCACCTTTGTATAAAAATCTAACTAGTTTTTCAGCTATGTGACTAAAGCCCAATCTTTGATTGTTCCATGTGAATGTTCCATTCTCCATTTCAATCTCTAAATACCCTTGTTTGCTACCCAGTTTTTGAAATCTACTTGTGGTTGAAGTTCTTTACGGATACCTCCACTTTTATCTGAGAGGTAGAGGATGGCATTAAAATCCCCACCAATAATGAAGTTTCTTTCTAACCACATTCTGAATATGCTACTAATTTCCTCCCACACCTCCGCTTTCTTCTTTGTTGATGCAGGGCCATAAACATTTATTAAAGAGAACTTCAAGTTGGTGGATAACTTTTGACTGTTCCTCCAAGCCAATTAGTGTTGCTTGCCTTTTTTTGAAAGTAAACTCTTCCTGTATTCCATAAGATTGCCAAGCTCCCAACAAATCCAATAGCCTCCTCAAATTCTAATCCCCAATTGTCTATTGATCTTTTGAATTTTTCCATCTGATCAACATTTAACCGTCTCTTGCAATATTATCAAGTCTACCCTGAATGAAAAGATGCAGCGTTTCATTAAATGCTGCTTGTTAGGGGCATTTATGCCCTTTACATTCCACGAAATGACCTTCATTTCTCCTTGGGATGGAACTTCCCCTCCCTACATGCATATATGCTGTAATTTTGCTTTGATCAGATTCCTCCCCTTCTTCATTTCTCAGCTGAGATAAAGATTTACAACCTTTTCCTTTCTTATTTTTCTTCCCACGGTCTGGAGATAGTCTACCGAGTTGTATCCATTCAATACCTAGATTCAAATTTGTTGATCCTGCCTTCCCCACTTGTTGTGATATCATCTTACTTTCTTCTACCTTATCTAACCCAGCTTGATCCAATTCCAACTTTCCCTGATCAGTAGGCACAAAATTCAGTATACCTTCTGAATCATTGTACTAATCTCCCTCCTCTTGGAAGTCTGAATCCAAAAGCCTATCTATAAATTCAAATTTTCTCTTTTCTACCAACTCATCTTCTTTATTGGGTGTTTTTTGTTTTGCAATACCAAAAAGTTCATACACCGCTTGAAGTCTTGGAGATAGATCCGAATTATCCTCAGGCTCTAATGGCAACAGAGGCCTCTTTCCAATTCTGCTATAGCTCTGTTTATTTGTCTTGATTGAAAGTGGAAGTGATCCCCCTTTAACCTGAAATTTGTTTTCGTTGTCTAGTGCTTGATTTCTTTTGGTGTGGGAATTTTCCTGAAATTTACTGCTGTTGCTATTCTCCTGAAGAGGGCTATGATCCAGATCCATATCCTTACCTCTTTTTCTCATTGTTAGACATCTTGACATTGCAAGTTTTTCTTTAAGAGGAACTGATTTTGAGTCTTGACCTTGAGATATTTTCTTTTTCCATCATTCTTACAGATTTTCTGCAACCTGTGTTGAGACTACATGGTTCTATCAGTTTGTAATTTGAATCCTAGGCCATCTTCTCCTCCAATTTAGTAGTGGATCTTGTGGCCTTACTAGTAGCATTTTTCTTTGGAGTATCTTCGCTATTTTTTCTTTTAGAGCCATCATCCCCGGAGGCAACCTTTTTGTTAATTGGATCAGAATTTCTAGCTTGAGGCCACACATTCTTTTTTTTGTTGGGCTCAATACTCTTGCAAATATGCTGCTCTGCTTTCGGCTGGAATTTTGCTTTATTCATCATGTCTATTAGTTTTTCTCCTAGGATCTTGTCATCCTCCTCAATAGTTTCTGTCTCAACATTCTTTTGGGCTTCTTCTAATTTCCTTCCTACAAGTGTCTCATCTACCTCCTTACCCCTTACTGAACCAGTTTTCTTCCAAACTTCTGTTTCTAAATCAGATTTCTTCCAAGCTTCTTCTATTAATATTGTTTTCTCATAGCCCAAATGGTCTGCAAAATCTGAGTTTTCTGCCATTACCTCATCAACTATCTCTTCAATAATATTTGTTGGACTTCTTCCAGACAATGTTGATTAAAGCTTGACATTTCTTCAATGCTTATGTTGGATATTTCTTTGCGAGTCTTTTGCCTGTTTCCACTAGTATCATTGCAATTTGGGAAAGACATCTTTCCATCTGTTAATATTGATAGCTCTCCAATACCTTTGGAACTTTCGAAATCTATAATCTGACTATGCTCTTGGTATCCAATTCTTTGATAATCATTCATTTTCTGTATCTCCTGATTTGAACCTCGAGAAGAGTACCCATAAAAAACAAACCTCCCACGCTCCTCAAAATGCTGTCTAAAACTAAACAAATCCTTTCTATAGATTGGTCCCTTTTTCCTAAGAGTTAACCATCTGCATCCCTGAGCCTCTGTAAAATCATTTAAGTTTAGGTCTCTTGTTTCTCTATAAGATATCTCCAATGAAAATTTCTTCTGATGAAAATTGCAGGTACCATTGAGTAGTTTTCGTTCTTGAAGTTTATTGCAAAAGAGAAACCATCTCCAGAATACAATCCAGAGTGTTAGAAGCATGTTTTCCAAAAACCTTTTGTCTTCCACTTCACTTAGTTTATATTTTGTTTATCTCTCCATTCCTTTTCATTCTTGGCCGTTTCTGGGAAGAGGACACTATATTCCAAAATGGATAACCTCCATTCCTTCTCCCGACTATAAGCTTCTGTCATGCTGTCCCGTTTCACACTGCAGGGATCCTCTTGCTCTTCCAAGACTCCACAGAAGTCCGCAACTTGTGATATTCCATGGGGCATCGCCTCAAAAACCCTATCTAAGTGGTCATAAGAAATACTTTGAATCCAAACACCATATTTTGAGATGATTTTAATCGATTTGGGGAGGTCTTTTTCAATGTTTATCAAAATGCATAATCTGGGACTATGTGAATCCACGGAGAGGGCTGAGTTTAAATAGATCCCTAATTTGTTTCCAAATATATCCAATGTATTTGCATCTCTGTATTCAAAAGGTAAGTTTTCTAGTTGGATCCACATAGGGATAAATTTAACATGTTACTCTTGACTATTAAAGTTTGGACTCCAGTGCTGCATATGTAGTCCAGAATGTTTATAAAACCAACATTTTTTCTTAAAGAATTTATCTCTACTTTCCTTTGACTTAAAAAGTTAAATATCACCACAAAAAACCATTCAAGAGATCTAATGGCTCAACTCCTAGATCAGTCCAGTGATCATACACCCATTTACAAAAATCATGGAAAGAAAGAGAAAGATTCCAAAACTTACATACGATGACCTGATGTTGTAGCCTTCGCTGCCTTTCTTTGAGAAATTTTTCTGAAAATGTGATAGATGGCTCTCCCAGTGGGTGATTTGAAACGTAGTCCTTTTTCTTTGTCCCATCAGTTTTTATATTTTCATTTGTAGACATCTGACCTTCTGCTTCTTCCCCAACTTTTGTCTCCTTATGTTTCCATACCAAACCTGCCTTCTCACTTTGATTAGCTTCGAAAACTGGTGGTAAGATCCCCTAACTTACCCTAATCGAATGAAAATCTCTGGATGCGGCCCATCTATTATTTTGGGTTGTAATATT
>MU226973.1:2437090-2482703 GCA_018584345.1 Thuja plicata | reverse complement strand
GCCCATCTATTATTTTGGGTTGTAATATTTTCCTGACTCCCTTCTGCTTGGACTATCAATTTTCTTTCCTTAAAGATATCCCAGTAGTTTTTTAACCATACTTTCCTTGGCAATGGCGGGTTGAAGGGTCTGCCTACCTTTTTTGTGGGGAAGATAGGGTTTATTTGAGGTTGTTGTCCATCTCTAACTTCCCTTCTGCTCCTGTTCCTTGGCCAATCATTCCCTAGGGTTTGTGGTCTGGAAACCAGAATCACAATTTATCACTTCTCTGTGTTTTATTTATATTGTCACTGCTGCGGTCCATTGTTTCATGAAGAGTTCGTATTACCACCTTCCATTGCATGAGATTAGCTAACGATAATGACTTGCAAATATAGCTATATGTATACTTTGCTTTTAGGTGACAATAAAACTAGCTTGAATTGATTAAGGAAATGTTTTTTATTGTTAGGCAAAAACTTGAAAAGCACAGCAGGTAAAAGTTTTTCACTTCATGGAGAATGCTTTGCTGACAAAGTCAGCCAATAACGTAACATTCATAGAGTTTAAAATAAATAAACTAACCCCAATAAAGGTCCAGCGGAAAAAAATCTTGAGTGAACTAGTCCTGTAGTTCTTTTTTTGTGCATGTATCCATATTTCATTCTTACGAGGGTTCCCTTTCTCCAACCCTTTAGAGTTGCGTCTAAACCAGTATGAAATCAGTGATGTAATTTTTCTTGTCAGAGTTTCATACCTCCACTGGTTCTACTGTATCTGTCTTAATTTTGTATTTTCAAATGGTAGATAATCACAAGTATGCCATTTATTTAACAAAGAAATGCCAGAATTGACCGGATCTCTTGTTTGAGTTTGGTATCCTTTTTGCTTGCAGATTCAACACCATATAATGAAATTGAAAAGACAGCTTACTTCAATTGAAGCGGAGGCTCAGCGGATGAAATCAAACTCTGGTCAATAAGGTCAATGAAAATTGCTCTATTGGGAATTAAATTTTGTTCAGTAAGCTGGTCATTGAAAATTGCCTTATCACTGTCCAACTGGTGGTGGTCATTGAATGCACATGTGAAATTGCTATACGAAGGTGTGCAATGTTTCAGATTGAAAAGGCTGCAATGTGCACTTCGGAATTTTTGGGTACTTGAGTATGGGTATTTGCATTCCTTAACTGCAAAGAGATATTTGAATATATTGCATATATGATCTAGATGGATATTTATGCTGCAAGTTAATTGCAAATCTTTATTTTGCTTCTTAATGAAAAATGGCTTGTTTGAGATGCAATTGAAACATAAACTTTGAACATGATCTCATCTTTCTGGCCTACTTTAATGGGTCTGCTGACCTACACAGAATTTTCTGAGTCGGCTAACTTGATTTAAATAGTGGATCACATTTTTATGTGTAAAGAATATTTTTATTTCCACCGAGCTTCCCTAAGCATTTGGATTTTCTTGAGACATCCAAACTTTATCGTTTTGTCCGAAGGCAAGACATGCCAGGTACCAAAATCTTACTCTGTTAACAATTTGCTCCAAGTAGATGATTGGACCATATCTCAAAATCTTTCTCTTCAGCCTCTGATATGCGAATCATTTAGCTCAACAAAGTTTGAGATTGCAGTTTGTGAATCATTACCAACCATTTTTAGCAGATGCGCAGTGCTCATTTTATTCCGATTTGACAACAGAAACACCTTTACTTTTCTCTATTTCACAAAAAGGAACAATGAAAGAAATCCAATTTATGATATTAGATATAGGAGATATCTGGGAAAGATCTGTCATAAGATGACACTGAGGAGGTCGAAATACAACTGATTTTCAAATGAATCATTGATATTGTAACTGGTCAGAATACATGTATAGTACTCACACAGCGATGAAAGAAGTCCAATGTGCAAAGGATAAGATATAGGAGATACCTAGGAAAGATCTTTCATAAGATTGCTGGTCTTTAAAAGTGTCATTAATATGATAACAGATTGGAATTCCAGGAGAAGTGCTCACACTAGTAAATTTTAGGAAAAATCCGTCACAGATGACAATAATATTCAAAGATGACTCGTAGTTGAAAGATTCCTAAATATGGTAAACCACTGATTAGAATTGCATTTAAGGTACCCGGAAGAGGATGTTTAGGACCTTCAAATGAGAGCCAAAGTGCACGTTACATTATGTAAGACTGACTTTTTTCTTGATTTCTTTTGGTTTTCTTTGATAGATCGTTAATTGACATTTTATAAGGGTTTAAAAAGATTATAGAATGAGAGTATTAATGCTGGATGGAGTCCCATCATAGGTATATGTGACGACAAATTAGCATCCACTTTTGACGTCTTTTAGAACTCGATGGTTTCGATCTGTGAAAAAATAGTTTTACATTAAGGGAAACTAGGGTAAGTGAAGCTCCATTGCAATGGGTATACTGGAGCAGCCATTTGTAACCTATGATAGATGACACAGTATCCTAGGAAAGGTAATCGTTCAATGAATACAATAAGATAATAAAGGGCCATCGTGTCTCTCGTTTTTTAAATATATATCATCATGATGATTAATGGATATATGTGATAAGTCGATCAATATTGATAATATAATCTCTTGGCTTTTGGTAGACAACATATTTTGAATTAGTTAAAAATATTTAATGTTCTATGCACGAGAGCGAAAGGACAGAAAGGCTTGCTATGGTTTGGAACATTGCAGGAAAGATTTGAATCATGAAACTGACAAAAACAAAGCATTGTTACACCTGTCTGGTTGTGAAGTTTGAATCGGCAAATTGAAAATGAAAGTAATAAACTTTAATTAAAGCCATAATGGAAGAGTTATAAAAAAATAATATAATCTAAGAGTTAATAGAATTTAATAATATAATCTAAGGGTTAATAGAATTTGTAAAGTCGCTCTAAAAAAGTAATGATAATAAAAAAAAATCATACATAATTATATCATAGAGAAACTCTATGTAAATAGATAGCAAATTATAATGGGATGACATAAAGAAAAATGCCTAAATTTAGCATTGTAATAGATAAAATGGAATGTCTAGTGGCCTTGGTTTATTGTGTAAATTTTCCACTTGTTTGACTTTTATTTCTATTTTAATTTTATAGGTGCTAGAAATGAGCATATTATAACATCCCTATTCAATAAAAATTTTTACTATTACGTTACATGTCTATCTAAGAAAATGTTTGAATTTGTGTTAATAACTTCAAGTTCTGATTAAGTAAAAACAGGTTTTTCAAGGACCCGAAACCTTTACAAAAGTTTTACAAATATTCAAGAGAGTTCAACAACATCTCTGCCATAGCACCAAGCAAGGAAAGAACAACTAACAAGCTAACAACCTAAACAAAAATGTTCCACAGATACACAATAAGGATAGAGACAACAAAAACAAAAAGGACAAAATTAAGTAAAAGACTACTACATGCCCTCCACTATTTCTTGGGCCTGAATGACCATAATCTGCATCTGATTTACCGAATTCTTAAGGTCTTCAGTTTCTTTGTCCACCTTTGGACTCATTTTCTTTGTGCTTGCCCTTGTGCGAGTACCTGGTCCTATGATCTCCTTCACCTCTCTGCAGTCATTTTCCCCTTTGTCCTGATCTAACTTGTCCATCAGGATCTGTGCGTGTGTAGTATAGGCGTTTAGGCTCGCCAGACATTGCTCCCCAATTTTCTTGACCGTTTCCTCAAGTTTTTCCACCTTTATATTCAGTTTGTTGATTTTCCCTGCGCTGTCTTCTTCCTCCGCCCTGTCAATGATGTCCTTCAACCGTTTCTCCATTTTGCCCACTTTGTTCACAAATTTCACCTGGGCTTCCGAGTTACCAACAACCTCTTTCATTTCATCCAAGCATTTAGCAACCGGTTTTTCACCAATACCAATGCTTTTTAAGATATTAATCTCTGCCCTCATAACTTCAATTTGTTTTTTTCATATCAACATTGTCTTTAATCAAATTACTCACCATACCAGTGAAATCTGCAATGTAGTCCTTTCTTTGCTTGATATCATCAGGCATATGATAATTGCCCATTTCCTCATTTTCATGAAATTTTGTTTCCTCATGCCCCTGTTTCCTCTTTCTCTGTTCTTTTTTCCAGATTTTCCTTCACCTTTTCATCCTCCTTCTGCTCGTTAGTTTTTGTATTCCCCTTTTGATTTTGGTCCTCTTCATTGTCGTCTTTTTTGTCCTCCCTTTCTTCACCTCTTTCATCCTCCACGGGGTTCTTCTTAGTATTCTGTTTTTTCTCCATCATATTTTCCTCATCCGAGGAAAGGACAATTCTCCTCTTGTTGGGTTTTTAACCTTTTCGACTGATCTTGTGTCTCTCCATACCTTCTCCCCGTTTTCTTTTCTTTGTATCTTTTTTGTCCTCGTCTTCCTCAGAATCTTTCTTTGTTTCAGTTTCTTCCACAAAAGTCTTCTTATTCGATTTTTTACCCTTTTTCTTTCTCATTTTGCTTTCCTCCAGATAATCACCTGTTTCCTTGTCTGTATCAGAGCCCTTAGAGAAGGGCTTCTTCTGGCTCTTCTTAGACGAGGATCCTTTTTTCGTAGTGTTTTTAGGGGTTTTATATCCCTTGGACTCCTCTTCATTTTCTGTTTCTTCCTCATACATAGTCTTCCTCATCACCCTCCGTTTCTTCCTCATCTCTTTGTTTCTTTAACATAGGTCTTTCAACTTTTTTAGTTTTCAAAATCTCATAAATTAACATCAAGCCCTGGTGAGAAGCATGATCACCCTTTGGGTCTTTCTGCAAGCTATTAATGGTGAAATCTAACGAATTGAGCAGATAATAGGGCAAGCTAACTTTCACCTTGTGTCTAAAGTGATTTAATAGCATAAAATGGTCGCCATAAGCATGGGTGAACCTACTGTCCAATGTTATGTAACTGATGATCACAAACAGAACATACCTCCAAGCCCTGGATATGCGCTTTGGGTAGTGGTATGAGGTGTCAACCTTAACCAGTCTGGCCTTTTCCTCTTCAGACTCCGGAAAAACCTCCCAAGCCTTATCAAATATCACTCTATCTTTGTAGAACTTGATTCCTTTCATGCCTATTCCTGTCGTTTCCGCTATTATCTCCTCAGTGACCTCCATTTGCTGATTTGCCACCATAATCTTGCCATCTTTCCAGGTTTTAGAGAAGATCCTGGTAATAGAGGGGTTTCTGCCATGAAGCTTTTCCAAAAACACCTCCATCCCTCCTTTCAAAATCTTCCAGACTTTTGGCATGTTCCTCCATTCTTCGCAGTTCACAAGCTCAACTCTTTTCTTACTTCCACCCATCTGTACTCTCTGTTTTAATTTTTTACCATTGTGATAATTGTTGAGAATGCCGTTATGAATACCACTCCTCGTTCTCAGCAAAACCAAAAACACCCAGAAAGCGTGCCACTTCCAGCTCGTAATCACCACAGAGTACTTTCGCTTAAAAAGGTAATTATGACAAATCACTTCCACATCAATATCCTTTATGACACTTACCATTTATGATCTTGTTTCTGTCTACTCCTCAAACGGTCACTATCAAGTAATAATTTGGCTTGATTAGGCATGTCATTTCCATCACTCCATTGCGTCACCACATCAACCTTACAAGCCATGTTGGCTGCCCAGTCAACAACATTGTTAGTCTCTCGAAAGTTATGAGTAACAATACATTTCTCAAAAGAATGCATAATAGCTTTAGCTTTTTGAATCGTGTTATGAATAGTCCACGAGGCTGGTGTATCATTATTCAAACACTTGATAATGTTGAGAGAATCTCCATCCAACCACACCTTAGAACACCCTTTCTCTTTAGTTAGGATAAGACCCTGAAGGGCAGCACAGGCTTCAACATTATGATTTGTTTGAATACCAATAGGGATAGCTCTAATACCTCTACAAATCCCATGGTCATCTCTTATGACAATGCCACACCTAGCAACCCCCAGGTTGCCCTTTGAAGCACCGTCAAAATTAATTTTCTTCCATCCACTAGGGGGGCAATCCCATCTAGCTTCCTCCCTCTTTGCTTTCTTATCTCGTTTCCTGAAATTCCCTTTTATTTTCCAGTTATTGAAGAAGTTTGTCCTCCTCATTGAAAGGATCCATGACTATCCTTTAAAAGTAATTTTTCTTTAATAGCTCTCTTAATTCTGAAGAAAACCTCCTTCTCACTAGCCAGTTTATTCCTAAAGACTCTCTCATTCCTCTCTCTCCAAACTCCCCAACAGACAGAGGGGAGAACAAACTTCCACACCTTGATCACAGTCTCGTTCTTTGAATGATTGTTCCAAGAGTAGAAAAGACTCTTCATATCCTCAGGGAAAACCCACTCTATGTTAAGAATTTTAAGAAAGTAATCCCAAATTAACCTAACATAGGAACAATGAATAAACATATGTTCCACACTTTCCTCATCTTGATTACAAAAGTAACACCTATTCACAATAATCATACCTCTTTTTCTAAGATTATCAGTTGTCAAGACTTTATTTTGCATCAAGATCCAAAAAAAAGATATTGATTTTTGGAGTAAGATCTTTGATCCAAGCTTTAGCCCAACATGGCTCATTAAGGTCCTCAAACTCCAAATGGTACAAAGAGGATATAGTTAAGTTACCATTTGGACTGTATTTCCATATAATCTTGTCTTCTTCTTCAATCAAAGTAATAGAGTTAAGGATTTTATCGAGCTGTCCCATTTTGTTGTCAATCACCGTCAGGTCCTTCCAGTGGTCCATGTCCTAGTAGTCTATCACTTTCCTTCCAAATATCATTTTGCATTGGCTTTCATAATTCCTCCAATCAGGGCACTCCTTGAGGAGAGTTTGTAATATCCATTCATCTTCCCAGAAACAAACTTTTCTCCCATTTCCAACTTTCCATTTAATTCCTTTTTTAATGTTGTCTTTTTTTTTAATAACATTTCTCTAGATAAAAGAGCCTCCCCCATCCCTGTCCTCATCAAGGAAGGCAGCAAGGTCAGGCCGCTCCTTTTTGTATTTGTTATCCCATATTAAAGTCCACTCTCCCCTAGAGTTGTAGTATCTCCATATGAGTTTAACAAGGAGGTGATCATTCAAATTTCTGATTCTTCCTAACCCAAGACCACCTTTATTAACAAGTCGACAGACCTTTTCCCAAGCTATCAGGGCAATCCTTTTCTTTTTCTCCATGCCTGTCCACAAATTTTTTTTTTGAATCTTTTCAATAGCTTCACCAAACTTTCTAGGAATTTTAAAAATGCTCAAAGCATAAAGAGGGAGACCCTGGAGGGTAGACCTAAGAATCTGAATCTTTCCCGCTTGGCTTAGCAAGAAGCCCTTCCATCCAACAAGTTTGCTGTGAAATCTATCCACCAGAGAACTCCAAAAAGTATCAGGAGGTTCCAAGCAAAGGGGGAGACCAAGGTAATTTCTTGGAATAGTTTCTAGATCACATCCCAAAATCCTCAAAATTCTAGTCTTTCTTTTTTCAGGAACATTGAAGAGAAAAACATAGCTCTTTCCCCAATTGATAGTCTGGCCAGAAGTTGTCCCATATTTAGTCAGTGCATTTTTAATGTTGCAAGCATTCTTAATAGAAGCTTCTCCCATAATAACCGAATCATCAACAAATTGCTGATGGGAGCAAACTTGGTTTGCAGAAGAAGGATTTAATCTCTTAATTTCTCCTTTCCTAACCTGATTCTCCATGTACTTGTCCAGACACTCAACCATTATGATGAAGAGGACAGGGGAAAGGGGATCCCCCTGCTTTAATCCTCTAGCCGACTTAAAGAACAAAGTAGGGGAGCCATTAACCATAACCGAAAAAGTAGCATAAGAGATAAGTTGATATATAAGATCCGTGCACTTTTTATTGAAACCAAACACCCTCAAAACTTTCAGCAAAAACTCCCAGTGCACCCTATCATAGGCTTTGGATAGGTCTAGCTTAAGGATGAGTCCTTCCTTCCTAGACAACACAAGAGAGTGAACATTTTCATGAATAGTTATAATGAAGTCCATAAATTGTCTACCAGGCACAAACCCGTTTTGCTGCCAAGAAATTAGGGAAGGGAGAATAGACAGAATCCTGGAGGTAAGGACCTTGGATATAATCTTATAAGCAGAGTTACACAAACTGATAGGCCTACATTGATCCATCTTGTCAGCCCCTTTCTTTTTAGGAATAAGAGCTATAAAAGTGCCATTCAACTCTTGCAAAAGTTTTTTGGAGCCAAAACTCTCTTTGACCGCATCAGTAACATCCTTTTCAATGATATTCCAAAACATTTGAAGAAAGAACATAGGATACCCATCCGGTCCCGGGGATTTTTCTCCATCAAAAGAAAAGACAACCTTTTTAATTTCAGAATTGGAGGGTATAGCCATGAGCCTTGCATTATGATTATCATTCAAAATATGAGGGATGCAATCCAGAAACTCCCTTTGTTCTTCACTGTTCAAATCATTTTATTTTTGAAGTAAATTTTGAAAGAAATTCTTAGCCTCCAATCTTATGGCCTCCTCATCTTCCGATAGAGTACCACTGATGTTGAGCTTAGAGATTCTATTAGCCATCCTATGTTTCAGACTAGTCATAAAGAAGTATTTAGTATTTCTGTCTCCCTCCTTCAAGAATATCTTTCTCGATCTCTGTCTCCAGAAGGTTTCTTCTTTAGCAATTATATCATGCATCTCTACCAATTTTTCATTCTCTTGATCTCTTGATATGTAGGCATATCCATCCTTTTGAATGCTATCCTGGATGTCCTTTAACTCCGTGCTAACATTAGCCATAGTAGAGAATATGTTTCCAAAAGTCTCTTTATTCCAATCTTTAATGTTATCCTTGACATTTTAAAGTTTTTTGGCCAGAATAATCATAGCCGTACCCTTATTTTGATCTTCCTCCATTCTTCAATTTTTTGTTCAAGTTGTGGATGCATTGTCCACATTTTCTCAAATCTGTAAGGAAAATTCTTTTTCTTGTCTATGGGGTCCGCCAGAAAAGTTATAGGATTATGGTCCGATCCCACCCTCATATGAGCAGATAACGAGCAGTAGTAATGAGTAAACCATTCATTGGTAATGAGAGCCCTGTCAAGTCTAACTTGAATAAGATCTTGACCACTTCTTCTATTTGTCCAAGTGTAGTTGATTCCTTGCAGCTCAATATCATGGAGAGAATGACAATATATGAAATTCATAAGATCCATCATACTTTCCAGATTTATTTTTAATTAAGGTAAATACAGGTTTTGAAGGGGCCCTGAATCCCTGAATAAGAAAGACAAAAAAGATTTTCAAAAAAGCCCTCAACACAGAACGGTTCTTGACCACAGCGAGGGTTTTACAACAGGCACCCACAAACTAAAAGAAACATTGCATGAAACAACCTTCATGCAAACTCGAGCAAAACCTACCAAAAGAACTAGTCATCTCGACCCCTTCTTTTGGGAACGAAGGGTCATGTCAAGCGAAGAAGAAGATTTCTTAAGATTTTTTCCTTTTATCGTTACCCAACCTTCTTCAGCTCTAGCAACATCATTCTTCTAGATTTGTTTGACTTCCTCCTTTTTTTTCATTTTCTTTTAGGGGAGTACTAAAATCTCCCATGACAATCTATTCTTCATTATTAAAGACATTTCTCAGAGAGGATAGCTTGTTCTAAAAAACCTCTCTGCCCTTTTTAGTATTGGGTGCATAAATATTAGTCAAAACCCAAGAAGTATTATCCTTAAGATGTTTAAACCTAATACAAACCAAATTATCACCTTGATAAATAGCATCACCTTTTATTATATCACCATTCCAAACTATAGCAATACCCCCTGAAGCACCGTTAGAGTTACCCCCACAAATAATCCCATTCTTGAAAAATTTAAGCTTTTCCACTTTCTCCTTTAACATTTTAGTCTCTTTAATTAAAAAAATGTCTGGTCTATATCCCTAATCATATTCCTAACAATATCCTGTTTATGGGGATTATTCAATCCCCTAATATTCCTAGAAATTATCTTCATACCTTAACAAAGGATCCCACCTCCAGGATCCACTGGCTCCCATCCGCTATGTTTTTCTTAGTCTCCTTGACTCTTGTCTTCATGTTTGACGGTCTCCCTGGTGGTGATAAAGTTCCTCCTACATCCCCATTTTTGGTACTCCTTGTTGATACTTTTCTGCTCATTGTTTCCTTTTCTTTCTTTGTTTTCTTCTTCTCCCCATGGATTTCTTTCCCATCTTCCAGGTCACTCTGTTCCCCCACAAGGGCTTGGCTGATATCCACTGAGTCACCCCAAACAGGTGTTTTTGTATCAAAAGATGTTTTTCTTTCCCCCTTGGGCGTATTCTCAGAATCGTCAAAGGTTTCTTGACCTAAGATCGTGCGCTACTGGGCATCCTGCCCTGCTATTTCCTCTTCCATTTTGGTTTTGGTTTCTGAGCTCCATTCAGGTTGTTTTTCCTCATCATAGGTAGTAGGTTGTTCATTGCCTTTCCCCTCTGCTAGTTAATAACTTCAAGTTGTTATCCTATGATTCTGGTCTTAATTTCTATTTTGGAGGATTCATAATACGTCTTTAACGAAGTGACTTTGAACAACTGGATTTCTAGTGAATGTTGATGAGAAAACTTTTATCATTTATTTGGGCTTCTTAAATAGGGCCTACTGATTAGGAAAATAGAAGTAGAAAACATGAAATTGAAATGCCAACCATGAAATAAATTTTCATTAAAACTATCCTAATCACACCAGTAAGACCATCAAAACAAAGTAAATAACATGAGAAATTAAATCAAACCAACAATACTTCTTTTATGAAGCCTCATTGTTTCTTCTTTATTCTCTAATTATATGTTGCTCAAAGTCCTATAGTGGACAAATGAGAAAGCAAGTATGGACTAACAGAGTGATTGTGAGAAGTATTTGAAGAGTGTGGTTACAAGAATGAGGCCAAAGAGATCAATTTATAGATTTTGAATTTTGAAATTTATAGATGAGATTGAAGACCAATCAACAATCATAATCGTATAAAAGGATCTATTATGATAAATGAAAAATTAATGAGTGATTAAGAGAATGGAGAAATTAGTGCGAATGAATTAGTTGAGAAATTAGGGGAGAGGAATGGAGGGGGAAACTAGTGGGAAGCGTCATAAGAGAAATTAGGGGGAAATATCATGGGAGTGAAAAGTGGAATTAGAGAGAAATCATGGGACATGACAAAAGTTAGTAAATGACGAGAATTAATAATTAATAATTATCTATTTCCTCACATTTAAGGAAAATTAGACAATTTTTAATTATTTGTGGGAAAAGGGATGAAGGGATAAATAAATATAATTTATTTACCAAGATGATGATACCTTAGGACAAGGGGTCAAATTAATGGTTATTTGCCCCTAAATAATTGACGTGATCATTTAATCGAACATGTGATCAAAGACAAATTGATAGGACATGGTCAACTTAGAGGACAAAAAGTAATAATTAATTAAATAATTATTATCATTTAATCAATAAAAGAATGACACAATATTGATGAACGATGAAAGATCAAATGGCAATACTGAAGACATGTTAAAAAGGGGAGCCATATGCATTGACCATTCTTAAAGTGTGTACAATTTTCCCCTCTTTGAGACAATGCAATTATGAGAATTATTTCAAAGAAAAATTAAGAAAATTGCATTAAAATTTTTCCCTATCAGATCGAGAGAATGAAGTAGGATACCCCCTCGAAAAATTGGGTGAAAAGTTTGGACATGAGAACACTTTTTGAAAATGATTGCGAGGATTGGTGAAAGAAAAGTTAGATGGAAGAAGTCAATAAGAAAGCGAAGAATAATTAGTAGGGATGGAACCTTGCTTTCATAAGTGCACTTTATCATTAGACAACTTTATTTAATATGACAAATCGATGCGACACACCATGACATAGAAAACCAATGCGATAATGCAATCCCTTTGCGGAGAAACAAATAAATTACTAACAAGGAATGTTTCCATCCATCATGAAGCATTGGATATACTTGCCCTATAACTTCGTGAAAAACACCCCGTAAATAGAAGACAAAACCAAAAGTAAAAGGCCATGAACAATCTAAACCTCTCTCATCACTTGTGAGTATCCTTGAGTAGCGTAGGAACATGACCAAAGATAAATCAATAAAATATAAGACTCATTTAACCAAGTAAGTCACTAGCCATTTTGAACTTGTTGTCAAAGTTGATAGTTAGTTTGATAATAATAATGTCAGGTTTCAGGAATGAAGTACCTCGTTTAAGATAGATACCATCTGGTTTCAAGTATACCACACCCTCTATAAGACACATTGTTGGTTAACAGACATGCTTTTTCTTATAATACGACTCATGCCCTTGCAAAAGTCTTACCATTATCCAAAGTTGAACAAATTGTGAAACAGTTTGATCTCTGAATTGATAGTTACAATTCCCTAATGTAGATATGTAATGAATGAATTTCTAAACTATTTGAAATGGGTATGCTCTTGACCCTAGAGCAGAAGAGGAATCTAATGGACGTTCATCACCATGATGTATCCACGATGCAATATAAAGTATGAATACAAAAAAAAACTCAATGCTGTGCTTGCTTAATCAAAACCATGAAGAAACTAACACAATTTAAATCATCAATTCATTTATGCATATACACCTTCACAACTATAAAGATCATACATACATCTAGAGTATTTGAAGAATATAAATCTGTTAAATGATATGAACATAACAGGAGAGAAACAAATAGTGATTCTCATATCACCTTATAATTACAGATTCTCAACAACAGAGTATGGTATCTATAACCAATTTATTTCGTCTACCATACATCCATTCGTTCAATAGTAAACCCAAAACCATCAATGAACAACAACCATAAAACAATTTTGATTCTCACACAGTTGTCACAACATGGGAAAATTATATTAAAAATTGCCGATCTAGATTTAATGTTCAACAAAGATATAAATAATCTATTCACCTTCTCACGGCGATTACAAAAACATTATCTTGAAAATAAACAGACCGAATCTTAAACATGTGTCAGAGTTTTAAAAGTAGAAATAGAAAAGTAATCATCTTTAATATATGCAGTCTTTGTCTCTTCTCCTTTTTCAACCGATGCCTCTGTGGAAGCCTGATGGCTGGATTTGTATCGCTAAAGGGATTCAAGGACACCTGCGATTCCTTCATCTTCTGACACTTTGACTTTGTCATTCTTAGTCATCCAGTAGAGGTGGTTTTCCTTCAAATCCTCTACTTTCTCCTCATAGTCTTGCATTTCATGGCTTATTTGAGATAACAAAGCGCCAAGTTGGGTAAGATTTTGAATTTTTCGTCGTTTGATATGCAGAGGGACTGATTATCTTGTTGATGTGTTCTTGATAATTTTACATCATACTGCTAATAACAATGACATCTTCTCTCTTGCCCTGATATGAAGCACATCCAAAATAAGTGAAATGCCTTTATGTTCTCTGCATTTCCTCCTGTAAGCTATTTCTCATTTCCCTTAAATGTTTAAGGGTTTTAGTCACACATTTACGTTTAAAAGTTACAAAGAACATCCATTTTTGCAAAGGTTCATCGGGTGACTGTAACAGACCTAGCTTGACTGCATTTTTGATTTTCATGTCCATAACTTCCTTAAGCATTAAGAACAACTTTTCATAAGAATCTTCCTCTTTGATGATTATGATGTCAGTTTGTATGCTATCTCTCATTTGCAACAAAATTTTGTACAGGGATCCGAGGCGTTCAATTAAGGACAACCCTTAGACCTTAAGATCTTCTATCCAATCCCTACCAATTCTATCTAGGTGTCTATCTTCTTGTAACTTGGAAATTAGGGCTTGGTTCTCGCATGTTGTCAGATCTAGGATAAAGGAGGAGGATGTTGATTTTTTAGAAGACAGGGGCATACAAAATTTCCTGAGGTAGTCAAAAAGTTGAGAGACTACTGCTTTTAACTTGTCCTTCTCCTGTTTAACTTTATCCATCTTTTCTTTCACCTATTGGTATGAAAATTCCCACATCTGAACTGTCCCTTCATGCCTGGGAGGCCTAATGTCTATCCTAGTCAGCGTGAATTTAGATGCGTCCAAGTGAGCTAGCTTGTTTTTGGATTTAGTTTGGGCTATTTCCATGACAACATGCTCGATATCATGATCTTTTCCCAAAGTAGACAAAACTGATGATTTCCTGTTCTTCCGAGAAGCAAAAGGATTTATTAGAATCTGATCAATCATATCTTGAGGAGTAATGTTGCTTTCTGCCCTCTTCCTTTTCTTCTCATTAGTCTGTTCTAGCCAGGAAGGAGTGAATAAAACCTTCGAGGCAGACTTGAGGCTCTCGAGATCAAATAATTTCCTCACAATATGAGGAGTATCCTTCTGAGCAAACATGAATGAAAATTTGAGATCTTTAGAAGAAGGAATAGAAGAGGCTAAAACTTGGGGAACCTGTGAATTCATTTGAGGAATTTTCTTGTTGCTCCTCTTGTTGTTGATTGCAAGTTTCCTGCTGCATATTGTAAAGTTCTCCCAGTGGAATATCTCCTGGTACTGGGTTTTCTTTGTCTTTAGGTTCTTCTCCGTCTATTAGATCTATAACTAGAAGGGATCCTTCTCCACAGGTAGACCTTGGCTCTGACACTTTCTCTGGAGGCTCGCCGTCTACTTCGGTACCTTGGGAAGATGTAGATGTTGATATGCCTATTGGGATAGTAACACAAGGTGTAGAAGATTGAATCTATGTTGGATTTGGTGGCTTTTTTGTAGAGCTTCCTTTTCTCTTTCCAGTTTGCTTCCACTCAACCCAATCTCGTGTCCTTTTCATTATTAAAGACATGCGAACATCGAGGTCATCAGTTTTTGGGATATCCCAATTAATAGGCGCTATCAGGGTTCCTTTAATCTTTTTCAAGTATCGTGGAGCGAATAGATTAGACCCGTCATCCACTAGTCCATCCACATTTAAATTTACTTTGTAGATTTTTATTTGGTCTATGGTGAGCTTCAACCAAGACCTTTCTCTCATTTAAATATCATGCACAATTCGCCCAAAAATCTTCTATCACTGGCGCATGATAGAAATATAACCCTAATTGCAGATTATCTTTGAAAAACTCACTGGGATCATATCGGGTCCCCAGAACCTTGTATTTTTGGAAGGGATACCGAGCTGTTGCAGCCTTGAGTGCGTTTATAGCATTTGAACTAGAGGAGCATGAATATGCCCCTATCGTAATTGGAAAACAAATCCCTGCTTTGTGCCTTTCTTTGCACCTTTTATTTAATTCAAGTACTTGCCACACAACTCGATCAAAAATATCTTGTCGACGGGATATCTGGGTAGCTTATTGGGGAAATCATCAAATGTGCCAATTCAGAGATATGTAAAGGTTAGGAATTGGGTGAAGTAGCTGCCATACTTGGAAATTACCCCAACCGCTTCTGGAGATAATCTCCACTAAGGGCACCCTTGTAGTTCTCGAGTCAATTTAATGGTAAATGCATCATTTACCCTCCCGAAATCAACATAAATTTTGTGCAGCTGTAAGCATGGATAGAAATCATATATTTGTACATCCTCATCGAAATCTTCAACATGATTTAGACCGGGCCAATACTATGTGCATTCTAGGGCATAAATAATGTAAGAAGACATGAAAAAGGAGTCATGAAACTTAGCCTCAGTTATTATAGTCTTCAGTCTATCACTAATGAGCTCATCCCAATCTATGTACCTTTCCTCAGGGCACATAGTCTGCACTAAAAAGAAGACCCATTCCTCTAAATTGAGAGCTTCTTCACTGCCTCTTGTTTTGTGCAATAAGACCAGCATGTCGACATTTTCCCTCTTCAAATTCGTGCCATAAATGGTCTTGGGAAGCTTTGAGTTGCTGGACCTCCCTTGCTCAAACCATTCTCTCGATATTACGACTATCCATTTTGTTTTGTTCTGATTGAAAAATGAAGCTGAATGATTGTAGTCCCAATCTGTGTATTCTTCCCTTGTAGGCAGGCGAAAGAAGCTATGGATGTTTGTTCTATCTTAAGTGACGAGAACATCTCCATTGGTCATTTTGATCTGTTTGGTATCTGATACAAAATGAGCAATGCATTCCCTGATTAGCTCTGGAGATTGCACAATGACGAGAAATATGGCTACCTCCATGAGTCCACTCTTAAGGTTAGTTTTCCTATGATTGGATGTCTAGGCTCTCGGTGAATTCTCTTATGAAGATCTCCCAATTTGAAGTGATTTAATTTAGTATCATAGATTTCTTTCCATTCACTCTCGATGCCGTTGAGGTTATCATAGCCATGATATTTGAGAACCATTCTGTGTATTTGCAGGCCACGACAAATTTTTATTTGTCAGAGGAAAGTGGCATAAAAATGAAAATACCTTTTATGTTTATTAATACAATGATGTTTTGTTTTAACTTCTTCCACAAGATTTGCGTTTGTTAATGCAATGATGTCTTGTTTTAACTTCTTCCACAAGATATCATGTGATCGAGGTAAATATGAGGAGATCATGGTGCATTAATGGCATTAAATGCATTAAGTGTAGGATAAGATGTCTCTTTAAGAAAATTGTGCAGTGCGTTTATTATTTTGATCCATGGTGAGTTGCTTACATCAGTCAGAATTTTCAAAAATAGGCATTACGAAATACCCACAGTCACAGTGTGAAATTTTTAAAAAAGAACCCTAGCACCACTGATTCTGATTCTTCTTTTTCCTTAGGCGGGGATCTGCATACCTCACTTCGTTTCTTCATGTGAAGTAGCAATAACGAGGAAATTATAGAAATGGGCCATTCACTTTACAAATGTCGGGAATTACCCTTCATGAGTTCCTGTTTTAGAATTTTGGAAATCTTACCACTATACCACTCTTTCCGCCCCCTTTCGTACTCAAATCATCGATTTTTTGAAGAGAGACATTTCATTTTTTTCTCTTTACTTTTTGGAAATTCAGAAGGCGCCTTGCTTAGCTACTATTCCCAAAAGCTTCAGTAGTAGAAGCCCCTTATTCCTAAAACTCTGCGCTCATGCTTTCCTTTCGAGAATTTGAAGCTTGAATGTTATTCACCAGATTTTGATGTGAGTTAGTACAAAGGGAAAATGCTCTGGCGAACATGGAGACACGAATTCCTAAAATCCCACTTAAGGACAAAGTTTGAAATTTTTGGTAGTATGGTAATTTTTAAAACATCGGGAAGACTCATTTTCCGAAGGTAAAGGAAAGTCTTCATAATTTCCAATTTTAAAGCCAATTCTACAATGGGACTAAAATATGGAAACAACTGACTTTGACTAGGGGCGAGGACCATGAGGGACTCAGAAGGGACTTAGAATCTCTAGTTTTGCACAATGAAGGATCGAACAACACAAAACAAGAAAACAAAAAACCAAAACTGGAAAGAAGGCCTAACTACTACGATACAATTATAAGGGCTACTTGTTTTACAGTTGATACAACTTTAGATCTTGCCCATTGTAAGACAAAGGTAAGATCGTGCCATCTAGATAAGATAACTTGAATGAATTTGACCCAAATTACTAATGACCAGATAATGGTTCTTTTCTCTTGTCCTAGAGTATGACCAAATATCCCTCTGTAAATTTTTGAGGTCTAGCCCTTTTATCAAAAAGGTTTTTGACCCCCTATTGATTTTGAGTTATCTTATCGACCATGTCTTCTCTTTCTCCTTCGAGTTTTGTCAAATACAAGATTCTCTTTTCAACTCCATCGCGAAATATGACATCTTCTACTTCTGTCTGCAATTTGCATGCTAACAGTTCTAGGAGTTGTAGAAGACTAGCTTCGACACAATATACTAACTTGAATGGGGATATTTCGATAGCGCTTTTTGGGGTGATTTTGTTTACCCATAGAGCTTAATGCAAACTTTTATGCCAGTTTCTTTGATTTTCAGAAACTATCTTCCTCGTGATGTTTATCAAGTTTTTTTTGCTTGAATCAGCTTGACCGTTGCCTTGAGGATAATAATCCGAATAGTGCGCCAACTGAATCCCATGATCGTAGTAGAATCACGTGATTTCCAATGAAGAGAAATAAGTGGCATCGTCCAGAACTAGTTTTACTGGTACACCAAAACACATCAAAATGTTTTCTTTTAAGAAGTCGCAAACGACTTCAGAAGTGGTCTTCTTGACTGCTTTAACTTTGACCCATTTGGTAAAGTAGTCTGTCGCAGTCAGTTTGTACATATACCCCACACTTGAATGAGGATTTATGAGACCAATAAAATATAGTCCCCACTACTGAAAAGTATTTTCAATTATCACATGTCTTAAAGGTAAGACAACTAATTGAGGCTTACCTGCAAACATCTTACATTTTTCACATTTCGAGACCCAAAAATAGGCATCTTTAAACATCCTTGGCCATTAGTAAGATTGCCTGAGGATTTTGAAAGCTATAAAAATGGAAGAGAAATGACCACCACAAGCTTCTCCATGGAAAGATTTGAAAATATTTTCTCGTTTCTCCTTTTCTATGCATCTCAAGAAGGTCACATCAATGGATCACTTGTACAGGTTATCATCCCAAATGACATACTTTTCAGCCTTCATTCTTAGATTTATCTTTTTCTTAGGGGAGAGACCTTTTGGGAATTCACCTTAAGTTAAGAAATAAGCAATGTCTGAGAACCAGGGATCTTGCAGACTTACCATTATAACCTTAGGAAGACCCTCTTGCTGTTCGGGATTGTTCTTGGCTATCATTTTGCAAAGAACCTTTCCCCGTAAAATGTTGGTTGATTTGATCTCAATATCATACTCTTTCACCTTAGCAAACCATGCTCCTCTAGTGTTACATCCCACTTCCTGTTTTGTGAAAATGATTTTCACCATAAGCTGAGGGACAAAGATGATGGCATGAGAGTGTAAGATGTAAAACCTGAAATGCTTAAGAACCTTAACCATGGTGAAAGGATGCTTCTCAATTTGAGAATATCTCAGTTCATGATTATTTAACAAGATACTCATGAACGCGATTGATGGCTGGACTCCTTGAAGTCATTCTCTTGCAACAGTATCACAGACATCGTGTGTTCAGAGGTGTAACAGTAAATGATAAATTCTTTGGAAAAATCATAATGTGTCAGTACAGGTGCATCAGCTATGGCCTCTTTGATATTTATGAAGGCTTCCTTACCAGCCTTGTTCCATCTAAATCCTTGATACCATTTCATCATATCAGCTATGTGTCTAGTAGTTTTTGAGAAATCAGGTACAAAATTTCTCAGGGAATTGACCTAGCCAAAGAATTATTTTATCCCAGTCTTGCTTGAAGGGAGGCTAAGATACTAAATTTCCTT
Source organism: Thuja plicata (assembly GCA_018584345.1). NCBI lineage: Eukaryota > Viridiplantae > Streptophyta > Pinopsida > Cupressales > Cupressaceae > Thuja > Thuja plicata. The sequence continues at coordinate 2,463,315 of MU226973.1, read as the reverse complement.
GAATCTTTTGGGATCTATGCGAATTACCTCCCAAGACACAATATGACCCAATAGTTTTCCTTCGGTCACACGGAAGACTAACTTCTTCAGATTCAAGGAAATCCTGTGTTCTCGACACCTTCGTAAGATTACTTCCAGATCACGCAAGTGGTTACTTCTCATCTTAGAGGACACCATGAGATCATCTAAGTACATTTCTATTATCTTATTCTTCAGATCGCTGAATAACAATTCCATTGCCCGTTGGAAAGTAGCGCTCGCATTGATCAACCCAAACGACATTCTGTTATAGGCAAAAGTGCCCCATGGAGTAGCGAAATTTGTTTTTATGTTGGTTGATATCATCAAATCATATCTGGTTATATCCAAAAAAAATGTCTAACATGGACATCATTTCTAAACCTGCCACCATTTCTAATGATCCATGTTTGGTAATGCATAGTTATCCTTGAGAGACGCTTGGTTCAGATTTCTGAAATATACATAGTTCCCGATCTCTCCATTTTTCTTTTGGACCGGGACTATGTTGGCTACCCAGGTGGAATGATGGATGAGATAGATTATTTATGCCTTCAACATCTTGTCAATTTCCCAAAATATGGCATTAGCTACCTTGGGGTTATAATTGCTCTATTTCTGGCGGAAAAGAGAAGCCCCAAGTTTCAGGGGGATATGATGTTTTCTCCACCGTCAAAATATTGTTCATCAAAAACCTTAGTGCTCTCCAAAAACTAGCAGATTCGATGATCATATTTGAAGACCTACAATGATTCCACATTATCAGGAATGCTTGGCCTATGCACTAACTCAACTATATACTTTTGGTCTCCGAAATCTGGGTGAGGTAAAAGGAGGGATGTCGACACTGCTAGAGAGTCAATTCACGTGTCTTGTTCTCTAGGCATTGCTTCTATTGAAAATGCATTAAGGCTTTCTATTTCATCCCATACTATGCTCTTTTAATGCTTTTATCTATGATTTTAATAGAGAAAAGCCCTCTGACTTGTTCTACTATTAGCTCCGCATCGCCCTTTGCTTTCAACACCTTGACTCCTCTGTCTTTATATGTGACAATGACCATTAGCAAGGCTTTGCATTCTACGATGTTATACGTATTATTGAATTCTAGCTTGTAGGCCAGATGTATAATGTCGCCTTGAGGAAAAATAAACACCACTCCTGCACCTGACCCTGCAGAAGCACAAATTCCATCAAACTCCAAGGTCGACAACTGTGATTCTTCCTCTTCATTTTTCAACTCTGGGGAATCAAATTTTGTATATAACATGTAGTTTCCAAATTCAAGTTCTTCATACAAGATTTGCACCTTTGGGTTATCAGATTTCAATACTGTAAATTTGGCTTTCTCTCTGGGTTCTAGCTTAACTTTCTTATTCCTGACATGTACGTTTGCATTAGACCAGTCTAATTGGATTTCTCCGCCCAGGTCTTTGCAAAAACTTCTTCTTAGTAGCATTCCATAACTAGCGGGTATATGTGCCCCTAGGATGGTGAGCTTTAATCTCTTGGCTGGGTGAGATGCAAGGACTACTTGTGTGTCTTTAATCTGGCCAACCACTGGCACTTGCTTAGCATCCATTGAATAACATCTTCCGAAAGTCTTTATCAAGGACAAGCCGAGGGCTTTAGCTACTGGGGCCGACATTACATTGTTGGAAGCTCCTGAGTGTATGACATAATTGTTGAGCTTATGCCCATTAATAAAAAGGGAGACATAGAAAGGCTCAGGCTTTTGGCCTGGAGCGGTGTACAATATACTAGTATCACATTGATTTTCCTCTAACTTAGAGGCATCATCTTTAGGAATTTTACTAGAACATGCATTAACCTTTGTATTTCCTAGCTTATAGTGTTCCATTAGGCATTATAGCTCTACGGGATTTGATTTAAAACAATCTAGAGGAGATGTTTGAATACACGATTCTCTGCAAAACTGAACAATATTAATGGATTAGGATCCTTACCTAGATTAGGATCCTTACCTAGAAAAACATTACTCTGGGTTGTAGCTGTCTGATTCAATGACTTGGGTATTGAAGAGTTTTATTGGCCATTTCTTTGTAGAATGGAGATCCCTTGTTTATTCTTCTGACTTCTTTTAATGGTGGCCATTGAGGACTCACCAAGCATTGCAAAACAATCACCTCTTCCTTCGGAATCAGATTCATATTCTAGGTAGTAATTTTTAGAGTCGCCATTATAATTTGAGTTTGTTTCCCCAACTAGAGTGTTCTCTGTATCTTCATCAAAGGTGATTAACTGCATGTATCTAGTCATCTTAGGACATGTTTCTCTATCATGATCCGTTGTGAGATTAAAGACGCACATGTTCCCCTTCCTATCATTAGGGGGAGCTTCAATAGCTAATCACTGTTGTGTTGGTGGAAGTTGAAACTCCCTTCCTTCATGTTGCCATTTGGGAATATCTTGATAAGGCTGATGAAGAGAGGGATTTTTCTTTTGTAGCTTTCTCTTTAGGGTTATTACATCATTTGTTAACCTCTATAACATAGCTTCAAAAGAATTGTGTTGTTTCTTCTACTAGCCTGAAACCCTTTCTTCCATTTTCCAACTGTGTTGAAGTCATCTTCTAGTTCTATAGCTACGGTCTGGGCGGCGACCAAATCTGCTACTCTTTCTCTTCTCAGATGTAAACTGATATCTGGAGGCATGACATTTAGAAAGAAACATTTCTGGTTATATGCAGTAGGCCTTTTATTGATAGGAATTTTATTTATAATCTTATCGAATTTTGCAAAAAATTCCCTCATAGGTACAAATACTTCCTTTTTAACCCGTGTTAATTGGATGAGAAAATAATATTCATCTTCTGGGTTTTTGAATCTCGCTTCAAACTAGGTTCTCATAGAATCCCAACCATTGATTGACCTAGGGGCCAAATGGTGGAACCAATCTGCAATCCCATCCACTAGGGTTTCCAAAAATAGTCTAATAGCTACGTCTTCGTGTTGGACGACCAAAACTCCACATGCAACAAAGAAAACAGAGATGTGTTCATATGTAGAGACCTTACCATGTCCAAAAAATATGAGTAGATTATTTCTGGACCCCTTAGGTAGATCATGGATAGCACCCAAGTTTAATGGTCCATTTGCTGCGTCCCATGGCTCAGGCAGCGCCATGTACCTTTGTAGATTGAACGGGACAAGTTGAAAACTTACTCTCACAGGGAGGGTAACCCCATGAAGGGTTAGGGCCTGACAAATGGGAGATGAAGAGTTCTTCTTAGGAGGGGGAGGAGGTATAGTTTTACTCCTACGAAGAGGAATGCTTGCAGAGAATTTTCTTTCCCAAAGTGGCTTAAACACTGGGTCTACAACCCCTTTTGCTCTTTCACTCCTGGTATACCTTCTTTCATCCAAATTCTAGCAGTTAGTTGTTATGATTGATCTGATCTTGAATATGTGCGATATTTTATCTATTCTTTCTTGGAATGACAACTATCCTCTTGATTACAGCCATATTTTGACCAATAGGAGCTATTCTCAAAAGCCCACCAAACTCTTCTTCTTCCTCTAGGACGTGGTTAACTTTGTGATACTATTGAGCACTTCGCCTACAAATCCAAGCCAAAGTGTTCAACTCTGAAATTATATCTTCTTGGGTATCCTAAAAACCAAGATTTGGTTGGAGTATTGGAACAATATTTTCATGTGGCAACACCATCTTGATTCATAATAGGCAAGTAGTTAATCTCTCTTGGCATTTCTCCAGTAGAGTTGCCAAAATATTTTGGTTAATAGACATGCTTTTGCTTATAATACAACTCAGGCCCTTGCAAAATTCTTACTGTTATCCACAGTTGAAAAACTATGAAACAGTTTGATCTCTGAATTGATAGGTACAACTCCCTAATATAGATATGCAATGAATGAATTTCTAAACTATTTGAAACAGGGCATACTCTTGACCCCAGAGAAAGAGAGGCATCTAATCGACATTCATCACCATGATGTATCCTGTGAGGCCTCACCCCGACCCATCATAGCTCAGCTGATACACTTATTTTGATACATTATGATTCGATATTTTGGGACATTATATTTGATGGACTAGACATTATTAGTATTTATTATGTCGTGTGATGATTACTTCAGTATACCTTATTAATGATGTTTATGATGTTTTGGGTATATGCATAGATTATGATGATTATTTTAGTATTTTAAATTTAAATGGAAAAATATGTTATGATATTTTGAGTATGCAATCAATTATGGTTATCAGGTGCAGAAATGGGAAAAGGTTATTAAATGAAAATGTAGAATGTTCGGTCAATTGATTATGAAATTTGATTTATATATATATGCATATGATTTTATTGAGCTACGGATGTTTAATTTCATGTGCAGGAAAATTACCATGGAAATTATCAGAGAACCAGTAACCAACCATATGTGCAAACTGTAAAGCCAAGGTTGAATCTAATGAAGAGATTTGAACCTCGTTGTTAAGTGATTTAATTTGTGACCGTAAATTGTATGTATGTGTTAGGTGTTTTCTCTGTGCAATTAGTGACATGTCAATGTTGTATTATGTCATTTTATAGTGTCACTTGACACTTGTGATGTGATTATGTAATGACATGTCTACTAAGGTTGGCAATGTAACCCAATTAGATTATTTAAATTTAAATTATGTTCTGGTCACTTTTAGAGGGCAAAAGTGGTCCTAAGGACCAATTTTAGCAAAATCCAAGCACCTTAGTGATAGGGGTATGGGTTAGGAACATTTCTAACACTTCTAGAATACACTAGTGGCCTTGGTGACCCTCTTAATAACCCATTTCTCACATGTTGCGAAAATGGAGTGGGTCTTGACCTTTTACCCAAACCCACACTCCTTTCCAATCTTGCATTTATGATAGGGGGCAAAGGGCAGCCAAAGTACTTAGGAGTCAATTCTGAAATTAATGTTGATGAGTGGGTAGGATTTGGTGGCCTTTTTATAGGCCCTTTATAGAGTTAGAGGGTGTTCACCCACTCTCTACTTTTAGGGACATTAGGGTTTTGGATTGAAGTAAGAAAAAGAGATTATGCTCTTCTCAAACATTATTTTACCATAACACTTGTGAAGGTTGGTCTCCACCATTGCCATGAAATTTTTCTTTGTTTTGTTGCAAATAGATTAGTATATATTTCATTTTCATGCATACGTGTTCTATGTATTTTTGTGTTGTTGTGATGTAAGGGAATGAGATTTTGGGTTTGATTTCATGCTTATTGTGTTTATCTTTGTTTGAATGAGGGAGTTTTGTGAAGGGTGTGATGGAATTACTCACCCTTGAATAGGGAAGAAGTGGCCATGTATGGGGAAGGGGTTAGTTGGACTCCATGAATGTGTATAGTCTCTTTTCATGGAGAGAAGAGGGAAAACACATGCAAGGTGTATGGGCCCTTGCATGCCAATGATATTGATCTTAATTTGGGGGAGATAAGGAGGAGAATGTATGGAAGAATGTATGTGTATTCTAGCCTTGGAAATACATGTTTATTGTATGTATTTCATTTGACAATCTCTTACATGGAAGTCCACCTTCACCTCTTATTATGGTTCAACATGAATCCTATTGTGCAAGCCTTGGATGTGTGTTTCTTGCTGTGTTTTGTGTTGTGTGAATGGTGTGAATGTCACCCATTGGTTACCGGTTCTCCTAGCTCAGGGGTGGTCTCCTTGAGACCTAGGATGGGAGGTGAGCTCTCCATGGTTGGTTTTATGTTTTCTTTTGTAGATTTTGGATGGACCTTATGATGGAGTCATTATGGATTTGCACCATGGAAGATTTTCTTGATGTCATTGTGTTGGAGACTTCTCCATCGTTGTATCACCTATTGTATTGTGATTCCATGTTGAAGATAGATTTTGTAATGGAATGGATTAATGTTGTAGACTCCAATAATGTAAATGGAAATGTAGTCATTGTGAAAATGAGCAAGTTTGTGTGTTCAAATTTTATTGGATTGCAAATTATAAATTATCTTCAATTGTATTGCCTTGCAAAATTTTAAGTTTAATACTCTTTATTTTTTTCTTGACAATCTTGGTTTATAAACATTGTGATCAAAACATTATACCTTAAACTTGATATTGCATCCTAAAATATTGTTGAGAAAATCATGTTAACAATGGACTTAAATCAAATTGTAACACTAAATAAATAACTACCTATTGCCAATACTTTATAAACTATCCACTTAATTGAATGCATAAAAAGAAATACATGATACATACATCTACAAAAACAAATGAAATGCAATGCTAAAAAGAAAAAAAAAATACAACCTTCCAGATTTTAATAGAGCCAAAATAGCTCTCTAAAAAATGCATGGAAAAAAGATTTAATTCTCATTTACCATGGAGAATATTCCCTATTTGATTCACTTACTAAGAATGTAGTTAGAATATTAATCCCCTATTAACCCAAATCCATTTGTTTAATTATTGGAGAAAGTATAATTATTAACTACACCATTTATATTTTAATATCCTAATGGAATGAAGGGACATCTCATGGGCCCCACTCCCATATTTTATTTTACTTTGATAAGACATGCTTCTTAGTTTTGAAAAAAATAAATAAATAACAATACAAAAATAAGGGAGAAAACAATGTTAATGTTACCTTGTCAAACAATCTTCCCCTCCATGCCTACCCCTTTTCTTCTCCCCATACATACCATGCTTGCATTGGTTTACCACCCCTTCAAAAAAAACATTGCTTACCTTGCACACTTTTTGAAGTCACCTTTTTGTGGGCCCAAACTTTAAGTTTAAGTAAATCTGCATTTTACCTTTACCCTCTCCTTGGAATTTGAATTCCTTCTTGTAGACTTGTCTTTTCTTGGTCTCCCCACCTTTCATAAAGTTTGCTCACCTTTTCCTTTTTTGAAATTACCCTTGGTGGGTCCCTCCCAACTTAAGGTTTAAAAATCTAAAATTTGCCTTACCTTTTAGCATTCAAAATTCTCCTCCTTGGGCAGCTTGACTTGTCTTGTTATCTCTCCCCACTTGGCACGTGGGCCATGGGCTAGGGGAAAGAGGTGATGGGTTAGTAGGGTAAGCAAGTTGGGATTAAGTTAGTTAGGAATTGTTTATAGGTTTTAGTTAAATTAATTATATAGTTTAGATGCTTTTAAAATTTTAATAATGATAAATGAATTATGATTTTAGGTGTTTTTGTAGGGTAGGAATTAAATAGTTTTTAAATTAGTGGGTTATGTTACATATAGGATTAAGTGTTTTTAAGTATAGATAAGAGATATGATATATTTTATTCTTGTAATTAATTTAGCTATTATATATTTATATATTGTGTGTAAATGCAATTTGAGATTTTATTTCCAAATAAAAGAAGTGAATTCAAATTTAATTATTGTAGTTATCAATTAATTGTAAAATTATGTTAATTCTTAAGAAATTTAAATGCATCTTTTCGTTAGATAATTGGATAAGATTATTGTGTCGTGAGAACTTTATCTTAAATGTGTTAGGAAATCTAATATGGGTAAAATTATGAAAATTGGGTTTTGTTTTAAGGATTATGAGGGTATCAGATGGGGTTAATTAATTTGATTGTTAATACTAAGGTTGATAGGTTATTGAAAGGGTTTTAATTTAGTCAACTAGGTTGCAACCTAGGATCATGTTTAAAAGATACGTTGGATGTCGTAAATAACTTAATGATGATAGTGTAATATGTATTAGTCTAAATGGATTATGTTATAATTAGGATTGAGGATTCAATTATTTTTAGATCAATCTATCTTAACTTATGTTCTTAACAAATGATTTACGATCTTTATGCCACACTTGTTTAAACCTAAAACTAGATTTTAACCAACCCGACCCAAGTGTTCCTGTAACACTAAACCGTAGAGTCACTAATCCATATAACAAGTTGGAATATTGACTCTGCATCTGCTTTTTTTATGACCCATACTCAATCTATGTCTAGCCTTGCAACTCAAAAATTAACTTCACCTTGTCATCACCTTTCTGCAACGTATCCAATACTAGTTGTGTGATCATAGTTGTTTGTACTGTTTAAAAAAAATTATCTGTGTATTTTTGCCCTAGTTTTGGTCATGAAATTTTGGTATTAGAGCCAGGTTTCGACACTAGGAACCTAAACCCATTACGTTTCAACTCATTTAAACTTAAATTATTGTGTAGGATGCCTGTCGTCACACGAGCTGGCCGATGAGGTAGGGGTCGTAGAGCTACACATGTTGGGGCAGAATAGGAGGATGGACCACCTCCACCACCTCAAAACCATAACCATGATATTTTGGACAGCCTCTAGAATTTGATTGGGGTGATTCAACAGAGATTACAACCCATAGTTCAACAACAGGTTCCTAAAAGGGAAGCACGGATCGCAGAAGGTGATATAGAAGTTAGCAAAGAGAGGAGTAGGAGTCCCCCATCCAGGCATGTTGAGGGTCATGATGATCATAAGGGTGAGTGAGTTCATTAGTTAGAAGTACCACCCGAGCATGAGGCACGTGTCAAAGAGAGACCCCCTAGAGATGTTGGAAATGAGATCTGAGAGTTATTGCGACTCCAGCCACCCTTGTTTTTGGGATCGACTAACGGGTCAGTAGCAGAGGCCTGTTACAGAGTTTACAATGATGCTTTGGATTGTGCCCTTACGGGAGTAATCTAAAGGTGTGACTTGTAGTCCATCTTCTATGGGAGAAAGCCTCCACTTGGTGGGAGCAGGAGGATTCCATAGGTTGAGTGAGTATGGACACAATCACTTGGGAGTCTTTTGTGTCCCATTTCTGAGAGAGATACCTCTCCGAGCATTTTAGACAAAGACAGATAAAGGAGTTCCATGATCTCCATCAGAGAGGTCTCATAGTGACCCAGTATGAGAGTCAATTTCTCGAGCTCCCTCCATATGTTGATTACATGAAGGATGAGAAACTGCATATCCATTGTTTCATTAAGGGACTTAATATGTCTCTATAGGGTACAGTATGACTAGCCTTTCCTACCACATTCAAAGAGATAGTTGAGATGACACTTATAGCTGAGGATATCCGTATTAGATAGGAGTCTCAGGATCAGTCTCAGCACTGAAACCCCTCTTCCGAGAAGTCAGGACAAAAGAGACCCCCTTGGAAAGGGAATTAGAATAATTCAACAAGATTCTTTAAGGGTCAACAGTTTAGCAGCAGAGATCTCAGCAGGATTCTAGATAGAGGCCTTCACAGGGTTATCAGGGATCTAAGCCCAAACAATGAAAATATTAGGGTCAAACAAGATTAGAGGACACAAACCCCTCAAGTACATCCAGCTAGGACTCAACAGTCCTCGAGGGGCGGTTACAGTAGTTCTTGTAGGACTAGAGGACCACAACAGTCTAGATCACAGGGAGTACAGATTCAGACCCGAGGGCCATGTTACACTTGCGGTGGCATGGGTCATATAGCGAGAGAGTGCCCATAGGGACATTCAGTTGGTGGTCAGAGAGGGGCTACCTCAAAGCCTATATTTGGAGACATGGGTAGATCCCATAGAGTTTTTGCAGCAGTTGATAACCGCCAGACTGAGCATCATGCTACAGTTATTGAGGCTTTAGGTATGGTACAAGGTAGTATGGTTACTATTTTATTTGATTCTGGGGCTACTGACTCCTTTATATCTCTATATGTAGTGGAGCGTTGAGGGCTAGTGACAGTTAGACAGGATGTCAGTTGGGAGGTAGAGTTAGCCTCAGGAGCCAGGGTGTCAGTTAGTTTCATGGTATGAAATTGTCAGATTTAGATTGGAGACATGATCATGATGTTTGATCTATGCATTAACCCTCTAGGTTCATATGATGTTGTCCTTGGCATGGATTGGCTATATTCCCACAGTGCCAAGATGGATTGTCGACAAAAGAGGGTTGAGTGTGTGGATGAGCACGATATTCCTAGAGTGATCTCTAGAGTACAGAGACCCGTATCTCTTTGTATGATTTCCGATATGCAGCTTAGGCGGTGCATGTGAAAGGGATGTGAGATATTTTCTATCACCATTAGTGACAGAGAGGAGAATTCAAAGAGGGAGCCATCCCTCGATGATTTTCCTATCCTACAAGAGTTTGCAGATGTATTTTCTTCAGAGCTCCTTGGTATGCCTCCACCTAGAGTAGTGGATTTTCACATAAACCTTGTGCTAGGAGCCGAGCTAGTATTGAGAGCACCATATAGGATGACTACCCTTGAGCTTAGTGAGCTCAAGATTTTGCTAGAGGAGCTCTTGGAGAAAGGGAATATTTGACCTAGTGTGTCACCTTGGGGTGCACCAGTGATCTTCGTGAAGAAGAAGGATGGATCACTTAGGTTGTGCATTGATTATCGACAGTTGAAAAAAGTAATTATTAAGAACCAATACCCACTTCCTAGGATCGATGATCTCTTTGATTAGTTACAAGGTGCTCAAGTATTTTTGAAGATAGATTTGAAGTCAAGTTATCATCACTTGATAATTGTGGAGAGTGATATCCACAAGACTACATTTTGTACGAGGTATGGTCACTACGAGTTCACCGTGGTACCATTTTGCCTCACGAATGCTTCATTGTTATTCACGAGCCTCATGAATGAATTATTCCATAGCTTCAGGGATATGTTTTTGGTCATGTTCCTAGATGATATTTTGATTTATTCTTGTGATGAGAAGGAGCATGAGGAGCACCTGAGGAAGGTTTTGCAGAAGTTGAGAGAGAACCAGTTGTTTGGCAGCTTGTCAAAGTGTGTGTTCTTTTGACCTAAGGTACATTATTTGGGTCATGTTATATCTAGCGATGGGATCTCATTAGATCCATAAAATATCAGAGCCATTATGGATTGGCCAGCACCCACCAGTGTCACTGAGGTGAGGAGATTTATGGGGTTAGCAGGATATTACAGACGCTTCATTACGAGATTTTCTAGATTGGCACACCCCATCACCTCCCTTCAGAGAAAGGGAAAGCAGTATGAGTGGACATAGAAGTGTGAGAGATCTTTTCAGGAGCTCAAGAGATTCCTCATGAGTGCACTGATACTTGCAGTGCCAGACCCTTTAGCAGACTTTGTGGTGTGCGCAGATGCATCATTGGATGGTATAGGGTTAGTCCTTATGCATGATGGATAACCTATCTCCTATGAGTCTAGGAAGTTGAAGAATCATGAGCTTAATTACCCTACTCACAACTTAGATCTTGCTGCAGTGGTTCATGCTTTAGTGAGGTGGAGACACTTCCTTCTAGGTCATAGATTCAAGCTTCATTCTAACCATCAAAGCTTGTAGTATATTTTCACTCAGCCAAACCTTAATGCTAGACATAGAAGGTGGATGGAGTTCCTTTGTGAGTATGATTTTGATTTTCATTACATCAAAGGGAAGGAGAATGTGGTTGCAGATGCCTTGAGTAGGAGACATCATGAGCTTTCATCTGTGACTACTTGTACCAATTTGAGAGAGCGTATCCTATGTCATTTAATAGATAATCTATTTTATGTAGAGGTTTGTTAGTTGGTGCATTCTCAGATACCCTTAGAGGGGAAGTATTTAGAGTATTCCTTGGAGTCCAATGGACTATTACATCATAGAGGGCATATCTATGTACCTTCTAGTGGGGATTTGCGTGAGTTCATTGTACTTGAGGCACACAAATAACCTTATGCAGTGCACCTTGGTGTTAAGCAGTTACATGCAGATTTGAGATAGTTGTACCATTGGCCAGGCATGAGACTACATATTTCTAGTATTGTTGCGAGATGCCTAGAGTGCCAGAGGGTGAAGGCAGAGCACCATGACCATGGTGGGCTTCTACAACGACATGAGATCGTAGAGTGGAAGTGGGATACTATATATATGAACTTTATTGTCAGTCTTCCCATGTCTTCTCACCGCCATGATGCCATCTTGGTGACAATTGACATGTTGACCAAGGTTTCCCACTTCTCACCCATGCGTACTACATTCACAACATGAAACATAGCTCAGGTGTTTTTGCAGGAAATTGTTATAATTCATGGCATTCCCCGTAAGATAATCTCTAATAGAGAATCGTTATTCACATCATCCTTTTGGAGAGAGTTATAGACAACATTGGGCACTAGGCTCAATTTTAGTAAAGCATATCACCCTTAGACAGATGGTCAAATTGAGAGGGTTAATAAGGCATTGGAGGATATGTTGCACATGTACGTGATGGACCATCAAGTCAATTGGGAGGAATACATACATCTGGTCGAGTTTTCCCATAATAATGGGCACCATTCATCTATAGGTATGCCACTTTATCAGGCCTTGTATGGTAGACCTTGCAAGAAACCCTTGAGTTGGGATAGGATCAAGGATAGAGTATCTATTGGTCCTCAGTTAGTCAGAGAGATGGAGCAAAAAGTGGATTTGATTCGACGTCTTAGAGACACATGAGAGATAGAAGAAATACACAAATGCAAAGAGGATTGATAGAGAATATAAGGTCGGAGATATAGTATTCTTGAGAGTGCGATTGCACAAGAGTCTGATTCGATTCAGAAAGGGCTCTAAGTTGGCACCTCAGTTTGTTGTACCATTTGAGATCTTAGAGAGGATAGGACCAGTTGTATATCATCTAGCTTTGCCACCTATCTTATCACATATCCATGATGTGTTCCATGTTTCTGTACTTCAAGGATATATTTATGATGATAGTCGTGTGATATATTGGGATGCCTTGCATGTGGATTCAGATGAGAAGATAGCACTGGAGCCCATTCGTATCATAGCCTGATGTACCCTTGCACTTAGAGGCAGAGAGATGGACTAGGTTAGGGTCTAGTGGGATTGTTATGATGAGGTCACAGCTTCATGGGAGGACACAACAAAAATGAGATCTCAGTACCCATATCTTTTTGATGAACTCCAGGAGGAAGATCATATCTAGTGGGGGAGGATGTGAGGCCTCAGCCCGACCCATCATAGCTCAGCTGATACACTTATTTTGATACATTATGATTCAATATTTTGAGACATTATATTGGATGGACTAGACATTATTAGTATTTATTATGTCATGTGATGATTACTTCGGTATACCTTATTGATGATGTTTGTGATATTTTGGGTATATGCATACATTATGATGATTATTTTAGTATTTTAAATTTAAATGGAAAAATATGTTATGATATTTTGAGTATGCAATTAGTTATGGTTATTAGCTGCAGAAATGAGAAACGGTTATTAAATAAAAATGTAGAATGTTCAGTCAATTGATTATGCAATTTGATATATATATATATATATATATATATATATATATATATATGTGTGTGTGTGTGTGTGTGTGTGTGTGTGTGTGTGTGTGTGTGTGTGTGTGTGTGTGTGTTTTTNTATATATATATATATATATATATGTGTGTGTGTGTGTGTGTGTGTGTGTGTGTGTGTGTGTGTGTGTGTGTGTGTGTGTGTGATTTTATTGAGCTACTGATGTTTAATTTAGTGTGTAAGAAAATTACCATGGAAATTATTGGAGAACCAGTAACCAACCGTATGTGCAAACTATAAAGCCAAGTTTGAATCTAATGAAGAGATTTGAACCTCTTTGTTAAGTGATTTAATTCGTGACTGTAAATTGTATGTATGTGTTAGGTGTTTTCTCTGTATAATTAGTGACATGTCAATGTTTTATTATGTCATTTTATAGTGTCACTTAACACTTGTGATGTGCTTATGTAATGACATGTCTATTAAGTTGGCAATGTAACCCAATTAGATTATTTAAATTTAAATTATGTTCTAGTCACTTTTAGAGGCCAAAAAATAGTCATAAGGACCAATTTTAGCAAAATCCAAGCACCTTAGTGATAGGGGTATGGGTTAGAAATACTTTTAACACTTCTATAACCCACTAGTGGCCTTGGTGACCCTCTTAATAACCCATTTCTCACATGTTGCAAAAATGGAATGAGTCTTGACCTTTTACCCAAACCCACACTCCTTTCCAATCTTGCATTTATGATATGGGACAAATGACAACAAAAGGACTTAGGATTCAATTCTGAAATTAATGTTGATGAGTGGGTAGGATTTGGTGGCCTTTTTAGAGGCCCTTTATAGAGTTAGAGGGTGTTCACCCACTCTCTACTTTTAGGGACATTAGGATTTTGGATTGAAGGAAGAAAAAGGGATTGGGCTCTTCTCAAATATCATTTTACCATAATACTTGTGAAGGTTGGTCTCCACCATTGCTATAGAAGTTTTCTTTGTTATTTTGCAAATAGATTAGTATATATTTCATTTTTATGCATATGTGTTTTATATTTTTTTGTGTTGTTGTGAGGTAAGGGAATGAGACTTTGGGTTTGATTTCATGTTTATTGTGTTTATCTTTGTTTGAATGAGGGAGTTTTGTGAAGGGTGTAATGACATTAATCATCCTTGGATAGGGAAGAAGTGACCATGTATGGGGGAAGGGGTTAGTTGAACTCCATGAATGTGTAGAGTCTCTTCTCATAGAGAGAAGAGGGAAAAAAATGCAAGGTGTATGGGCCCTTGCATGACAATGATATTGATCTTGATTTGGGGGAGATAAGGAGGAGAATATATGGAAGAATGTATGTGGATTCTAGCCTTGAAAAAACATGTTTATTGTATGTGTTTCATTTGACAATATCTTACATGGAAGTCAACCTTAACCCCTTATTATGGGTTCAAGATGAATCCTATTGTGCAAGCCTTGGATGTGTCTTTCTTGTTGTGTTTTGTGTTGTGTGAATGGTGTGAATGTCACCTGTTGGTTACTGGTTCTCCTAGCTCGGGGGTGGTCTCCTTGAGACCTAGGATGGGAGGTGAGCTCTCCATGGTTGGTTTTATGTTTTCTTTTGTAGATTTTGGATGGACCTTATGATGGAGTTATTATGTATTTGGAGCATGGAAGATTTTCTTGATGTCATTGTGTTGGAGACTTCTCCATCATTGTATCACCTATTGTATTGTGATTCCATGTTGAAGATGGATTTTGTAATGGAATGGATTAATGTTGTAGACTCCAATAATGTAAATGGAAATGTAGTCATTGTGAAAATGAGCAAGTTTGTGTGTTCAAATTTTATTGGATTGCAAATTATAAATTATCTTTAATTGTATTGCCTTGCAAAATTTTAAGTTTAATACTCTTTATTTTTTTCTTGACAATCTTGGTTTATAAATAGTGTGATCAAAACATTATACCTTAAACTCGATATTGCATCCTAAAATATTATTGAGAAAATCATGTTAACAATGGATTTAAATCAAAATGTAACACTAAATAAATAAATACCTATTACCAATACTTTATAAACTATCCACTTAATTGAATGCATAAAAAAATGCATGATACATACATCTAACTTAAAAAATGCAAAAACAAATAAAATGCAATGTTAAAAAGAAAAGCAAAAAAAAAATACAACCTTCCAGATTTTAAAAGAGCCAAAATAGTTCTCTGGAAAATGTATGGGAAGAAGATTTAATTCTCATTTACTACGGAGAATATTTCCTATTTGATTCACTTACTAAGAATGTAGTTAGAATATTAATCCCCTATTAACCTAAATCCATTTGTTTAATTAATGGAGAAAGCATAATTATTAACTACACCATTTATATTTTAATATCGTAATGAAATTAAGGGACATCTCATGGGCCCCACTCCCATATTTTGTTTTACCTTGATAAGACATGCTTCTTAGTTTTGAAAAAAATAAATAAATAACAATATAAAAATAAGAGAGAAAATAATGTTAATGTTATAACCTTGTCAATCAATCTTCTCCTCCATGTGTACCCCTTTTCTTCTCCCCATACGTACCATGATTGCCTTGGTTTACCACCCCTTCAAAAAAAACATTGCTTACCTTGCACACTTTTTGAAGTCACCTTTTTGTGAGCCCAAACTTTAACTTTAAGTAAATCTGCATTTTACCTTTACCCTCTCCTTGGAATTCGAATTCCTTCTTGCAGACTTGTCTTTTTTTGGTCTCCCCACCTTTCATAAAGTTTGCTCACCTTTTCCTTTTTTGAAATTACCATTGGTGGGTCCCTCCCAACTTAAGATTTAAAAATCTGAAATTTGCCTTACCTTTTAGCATTTGAAATTTTCCTCCTTGGGCAGCTTGACTTGTCTTGTCATCTCTCCCCGCTTGGCACGTGGGCCATGGGCTAGGGGAAAGAGGTGATGGGTTAGTAGGGTAGATTAGTAGTGTAGATTAGTAGGGTAAGCTAGTTAGGAATTTTTAATAGGTTTTAGTTAAATTAATTATATAGTTTAGATGCTTTTAAAATTTTAATAATGATAAATGAATTATGATTTTAGGTGTTTTTATAGGGTAGGAATTAAATAGTTTTTAAATTAGTGGGTTATGTTACATATAGGATTAAGTGTTTTTAAGTATAGATAAGAGATATGATATATTTTATTCTTGTAATTAATTTAGCTATTATTTATTTAAATAGTATGTGTGTAAATGCAATTTGAGATTTTATTTTCAAATAAAAGAAGTGAATTCGAATTTAATTATTGTAGTTATCAATTAATTGTAAAATTATGTTAATTCTTAAGAAATTTAAATGCATCTTTTCGTTAGATAATTGGATAAGATTATTGTGTCGTGAGAATTTTATCTTAAATGTGTTAGGAAATCTAATATGGGTAAAATTATGAAAATTGGGTTTTGTTTTAAGGATTATGAGGGTATCAGATGGGGTTAATTAATTTGATTGTTAATACTAAGGTTGATAGGTTATTGAAAGGGTTTTAATTTAGTCAACTAGGTTGCAACCTAGGATCATGTTTAAAAGATACGTTTGATGTCGTAAATCTTTTAATGATGATAGAGTAATATGTATTAGTCTAAATGGATTATGTTATAATTAGGATTGAGGATTCAAGTATTGCTAGATCAATCTATCTTAACTTATGTTCTTAACAAATGATTTGCGATCATGATGTCACAGTTGTTTAAACCTAAAACTAGAGTTTAACTAACCTAACCCAAGTGTTCTTGTAGCACTAAACCGTAGAGTCAGTAATCCATGTAACAAGTTGTAATACCGACTCTGCATCTGCTTTTGTTGTGACCCAAACCCAATCTATGTCTAGCCTTGCAACTCGAAAACTAACTTCACCTTGTCGTCACCTTTCTGCAACGTATCCAGTACTAGTTGTGTGATCATAGTTGTTTGTATTGTTTTTAAAAAAAATTGTCTATGTGTTTTTGCCCTAATTTTGGGCATGACATATCCATGATGCAATATAAAGTATGAATACAAAATAATCAATGCAGTGCTTTCTTACTCAAAACCAGGAAGAAACTAACATATTCTAAATCATCAATTCATTTCTTCATATAAACCTTCACAACTCTAAAGATCATACATACAACTAGAGTATTTGAAGAATATAAAATTGCTAAATGGTATGAACATAACAGGAGAGAAACAAATAGTGATTCACATATCACCTTATAATTACAGATTCTCAACAACATAGTATGGTATCTATAATAAATTTATCTCATCTACCATACATCCATTCATTCAATAGTAAACCTAAAACCATCGTTAAACAACAACCATAAAAAAAATTGTTTCTAACATAGTTGTCACAACAAAAAGGGAAAATTGTATTAAAATTTTTCGATCCATATTTAATGTTTAACAAAGATATAGATATTCTATTCGCCTTCTCATGGTGGTTACAAAAAAATTATCTTCAAAATAAACAGACCGAATCTTAAGAAAGTGTCAGAGCTTTAAAAGAAGAAAGCAATTTGAGGAATGAAAAACAACCATAAAACAATTTTGATTCTCACACAGTTGTCACAACATGGGAAAATTGTACTAAAAATTCCCGATCTGGATTTAATGTTCAAAAGAGATATAAATAATCTATTCACCTTCTCATTGCGATTACAAAAAAATTATCTTGAAAATAAACAAAACAAATCTTAAACATGTGTCAGAGCTTTAAAATTAGAAATAGAGAAGTTATTATCTTTAATCTATGCGGTCTTTGTCTCTTCTCCTTTATCAACCGATGCTTCTGTGGAAGCCTGATGGCTGGATTTGTATCACTGAAGGGCTTCAAGGACACCTATCGTTCCTTCATCTTCTGAAACTGTAACATTGTCATTCTTAGTCATCCAGTAGAGGTGGTTCCTTCAAATCCTCTACTTTCTCCTTATAGCCTTGCATTTCATGGCTTAGTTGAGATAACAAAGCACCAAGCTAGGTAAGATTTTGAATTTATGTTGTTTGATATGTAGAGGGACTGATTATCTTGTTGATGTGTTCTTGATAATTTTCCATAGTACTACTAATATCAATGACATCTTCTCCCTTTCCCTGATATGAAGCACATCCCAAATCAGTGAAACACCTTTCTGTTCTCTGGATGTCCTCCCATTAGCTATTTGTAATTTCCCTTAAATGTTTAAAGATTTTAGTCACACATTTACGTTTAAAATTTACAGAGATCATCCATTTTGCAAAGGTTCATCGAGTGACTGTAAAAGACCTAGCTTGACTACATTTTTGATTTTCATGTCCATAACTTCCTTAAGCATTGAGAAAAACTTTTCATAAGAATATTCTTCCTCTTTGATGATTATGATGTCAGTCTATATGCTATCTCTTGTTGGCAACCAAATTTTGTACATGGATCCGAGGTGTTCAATTAAGGCAAGCCCTCAGACCTTAAGATCTTCTATCCAATCCCAACCAATTTTTCCCAGGTGTCTATCTTCTTGTGACATGAAAATTAGGGCTTGTTTCTCTCTTGTTTTCGGATCTAGGGTAGAGGAGGAGGAGTTTTATTTTTGAGAATACATGGGCATAAGAAATTTCCTGAGGTAGTCGGAAAGTTGAGAGATTTTTTCTTTTAACCTGTCCTTCTCTTCTTTATCTTTATCTAGATTTTCTTTCACCTGTTCTATCCCTTCGTGCCTGGGAAGACCAATGTCTATCCTTGTCACTGTGAAGTTAGATACGTCCAAGTGAGCTGGCTTGTCTGCGGATTCAGTTCAGGCTATTTCCATGACAACATGCCCGATATCATGGTCTTTCCCCAAAGCAACAAGAACTGATGATTTCCTCTTCTTTTGAGGAGTAGAAGGATTTCTTAGAATTTGATAACTCATATCTTGAGGGGGAATGTTTCTTTTTTCCCTCTTCCTTTTCTTCTCAATAGATTATTCTATCCAGAAAGGAGTGGATAAAACCTTTGAGGCAGACTTGAGGCTCTCTAGATCAAATAATTTCCTCACAATATGAGGAATATCCTTCTGAGAAGACATGAATGGAAATTTGAGAGCTTTAGAAGAAGGACTAGAAGAGGCAAAAACTTGGGGGTACCTGTGAATCCATCAAGGATTTTTCTTGTTGCTCCTCTTGTTGATGATCCAAAGCTTCCTGTTGCATATTGTAAAGTTCTCCCAGTGGAATATCTCCTTGTAGTGTGTTTTGTTTGTCTTTATGTTCTTCTCCCCCTGTTAGATCTATAACTAGAAGGGATCCTTCTCCAAAGGTAGACCTAGGCTCCGACTCTTTCTCTGGAGGCTCGCCATCTCCTTCGGTAGCTTGGGAAGATGTAGATGTTGATATGCCTATTGGGATAGTAACACCAAGTCTAGAAGACTAAGTCTGTATTGGTTTTGGTGGATTTTGTGTAAAGTTTCCTTTTCTCTTCCCAGTTTGCTTCCACTCAACCCAATCTTGAGTCCTTTTCATTATTAAAGACATGCAAACATTAAGGTCACCAATTTCTGAGATGTCCCAATTAATAGGCGCTATCCTGGTTTCTTTAATGTTTTTCAAGTATCATGGGGCAAATAGCTCAGACCCGTCATCCACTAGGACGTCCAGATTTAAATTTACTTCAGAGAGATTTATTTTTTTCTAACTTCAACATCATCTGCATAATTCACCCAAAAATCTTCTATCACTGGCACATGATGAAAATATAACCCTAACTATAGATTATCTTTGACAAAGTCGCTGGGATCATATTGGGTTCGCAAAACCTTGTATTGTTGGAAGGGATACCAAACTGTTGCATCCTTGGCTGTGTTTATAGTATTTGAACTAGAAGAGAATGAATACGTCCCTCTCGTAATAGGAAAATAAATCACTGCTTTATGCCTTTCTTTGCACCTTTTATTTACTTCAAGTACTTGCCGACACAACTTGATCAAAACCATCTTGTCATCGGGACATTTGGGTAGCTT
Organism: Thuja plicata; assembly: GCA_018584345.1. NCBI lineage: Eukaryota > Viridiplantae > Streptophyta > Pinopsida > Cupressales > Cupressaceae > Thuja > Thuja plicata. The sequence continues at coordinate 2,443,036 of MU226973.1, read as the reverse complement.
GTTGGGGAAATCATCAAATACGCCAATTCAGGGATATGTAAAGGTTGAGAATTGGGTGAAGTAGCTTCCATACTTGGAAATTACCCCAACCGCTTCTGGAGATAATATCGGCTCAGGGCACCCTTGTAGTTCCTAGCCAATTTCATGGTAAATTCATCATTTACCCTTCTGAATCAGCATAAATTTTGTGCAGCTATAAGCATGGATAAAAATCATATATTTACACATCCTCATTGAAATCTTAAACATGATTTAGACCGGACCAATGCTGTGTGAATTCTAGGGCATAAATAATGTAAGAAGACATCAAAAAGGAGTCATGAAACTTAGCCTCGGTTATTATAGTCTTCATTCTATCACTAATAAGCTCAGTCAAATCTATGTACCTTTCCTTAGTGCACATATTCTACACTAAAAATAAGACCCATTCCTCTAAATTGATAGCTTCCTTACTGCGTCTCATTCTGTGCAATAAGACTAGCATGTCGATGATTTCTCTTTTCAAATTCCTGGCTTAAATGGTCGTGGGAAGCTTCGAATTTCTGTACCTCACTTTCTCAAATCATTCTCTCAACATTACGACTCTCTATTTTTTTTTCTCATTGAAAAATGAAGTTGAACGACCGTAGTCCCAATCTGTGTATTCTTCCCTCGCAGGAAGACGAAAGAAGTTCTGGATGGTGGTTTTATCTAAAGTGACGAGAAAATTCACATTGGCAATTTTGATCTATCTGGTATTAGGCTCAAAATGGGCAATGCATTCCCTAATCAGCTCTGGAGATTTCATAATGATGGGAAATCTGACTTCCTCCATGAGTCCACTCTTAACCAATTTTTCTTTGATTGGATGTCCAGGCTCTCGACGGATTCTCCTATAAAGATCTCCCAAGTTGAAGGGATTTAATTTAATATCATAGATTTATTTCCATTCACTCTTAATGATATTGAGGTGATCATACCCATGATGTATGAGAGACATTCTGTGTATTTGCAGGCCATGACAAATTTTTATTTGTCAAAGGAAACTGACATAAAATTGATAATACCTTTTTTGTTTGTTAATGCAATGATGTTTTGTTTTAACTTCTTCCATAAGAAATCATGTGATTGAGGTAAATATGAGGAGATCATGGTGCATTGATGGTATTAAGTGCTTAAGTGTAGGACAAGATGTGTCTGTAAGAAAATCGTGTAGTGCATTTATAATTTTGTGTTAGGAATAACAGTCCACCAACACAACTGAGAGGGGAGGGGGGTGAATTAGTTGTGAGACAGATTATTAAACATTAAACATTATAAACCAAAACTTTAATCAAATTATAACATAGTAAATGCAAAACCATAACACAATCCTTTTTTTGTTGAGGAAACCCTGTTAAAGGTAAAACCCCAGTGGGAATTAGCACCCACAAATGATGAACTAGGAGTATAGTAACCCTGCTAAATGATTTAGCCTTGTTAGGTGCTTATTAATGCATTAAAGTACATAGTCCCTATTAAAGGGCATACCCTATTAGGAGTCAAGAGTAACAGTAGGCTCACTACCCAGGTACACTACCTAAAAAGGTTAAATCTACCCTCAGGACTTACTATCCGAAATACAAGTGCATATAAGAAAAATACAATCCAGTGAAATTTCTGATAGCAGCTGTCTTTTCTTGATCAGTTCCAATGAAGTCTCTAAATCATATCCTCTTCTCTACATGCAAAAAACTTCACACAAACAAGATCGTAACTTCCACACTTTGATGTTACCACACTTCCATAAAAGAAAACAATCTTTCTTTTATACATATTTACAATAAGCAAATAGGTCAGCCAATTTAGACTTCCCCAATGCATAAATAATTACTTAACCCCTTGCTAAGATACACACAATAACTTTAATAAGTAAACACCAATTAAAATTCATCAAATATAATTCAAGATCCGTAATCCACGCTCGCACTCCACAATACACGCTACTTCTCTGAAGTCGACCCCAAATAGGTCTTCTCCAAAACACACACCACAAGTGATGTAACCAAGAGTCCCATGACCCAAAAATAATAAAAAAAATTACTCAACATGTCTCCTGACATTCCCCAAGCTCGTATATCATGAATCCATACCGCACACAAGTTATCATCATAACATAGAGACTAACTCTGTTAAAGATCACTGTTACAGTCGAGTACCCAATCTTCACTAAAACATCTGTAATTCACTCAATCTAAAATATTAAGCCATGCGACCTTAAAAATAAGATCACAACCTATCCCTTTATAGATCACCATCTTCACTCATTCTACATCTACCATACAGTGCCCGTATACTACTGTCAGTCATCAAGCAATATTAATAACCAGTCTCTTATGCCTCCATAGAAACATATGTTGACATCAATGAAAAAATATGAATGCCACCAAAAATATCAGAAACCAATTCGAACAATCTCCCCCTTTGGCATTGATACCAACATATGAGGAAATCCATCAACCCAAAAGTACTCACTTTCAATACAATCTTCTCAATATCCTCATCATAGCTCTCCCTAAAACAATAGGATTTTTCACATAGAATCCCTCCCCCTTTGACAACAATGGAAAAGGGTTCCATAGATCTTATTATGAATATATTTCCTCTGCAAGGTGGATATTTTTAAAATCTTCATGCCTCCAACAATCATGTGCAAAATCACCCATATGTGTTCTATAATGTTCCTGTGATCACTCCCTCTGAGGAGTAGATCCACACATCAAGTCTTGAAAATGATATAGCTTTGAAAGCCATTGGACTGATGCATTCATGCATCAATTTAGTTCTCGCAAGGTGAGGCTCTCACCCCAAGCATACCTCTAAGATACTCACAAGCATCCTTTGGCAAAGGTTTTGTAAATATATCTACAATCTATTCCTTTGTGCTGATATACTCCAATCTTATCTCCTTTTCTGCAACCTTGTCTCTCAATAAATGATACTTGATGGAAAAATGTTTATTCTTTGAATGCATAAATGGATTCTTTGACATATTCATTGTACTAGTGTTATCACAATGTATAACCACTGGCTCATCAAATGTTATCGCAATGTCCTTTAACATTTTCTTCATCCAAAAAATATGTGTGCAATTTATAGCGACAACAACATATTCTGATTGAGCAGTAGACTGTGCTACGTAATCCTTCTTTTTACTTAACCAAGAAACCAATATTTTCCCATGAAAGAATGCACGACCACTTGTACTCTTTCTGTAATCAACATTTCCTGCCAAATCAAGATCAATATAAGCATGTAAATCAAAATTATCAGATTTATTATACCATAAGCCATAATCCAGTGTTTCTTTCAAATATCTAAATATTCTTTTCATAGCAACAAGGTGTGTCTCTTTAGGATCTACTTGATATCTTGCCACAATTCTTACTGCATTAACAATATCTGGTCTGGTGGGAGTCAGATATTGTAAGCCTCCAATAATAGATCTATACTTTGTTTAAAAAACACTCTGAGAATCGTCAGTACTAGTATGCTTATGAACAATAATCATAGGTGTTCCAACAGGTTTACAATCTTCCATTCCAAACTTTTTCAACATTTCTTTAAGATACTATGTCTGAGAAATAAAAATAACATTCTTGTTTTGATTAATTTGTAGTCCAAGGAAAAATTTCATTTCACCAATCATTGACATCTTAAATTCATTTTCCATTTCCTTAGAGAACTTTTTACTCATTACACCATTTCCTCTAAAAATGATATCACTAACAAAAACTTCAACTATTAGAATTCCATCTTCACTAGTTCTTAAGTAGAAATTATTGTTTGTATTACCTTTTTTGAAACCAAGATGAAGTAGATACCTATCTAATATTGCATACCATGCTCTAGGTGCTTGTTTTAGTCCATACAAAGCCTTCTTCAACTTGCAAACCATATCCTCATCTTTTGTCAGAGGAAATCCATCAGGTTGTTCAATATATACTTCCTCTTCTAGATCTTCATTCAGAAATGCAGATTTCACATCCATCTGATATAACTTGAAGTCCTTGTGTGCAACATAAGAAAGAAATAATTTCACAACCTCATGCCTAGAAACATGAGAAATTTTTTCTTCAAAGTCTTTACCTTCTTGTTGTGAGTAGCCTTTACAAACCAGTTTTGATTTATTTCTTACAACCAATCCTTCTTCATTCATCTTGTTTCTAAAAACCCACTTAGTTCCTATAACATTCTTGTCTTTAGGTCTAGGAACCAGTTCCCAAGTGTTATTTTTATTTATTTGGTCCAATTCTTCTTGCATAGCCTTAGTCCAAGATTCATCTCTACATTCCTCATCAATAGATTTTGGTTCAACTTTAGAAATCAAAAAAATTTCATCTCTTAATCTCGATCTTGTCATCATACCTTTATTTGCATTGTCAATAATTTGATTTTTAGGATGTTTTTTATTAACATACTTCGGAGTCTTAAGAATTTTAGTTGGATCATTTGAGTCATCTTTACATACCTCAATCTCATGTTCAATCTCACAAGGTTCTCATTGATCTGTAGTTGCCTCCTTGATCTTTGTAGTTTGGTTACAGTCATATATTCTTTCCTGAATATGGAACATTTCATCAATCCTTACATTATCACTTTCAATCATCTTCCTCAATCTCAGATTGAAATATTTATAAGCTTTTCTCTTAGTGGAATAACCAATGAAGATTCCTTCATCACTTCTAGCATCAAACTTTCCTATCTCATCATCTCTTTTGATATAACATTTACTACCAAATATCCTAAAATATTTCACAGTAGGAGTATGATTAAACCATAATTCATAGGATTCTTACTTGTACCTTCTCTGATCTGAATTTTGTTCAAAGTATAAAAAATAGTACCAACAACTTCTCTCCAATGAACATGTGATACATTTCCTTCCAACAACATGGTTCTTGCAACATCTAGTATTGTTCTGTTTCTTCACTCTGCTATCTCATTCTATTGTGGTGTCCTAGGTGAAGATGTTTTCCTGTATATTCCATGCTCTTTGTAGTAGGTATTGAACAAATTATGAAGTAAACTCTCTGATCCAGGTGGATTTTCACCAAAATTTGAAGTGTTCCAAAAACTCTAGAAATCAACACCATATTGAAGAGCTCATCGATACGAATCCAACGCAACTTGAACGGAGTCAAACGGAGTCCGTATGAAGAAGTTATCGTAGGTCAAAGTTTGCAAGAAAACGTGTTGACTTGATGACGTCAGCAAAAGTACAGTCAACACTAGTGTTGATGGGGCAGGTGACATGGCACTGGTAGTGATGTGGCAAAGTGCACAATTGGCGTAACCTAGACGTGACACTTGTCATCCTATAGCAAGTTTATTGTGCCATGCGGCCCAATGGTTGTGCGCCACGTGGCACCAATCGATCTTCAACAAAATACTTTTCAATTTGGAGGATTCGAACCCCCAACCTCTCACCTAAAAAACACCATCCTCACCATTGCACCACATGTGCTAGTTTCTCTAATATTGGCACTTATTAAATTTGAATTATTTCTCGCCTATCATAAAAAGACAAAAACTGCTGTGTGGAGAGTTGAACCCGCGACCTGCCATCCAAACATTGCCTTAGCACTTTTTAAATCACCAATCTGCCAATGGAGAATAAAGCGCATAATAATGTTTTTAAATAAACATGTCCGCCTATATTAAGAGAAAAAATAGGCCAACGGTTTGAGCCGTTGACCAACCATTCCCATCATTCCCCATAAAAGCCGTGTTTGCCAACAAGCCAGCGGATTCGTTGGTGACAATTTTGGGATAAAATTATATCTACTAGTTTAAATCCAAAGGAAGGGTTATTTTTAGAGGATTTTTAAGATATAATATTATTTTGGGGGGATTTGTTGTAAATAATGGGAGATTGAGAATATTTTGTAAATCATATGGTTATCTATCATATTGAGTAAATTCTTT
>MU226973.1:2418757-2435341 GCA_018584345.1 Thuja plicata | reverse complement strand
TTGATAGTTGTGCTTCTACTTCTCAAGTTATTGATGTCCCTGAAGATAAGAAAAGAAATGAGCTTTTTCATATAAGGGTTGTTGCTAAGCATACCAAAATTGATGCACTCATAGATAGTGGATCTCATGTTAACTTAATTTTTGAAGATGTTGTAAGGAACTTGGGATTGAAAACTAAACAACATAAGAGACCTTATCCACTAGGTTGGGTTTGTGAAGATAATAAGTTGCAAGTAACACGGCAATGCACTTTGAGATTCGCAATCACAGATAAGTTTGTTGATGAGGTACAGTTTGATGTGGTTCCGCTAGATATTTGTGGGATAGTGTTGGGTAGCCCTTATTTATATGATCAAAAGGCTATTTTCTATAGGGAATTGAATCATTATCATTTGTTTAAAGATGGCATTGAATATATTGTACATTCTCACATGATTAAGACTGGTCATTCTTTTGCGAACACAGGGCAAATGAAAAGGGTGATTAATGCAAGTAAAGATTTGACTCTTATGTCTGTCAATACAGGTGCTTCTAGGCAGGGCATTGAGGTAGCCAAGGTTACTAATGCATAGATGTTGCAGGATACACTGACTATACAGCTTGTGGAGAAGGAAAATGAAAGCAATGATGGTCTAAATCTTTGACCTATGGTTGAAAGTTTGGATGTTCCCTTGGGTAAAACTGTTCCTGTTGTGAAAGCTTGATATGTTGTTGATTTATTCTCTTTTGTATCTGCATTATTGTTGAGCTTGATACTAGTCAATGGTTGTTGGTTAGTGGCTATGATGGTTGATGTAGATGCTTATGGAAGTGATAGAATGATGTACATGTTCAACAATGTTGTTGCAGTCTTGATTGTAGTTGTGAGCCAGGTATATAGGTGTACAGATGATATAGGACAAGTGGGGATCCCAAGCCCTCACTTAATGTCTGAATAAATGCCACTTTTGGAGGTCCAAAAGTTTTTCAGTGGGAAGGCGTGATCCAGGTGGATTTTTACCAAAATTTGAAATGTTCCAAAAACTCCAGAAATTAACATCATATCGAAGAGCTCGTCGATATGAATCCAACGCAACTTGAACAGAGTCAAACAGAGTCCGTATGAAGAAGTTATCGCAGGTCAAAGTTTGCAAGAAAATGTGTTGACTTGATGACATCAAAAAAAGTACAATCAACACTAGTGCTAATGGAGTAGGTGACATGACATTGGTAGTGATGTGGAAAAGTGCACAATTGGCGTAACCTAGACATGACACTTGTCATCCTATAGCAAGTTTATTGTGGCATGCGGCCCAATGGTTGTGCGCCACATGGCACCATTCGATCTTCAACAAAATACTTTTCAAGTTGGAGGATTCGAACCCCCAACCTCTCACCTACAAACCACCATCCTCACCATTGCACCACATGTGCTAGTTTCTCTAATATTGGCACTTATTAAATTTGAATTATTTCTCGCCTATCATAAAAAGACAAAAAATGCTGTGTGGAGAGTTGAACCCGCGACCTCCCATCCAAACATTCCCTTAGCACTTTTTAAATCACCAATCCGCTGATAGTCATGGTATATCCCAAATTGTTCCCACAGTTTTTCATGATATCTCTCAAGTTGCTCCTACAGTTTCCACCAATGTTGAAAATATTCTTGCCAACCAAGTATCCAGTTCCTCGGCACCTAAATGTAATTTCCCTGACTCATCCTACGATGTTGCCAGACTACAAAATCAGTTTCAAGGTAAAACCTTATCCTTGAATGTGCCTAAACCTAAGCTACAAGAATTTGATCCTAAATCAGGTCAATGGAAAACTGTTAATATGTTCCAACAAGGAGTTCAACAGCTGCATGATGCTTTGCAAGTCTTTTCTGAAAATGTTTCGCCACTGATCAAATTTGACACATATGATCCCATAAAAAACAAAGCCACTGTAGATGCATTTAGAACATAGGTTGATAATTCCATCCACACCTAGACCTTAACCAGTGAACAGGCTTTGAAAAAATCTTTGAATGCCATTACTGGTATTGCTAGAACAACATGGGATAGTTTGAAGCCAGAATACAAAGATGATTTGATAAATCATGGTGTCAACAATGTTACTCAGGATCTCTATAGAATGTTTGTGGGACAACATGAAAATGAGAAAAGAGCTGCTCATAAAAGGTTCATAGAAAATTGCCTGTGTGATATGAAACAGTTGGATGCCTATTGCAGTGAGCAATATGCTAATTTCTACCAGTCAGGTCAAACTAACAATAATCAATGGATGTACAACACTTTCTTGGAAGGATTCCCCAGTCAAGTACAGTCTTACTATAGAGAAAAAATCCTTCAAAGTGTTATGAATACACCTAACATGTCTCTGAATGATGTCACTTTTCCTTAATTAGTACAGTTCATTAAAGAAATCAACGGTGAACTGTGTAGTGAAAGGCTTAATAAGAAGAAAAAGAAAGAAGTTCTTCCTTTTGTGAAAATAGACCTATGCAAATGTAATCACAATAATTATGGATGTGTGAGTAAAATAAGCAATCATAAGTCTGTTAGATATAAAAGTTTTGATAAAAAGTCTGATAGAAAGTTTTCTTCATTTCGTAGGGAAAAGAAAACTTATTTGAGAAATCAGAAGAAGGTGCATCATAAGAAATTTACTCCTACATGTTATATTTGTAAAGGTGCAAATTATGCTAAAAAATGTCCCAACAGAACAAAGAAAAATGCTAAAAGAGTAAGGAGACTCACATAAGGCAATTGGGATGAGCTTCCTCTTATGGAAGTAAGAGAACCTTTTGATTCTAAAGATTTTAGTGTGACTGATATATCCTCTGATGAAGAAGGATCTGGTTTACAAGTATTGAATATTGCCCAAGGTATGGGAGAAGAATGTTTCCATACTCCTGACTCATCAGATTCTAAAATATCATATATGTGTAGAATGTTTAGATCAGGATTTGGTCGAGGAAGAACCTTAACCCAAACTGATCCAAATTGGTTGCAACCAAGTCCAGAAGAAAAATTGCAACAGTTGACAATCAAAAGCCAACAACTAGAAAGAAGGAGACAACAATTCTTGACTCCACATCAACATCAGTTGTTAATGATTGATTTACAGAAACTGGAAGTTGAAAGACAAAAGTTGTTAGAAGAACACCTTGATTTGTTTGAAGCCAGCCTTATATGTCATGAAAATCTGGATGAAGAAAAGCCTAGCTCTTCTCATGGGTATGTTTCTAATCCTATTGCTGAAAGAGCATTTGCAAAGAATTCCAGAAAGCTATGGTTACATAATAGACTAGGTTTCTTATATACTGTGAAATCTGATGTCTTGAAAGAAATCTCTAGTATCCAGAAAGAACTTCAGGAATTGAATAATCCATCTGCAAATCCTCTTGACCAATATTTTATTGAAAAGGAAGAGGATACTGACCAGGTATCAGGTGAACCTGAAACCCAGGAAACAACTGAAATGCAATCCCCAAAACAAGCCTTTGCCTATCTCAAAGGTATTTCCAATCCTTGTCCTGCATTTCTATTAACTATTAAATTCCCTGGTATCAAGCCATATACCTTATGTGCTCTTTTAGATTCCGGTGCTGATTGTAATATTGCTAGATCCCAGTGTTTCCCTATTGATTGTTGATTACCCACAACAACCACTATTCATTCGGTAACCCATAAGCATAATCCTATCCGGTTCCAGGCTCATGTACGTATCCAGTTTCCTAATGCTATCTATACCGCCACTTTCTTGCAATATCCTATCCAACTATATGACTGTATCATAGGAAGTCATACCTTGCAAGAATGGAGCCCTTACACCGTTGGTACGACAGACACTAATATCACATTTTCCTTTGGATCTGTTCCCCAGATCAATGAAAATCATGTCTACTCACCTAAAATGTCTTTACCTACTTCACCTAAAGTTGTTCCTCCTGGTTCCCATGTTTGGTTTGTGAACCAGTCTTTTTCTACCCGGGGGGAGTTGGAGCAGATTCAGAAAGATTTTTCCACAACTGTCTTAACCAAAGACTTGAACAAATATCAGAGATCATTTGTATGTTCTTTGCCAATGAAACAAGATATCTCTGGTAATGACTTATTTCCAAAATGCAAGGCTAATTATTTTATTCTCTCCAAAGATGAACAAGAACTGTGTGAAAAGGAAATTGCTGACCTGCTAGAAAAGAAGATCATTAGAGTAAGTTCTAGCCCTTTCTCATGCCATGCAATGTATGTTTCGAAGAAGGATGAACATGGAAATGAACTTACTGAAAAAAGGTTAGTTGTGAATTATAAGCCCTTGAATAGTTGCTTAGCAAATAATCAACATCCTCTGCCTAGCAAGGATTATATTTGGCAACGCATACAAGGATGTAATATTTTCAGTAAATTTGATCTTACTAAAGGATTTTGGCAGATTGTAGTTCATGAAAAGGATCACTACAAAAAAGCCTTCTGAGTCCCTCAAGGCTTGTTTGAATGGAATGTTCTTCCATTTGGTATAAAAACTGCCCCTTCTATCTTCCAAAGTTTCAAGGACAAGATCTTTGCTCCCTATGCCAAGTTTATTCAGCCCTATATAGATGATATCTTGATCTTTAGCCAAGATCATAAATCTCACTCGGAGCATTTGAAAAAGTTCCTGTCTATCTGTCAAACTCATGGTCTATGTCTAAATCCTACTAAACTGAGTTGGTGCACATAAAGTTTAGTCTCTATTGGTACTTGCATTGAACCCAATGGTAAGCTTTATCCCCAAGAACACTTACTGAAAGCTATTCAGAAAGTAGAAGTTACTGCTAAGAAGAGTTAATTACATTGCTGGTTATTTCAAAAACATAGCAGAAGCTAGAAAAGAGTTAAACAGACTCTTGAGGAAAGATGCTCCTGCTTGGACTGATAAACACAATCAGGCCATTGACCAAATTAAACAGCAATGTCAAAAATTTCCACCTCTTAGAATACCTGGAAAAGGTAAGAAGATTGTTCAAACAGATGCTAGCCATGATGCTTGGGGAGCAGTACTTTTAGAAGTCATCGAAACTCAAGGATAGAAGAAAGAAGAAATTGTCAGGTTTGAATCTGGTTCCTTCAAAGGCTTTGAAATGAATTATCATTCCACTCATAAAGAGTTATTGGCTGTTGTACATGCCTTTGAAAAATTTCAACTGTTTATTGGTGATCATGAGTTTGTTCTTAGAAGTGATCTGTAGAACCTTCCAGGCTTCTTCAAAAAAGAATCCAAAAACAAGGTTGTTCAAGCTTGTCTTCTCAGGTGGGCACAGTTCCTTGACACCTTTGATTTTGACACCGAGCACATCGAAGGTACTAAAAATGTTCTTGCATATTTTCTCAGTAGAGAAGGATGTTTGAATTCTGTTAACAACTTAAATCAGTTTATCACTTTTAATGATGAAAGACACATCCTTCAACCTCACCTAAGGGACTCTGTTACTGAGAGCCAACAAGATATACTTGACAATTTGAGGATTGTTCTATACAATCAACCTGGTTCATGGGATCAATGGATCAACGAAGAGAAATTCTAAGAGAAGAAGATGAAGAAAGTCAAGAGGAAGATCAAGAAGAAGAGGATCAGAATCTACACGTCCGTGGACTCAATGTTTAGGCTCCTGATCAATCACAGGTATTAAAACCTAACCTGAATACTCAAATAGAGATTGATCAAGGAAATCTTCTGTTTCAGTTGCATGATATTCTCCAGCCTATTGAAGATGGTTTACAAGAAGAAAGGGCACATGTGTTCATATCTGAATACAATAATGTTCCAAAACAGGTATTCAATGTTAGGATGACTAGAGAAAAGAAAGACAATTATACTTTCTTTAGTCAGACTGACTGGAATTCTAATATTTTTGATATGACAAAGGAAATTTATTTCAGTCTAAGGAATCAAAATTTTGCTGCCTCTAGAAGTTTGTTGATAGATTCTATTATTCAGAAAAAACCTTGTCAACCAACAGATGATGATATAAGAAGATTTCTGCAGCATACCAAAACTAGTGCCAGTACTTTTGAATGGCCTGTAAACATTCTCAGCAGTACTCATATTCCAAATCAGCATTGGTGGATTCTTCATAAAAACCCAATCGAATCCTATTTTCGAGGAGTTTTCCCCCATGCTCATGATATACAACCTATTGTGAATAATTTTGGATATCTTTTCAAGGTGACCTTCCTTTCTCATATCTCAAATCCGATAAACCAATACATCTTCACACATTATGGACCATTACCTGCTCAAAGTGATACTATAGAGCTAAGAAGTCTTCATCACTTTGAAACCACTAGAAAGCCTATTTGGATCTTTACCAAATACCAGAAAATTCCTGAACGTGAACATGGCAAGGCCCTTGTAAGATTAACCCGTAACATTCTATGGATGGAAGAATCAATTGAAGAACATTTGGAACATGTGATGCAGATTGATTCTGAGGATACTGAAGAAGATTTTGACTAGGAATATCATTCTCCCAGGCATTGGCCGTAACCTAATAAGTGGGGTTGTCACTTATCTGAGTAACCTTCCCCTCAGCTGGAAAAAGGAGGTATGGACCCTACCATAGTTTAAAGGAGGTAAGATTCTACCTAAAAGAATCATGAGTTGTCCCTCTCATGTCAAAAGGATGTTTGTTCTTATCTCTTATTACTGTTCTATCTCATTCCTGGCGAGATTCCTGTAAGAGATAAGGTTGCCTTAATAAAGTAGCTTTTCGAGATGCTCCACCGACAGGATACGTGTCCATTTCCTATGGTCGGATTTCAAAATTTATTTTGTTTCTTTGAAACCCAAAGATGGTTCCTTCCCTATATAAGGAATGCAGTCCTCACTTTCAAAGGGGCAAGAGGAGGAGAGTCTAAGAGCTTATTTAAGAGTCTGAAGAGTCTAGAGTTCTAGAAGTAAGTAAAGCATAGAGAGTATGCTCTCTTCCTTAAGGAAGATCAGAAATCAGACTGTTTTGCTTAAGTCATGTCATCTGAATCAGAGTCCTGTAAGCAAGTGTGCTGTGGTTTAATCATTGTAATTATTGTTGCTATATGCATTGCTTTATATGCTATTATGCATCATGGAATAATGTTTTTAAATAAACATGTCCGCCTATATTAAGAGAAAAAATAGGCCGATGGTTTGAACCGTTGACCAACCATTCCCATCATTCCCCATAAAAGCTGTGATTGCCAACAAGCAAGCGGATTCGTTGGTGAGAATTTTGGGATAAAATTATATCTACTCAGTTTAAATTATAAGGAAGGGTTATTTTTAGAGGATTTTTAAGATATAATATTATTTTGGGGGGATTTGTTGTAAATAATGGGAGATCAAGAATATTTTGTAAATCATATGGTTATCTACCATATTGAGTAAATTCTTTGTATAAAAAGGGGTGAAAAGGGAGTATGAGTGACTGGATTTTTAGTGAGTTTTTTTGTGGTGATTTTGGAGGAAAAATCGTTAGAGAATTTCAGAGTTGGAATTAGGACTTTGATAGTGAATTTTGTCCTCATGCATTTGGAGCTTGTAGTCAAGCTTGTTGCATGTGTAAAGGAGGATTTATTTTGTAATTCATTATCGTCCGAGGAGATGCAAATCTTGTAACATGTTGAAGAACTTGTAACCATTTCCTGGAGCAGAATCAAGGATCGGCCACTCCATTGGAGGGACCCGGAGACGTAGCCAATTAGCGAACTCTGTTATCAACTTGTGTTGTCTTCTCTCATCTTTCTCTCTTTTGTTCAAATTATCGTTATTTAATTATTATGTTTATAAAAACATTTTAATTACATTTTGAAGACCTTCATTTAATTGGAATAAAAAGTTAATATTCACGTGCAACAGTCCTAGATCCTAACATCAGATCACCTCTATCTGATCTCAAACATTTTATCATTAAACTTGATTCATTCTCAACTTTTTCTTTGAATATATCAAATTTGTCAAAAGCCTCAGATTTCTCTCTTAGATATGTAACCCACATCATCCTAGAAAAATCATCAAAAAAAATTATAAAATACCTTTCACCATAGTAAGACCTCATTCTTGTAAGTCCACACAGATCTGTATGCATTAGATCCAACTTCCCTCTTCCTGACTAAGATTTTCTTTTGAAACTTTTTCTAGTCTGTTTCTCCATTACACATTCTATACACATGGTGTTAGATGGTTTCACAATCTTTGGTAGATCTCTAACAATATTAGTCCTACTCGCCTTCACAATATTATCAAAATTCGCATGAAAAAATCTTCTATGTCATAATCGACTGTCATCAATGTTCACAAATTGAAGCAAGAAGCCTCAAATGTATTCAATTCAAATACATTACCTTTCAACTTAGTACTAGATGCAATCAGTTGTCCCGACTTACCTATGATAGAGCATTTCCCACCAATAGATTTAAATTGATAACCTTTTTCCACTAGCTATCCAACACTTAACAAATTATGCTTAAGTCCATCAACAAGTAAGACTTTGTCAGTATTAGTCTTTCCATCCAAATAAATAGATCAAACTCCAATGATAAGCTTAGGAGTATTTTCGCCAAATATCACAACGCCACTATCATACTCTGTTAGCTTAACAAATTTATTTTTATTTCCAATCATATGGCGTGAACAACCATTATCTATGACCCATTCAAATTTCTTTTCAACATGTGATACTAGGGCTCTCTCTTCATGAATAGGTTCATCATCCTTGATATCAATAAATCCAATCTCATCATAATTAATAGCATCATCATGAGAAACACCTTCACTAGCATAGTAACATTCTTTATCCTTGGAGTACTTAAGTTTATAAAACTTCAATTTATGCTTAGGAACCCTTGTAGGACATCTAGATGCAAAACAACCTATCTTATTGCATGAAAAACATTTTAGAGATAACTTTCCTTCAAACTTACCCTTACTTCTCTTTTCTCTTCTGGCGATCAGGGCCACAATTCATCCAACTTTCTTTCTTATTCCTGTATTTGTTCCTACTCATCAGCATATTCACCAAGTTCTTCTCTCAAGTCACTCCTCTTGGTGCTTGGAGTCCCTGATAAATTCTTTTTATTTTTATGCATGGTTACCTTAAATGTCGTCTCAACTTTAGGTAATAAATCTCCTAGTTGTGCAACCTCAAAGGTAGTTAATTTAGCAATCAACATCTCTCTATTGAAGTTCACCATCAAAGGTATGATCTCCTCTATAGCTTTTACTTTATTTTTGTAAACAGGTGTCAGGGATCTAAGAATCTTTGCAATCACTTCTTCTTCATTGTATGTGCCTCCAAAGTTTCTAATTCCAATAAAAACCTCTGTAACTCTCTCTACATATGCTCTAATGTTCTCATCATCTTTCATTTTCAGATTTCCCATCCTTGTCTTCCAGTTCTGCAACTTCACCTACTTAGTAAACTTATCTCATTCATATAGTGCTTCCAATCTTGACCAAATTTTATGTGCAGTATCCAATTATTTAACCTCTGTGAATTCACTTTCAGAGAGTGCACTAATCAGTGCTTCTCTTGCAGCTATGTTATAAGAAAACAAATTCTTTTCATAATCACTACCTTTATCTAGTTTATCTTCAGTCTTGACTGGTCCATCCTTCTTTTTGATCATCCAATAATCAATTCCCAAACACAACAAATGAGTTCTCATTTTTTTTTCCAACTTTCAAAGTTTTCAGGATCAAACTTTGAACTATCCTTCATGTAGTATGGCATTTTTAGGATCACCTCAAGCTGTTAAGCTTTCTCTCTAAGGAATAGAAGCTCTAATACCAATTGTTAGGAATAACAGTTCACCAACACAACTGAGAGGGGGGGGGGGTGAATTAGTTTTGAGACAGATTATTAAACATTATAAACCAAAATTCAATCAAATGATAACACAGTAAATGCAACACCATAACACAATCCTTTGTTTTTGACGAAACTGTGTTAAAGGTATAACCCCGATGGGAATTAGCACCCACAAATGTGTACTAAGAGTATAGTATCCCTGCTAATATATTTAGCCCTATTAGGAGCATATTAATGTATTATAGTACGTAGCCCATGTTAAAGGACAAACCCTTTTAGGAGTCAAGAGTAAAAATAGGCTCACTGCCCATGCACACTACCTAAAGAAGGTTAAATCCAGCCTCATGACTTAGTGTCCAAAATACAAGTATATATAAGAAAAATACAATCCAGTGAACTATCTTATAGAAATTGTCCTTTCTTGATCAGTTCTAGTTAAGTCTCTAAATCATATCCTCTTCTCTACATCCAGCAGACTTTGCACAAACATGCTCACAGCTTCCACACTTCGATGTTATCACACTTCCATAAAAGAAAACAATCTTTCTTTTATACAAATTTTAAAAAATAAAATAGGTCAGGCAATTAAGAATTTACCCAATACATAAATAACTGCTTAACCCCTTGCTAAGATACACATAGTACCTATAAGAAGTAAACATAAATTACAACTCATCAAATATAATCTAAGATCCGTAATCCATGCTCGCACTTCACAATACATGCTACATATATGAAGTTGAACCCAAATAGGTTTTCTCCAAAACACACGCCAAGATGACATCACCAAGAGTCATACGACCCAAAAATCATAACAAACATTCCTCAACATGTCTCCTAAAATTCCCTAGGCTCGTATATCATGAATCCATATCGCACACAAGTTATCCTCAAAACACAGAGACTAACTCTGTCAAAGATCACTGTTATAGTTCAGTACCCACTCTTCACTAAAACGTCTATAAATCAATTAATTTTAAATATTAAGCCATGTGAACTTAGATATAAGATCAAAATATATCCTTGTACACATCACCATCTTCTCTCATTTTGCATCTACTGTATAGTATCGATACACTTTTTTCAGTCATCAAGAAATAGTAATAACGAGTCTGTTTTGCCTCCATAAAAACATATACTGACATCAGTGACAAAACATGAATGCCACCAACAATATCAGAAACCAATTCCAACATTTTGATCCATGGTGGGCTGCTTACGTCACTTGAAATTTTCAAAAATAGACATTATAGAAAACCCATAGTCATCGTGTGAAATTATAGAAAAAGAACCCTAGCACCACTGATTTTGATTCTTCTTCTTCCTTAGGCGGGGATCTACATACCTCACTTCATTTTTGCATGTGAAGTAGCTATAATGAGGAAATTTCATAAATGTGTCATTCACTTTGCAAATGTCGGGAATTACCCTTCACGAGTTCCTATTTTTGCAATTTCAGAAAACTTACCACTGTACTTCTCTCTCCACCCCCTTTAGTACTTAGATCATCGATTTTCCGAAGAGAGACATTTTATGCTTTTCTCTTTACTTTTTGGAAATTCAAAAGGCACCCTCCTTAGCTACTATTCCTAAAAGCTTCAGTAGTAGAAGCCCCTTATTCTCAAAACTCCGCACTCATGCTTTCCTTTCAGGAACTTGAATCTTGAATGTTATTCATCGGATGTTGATGTGAGTTAGTAAAAAGGGAAAATGCTCTGGTCAACATGGAGACACGAATTCTTGAAATTTGACTTAAGGACAAGGTTTGAAATTTTTGGTAGGATGGTAATTTTTAAAACATCGTGAAGACTCATTTTCTGAAGGTAAAGGCAAGTCTTCATAAGTTCCAATTTTAAAGCCAATTTTACAATGAGACTAAAATATGGCAATGCACATGAATGAGAAATGACAAATTGATATTATTTGATTGATAACACAAGTTTGATATGACTGATTGTTGATGTGATTAGATAGTTTATCTATTTATGCATGATTTGTTAAGCTTAGTGTTTAATGCATTTCAAAATTGTTTCTTCTCAAACGTCTTTCTTTTGCAAAAGAATGACTTATTGGTGACAGAAAATGATTATTTTCTGATTTTTAGGATTTTTGGGGATATTTGATTTTCAAAATTTTGTTTGGACCTTTTGTAATTTTTAGGATTTTTTAAGACATTATTTGATTTTTACAGGTTTTTCAAGACTTCATGCAATTTTTAGAACTTTTTTAGGACTTTGCAATTTTTAGGATTTTTTCAAGACTTATTGAAATTTATAAGAAGTTTTTAGGAATTTTTAGAATTTACTGTTAGACATATTGAGATGTTGTTGGCATTTTTTTCATTGATGTCAAAAATTTCATACCAACTACCTGGCGCTATTGGTTGGTTGTTGGTGGCATTAGTTGGACAGTTGTGGTTATCGATATGTTGTTGGTAGAGTATCAGTGGTTTCATTTTTATACATAACAGGTTTAGTACATTCAATTTTGGTGCTTGGTGATAGATTCTACTTATGGATTACATCTTTTGGTATACTTGTATACTTTTGATGTTTGGAGTTGCATGGTGTTTTCTATTGATACTTGTTGACTGTTATGCTTACAATGTTGTTCCAGGTGTTTATGATATCTGAACTTTCTTACAGTTCATTAGAGGACTTTGATATAAAAGGTATATCATATTTTGAACAGGTTCTATTTAGGTTCATCTATCGATAGGTTAAGATATTCTATTGATCAAGACATGGTCTTGGTTGTGGTGTTCCGATGTTACCAAAATTTTCCTATGTTTCAGTGAATGTAATATACATTGTATACATCTTAAGTGTGAGCTATATTTAGGTCATGTGGTAAAATGTTGTAAAGGTATCTTAAGTATGACCTAGATTTAGGATCGGTGGTAGTGCATTATATACAATTGTAATATATTTTTGTATTGAGGCCAACACATTCTTTTAGTGTGGTCAACATGTGTTTGATCGGATACTTGTATAAATAAAGATTTTTTTTTTCTATCTAAGACATTGGAGAGAGAGAGAGAGAGAGAGAGAGAGAGATGCATGAATAGATGTGCAAGCTGGAGACAGAGAACTAAAGGTGATATAGTGCGAGTTTGTTTTGGTATATCAGGCAGTGGTGTGAAATAATTTAAGTGATATAGAAAGAAGGCCTTACATAGTGTTTTGCAGAAGCATGGTGTATGCTGGCAGAGGGTCTATATCAAATCTCTTCTATTTCTGATCTATGTGCTATCAAATGGAATTGTTTCATGCATAGTCAGATATAATTCTATCAGTTCACATTTTATCAGTAAACATATTTTGTATTGGCAGTTATCCATATTCATATTTTAGGGTAGTTAGCCTGAGCGACAATGAGCCAACCTGTAGTGAGAAAACTGATAGTGAGCCCTTGTAAAATAACCTTAACCAGTGTACCTTAATTGATGTTCATTTCATGAGAATTAGCTTCTCCATGGGTTTTCCTAGTTTGTGTTTCCATGAAAATTTTGGTGCTCTTTGTGTTGATGGTTTTGTGCTTTCATGTTTACATCTGTTATAAGTTTCTAAATTGTTTAAGTGCTTAGCAGTTCAACAAAAGTTTTAATAAGTGTTTGTGATTAGCTAATTCACCCCCCCTCAGTTATTCAGCTTGTTCAACAATTGGTATCAGAGCTTGGTCCCTTGTAGGTAGAACTTAACCACTTGAGGGAGATCTTGGTTGTTTGAATAGATGGAAGGAGGATACTTTGCTGACAAGGATTGAAAAATCATGATGAGCAACATTGAGAGTATTGAATTAGAAAATGAGGGGTTGAAAGAAAACTTGAAGGAAGCGAATGCATGTATCAGTAAGCTGAGGGATCAAATTCAAAAGTTTAAAGCAAAGCATAAGGAAGTTAGTCTGGAATTAAAAGAATCAAAAGAAAAGGTGGTAGAATTGGAGAAGATGCTGAATGACAAGACAAATATTGAGGAATTCATCTAAGATGGATTAAAGAAAAAAATGGAAGGTTGGAAGAGGACCGAAGAGGAGCTAAAGCTTACTATAGAGGAATGGAAAACATTTGAAGATAATTTCAAGGATATCATCAAGATGAAGTTAAGAGAAAATGAGAAGCTAGATTAGGAATTGAAGAAGCTGATATCTAAAGAAAATATTTGTGAGAGAAGTATTATTTTGGATCAGTTATTAGCCCCACACAAGAGTCACAAAGATAAATAAGGATTAGGGTTTACCGGTGAATGTTCAGATTTGAAGGACAAAGGAAAAGGAAAGGTAGTTGAAGTTGAGGTGATGTTTGAGGCAGTTGGAAAGATCAAGAATCAAAATACTTCTATAAGAAGGCCTCCATTAAGGAAACCAAATGCTCAAAGGTACTTATCTTTTAACTGTTACTATCACATTTGCAAGAATTTTGGTCATAAGGAAGTTGATTGTAAGATGAGAAAGGAATAAAAGGTTCAATGTTTTAGCTATCATAAGGTTGGTTATAAAGAAAGTCAATGTAGAAGTCAAGTTTGTAAATCAAATAATAAGAATGAAATGAATAACATCTTTCATACAAATTGATGTGTGTCATAACTATGGTCACAAGGCTAATTAATCAATGTAGATCTATAATTCAGTTAGTAAGATCAGGAAAAAGGAATGTTAATTGTTTCAAATGTGGCCAGATTGGTCATTACACTAACATATGCATATCTAATGGTGCTCTGGTAAATACTTGAAATAGAAATTAATGTTTCAATTTCAAGTGAATCTTAGAAGACTAACATGACTTGGAGAAAGAAGGAAAGTGTTGGTGAAGAGAGCCTTATGGTACCGGATATGGTACTAGCTCTTTTGGTAACTGAGCCGTATGCTTTGGCTTAGGGGGAGTATTAAATTTCTATATCAGTCGCTTCCCCTTCTCTGAGATGATATTAGTTGCAACTAGCGTGTCTCTGGTACGATGGATGGAAAAATAATAATTTCAAGTATTGATTGATTTATTAATGTACGCATTACAGTCGGGTTGTGCTAGCGATATTTAATTTTTGGCAGGAAAAGCAAGTATGAAGGTTCGTGGTTATAAAAGTGAAATTTTGAAATCATTTGGCACTATTGCAAGGAGAAAAATCATAATTTTTTAGTAGAGCCTGAGATAAAGGTTGAAGAAGAATTTGTGAAGTACAATTATGGAATCTCAATTGGTCATTCATGGTACTAGTGTAGTCATATCAAGAATATTGCAGAAGGCTAAGATTGAGGATTTGATCATGGCAGAAGTAGGCAGATGGAGAGTGTTTTGTCCATAGAAGAGTCGCATAGTATGAAATCTTGGTTTGGATATATGGGGAGAATTCCCCTGGTGCATTGATAAGGACCCCCCAGGCAAAATAGTTAAGTGCCAAAAGGCATGTGCCTTTTGGAAGACATCTTGATGGAGTGGGAGGTTAAGTAGCGGTCGGCTGGCAGTTAGTGGGGATAATTTTGGTAGTCCCATAGTCAGGTTGGAGGACAAGTGGCACATTCTCGTGATCCCACAAAGAGATTGATCAAGAAAGAGAAATAGACTAGGAGCCCAAGATTGTGACATGTTTCAGAGAAAAAATGAGGAGGACAAGAGGAATGAAGAGGGATGAGGAGGACAGGTGGCAAGTTCTCACTACCCTAGCAAGAAAGGTGACATAGGAGAGAAGAAGCACAAAATATCAAGGTGATGACGCGTGGAAATGTGGGCTAGCCAAGAAATAAAGCATATAGGTGGGAAGGCTGCCAAGTGGTAGGCTCTCGTGATCTCACAATCCAAGTGAATAGGAGAGAGAAAAGGCATGGGATCATGAGTGTGTGACATATGGAAGGGCTAGATAGAAAGATAGGTGAGGTAGTAGAGGTCCTGATGATTTAGGTGGTTCCATGTGGTGTAGGCAGTGAGATAGAAGGTACAACCAAGGTGGATAGGTGGCATCTCATTGCTATTCTACAAAGGGTGATAACATAGAGATGATGTCATCATGAGATAATGAGGGTGCGGCATGTGTCCAAGTTGGGGCGATGAAGGAAGTGAGGCAGGTGTGACCAAGTTGATAGGTGTGTGTCATAACTATGGTCACAAGGCTAATTAATCAATGTAGATCTATAATTCAGTTAGTAAGATCAGGAAAAAGGAATGTTAATTGTTTCAAATGTGGTCAGATTGGTCATTACACTAACATATGCATATCTAATGGTGCTCTGGTAAATACTTGAAATAGAAATTAATGTTTCAATTTCAAGTGAATCTTAGAAGACAAACATGACTTGGAGAAAGAAGGAAAGTGTTGGTGAAGAGAGCCTTATGGTACCGGATATGGTACTAGCTCTTTCGGTAACTAAGTCGTATGCTTTGGCTTAGGGGGAGTATTAAATTTCTATATCAGTCGCTTCCCCTTCTCTGAGATGATATCAGTTGCAACTAGCTTGTCTTTGGTATGATGGATGGAAAAATAATAATTGCAGGTATTGATTGATTTATTGATGTACGCATTACAGCTGGGTTGTGCTAGCAATATTTAATTTTTGGCAGGAAAAGCAAGTATGAAGGTTCGTGGTTATAAAAGTGAAATTTTGAAATCATTTGGCACTATTGCAAGGAGAAAAATCATAATTTTTTAGCAGAGCTTGAGATAAAGGTTGAAGAAGAATTTGTGAAGTACAATTATGGAATCTCAATTGGTCATTCATGGTACTAGTGTAGTCATATCAAGAATATTGCAGAAGGCTAAGATTGAGGATTTGATCATGGCAGA
>MU226973.1:2396928-2418707 GCA_018584345.1 Thuja plicata | reverse complement strand
TGAGGATTTGATCATGGCAGAAGTAGGCAGATGGAGAGTGTTTTGTCCATAGAAGAGTCGCATAGTATGAAATCTTGGTTTGGATATATGGGGAGAATTCCCCTGGTGCATTGATAAGGACCCCCCATGCAAAATAGTTAAGTGCCAAAAGGCATGTGCCTTTTGGAAGACATCTTGATGGAGCGGGAGGTTAAGTAGTGGTCGGCTGGCAGTTAGTGGGGATAATTTTGGTAGTCCCATAGTCAGGTTGTAGGACAAGTGGCACGTTCTTGTGATCCCACAAAGAGATTGATCAAGAAAGAGAAATAGCCTAGGAGCCCAAGATTGTGACATGTTTCAGAGAAAAAATGAGGAGGACAAGAGGAATGAAGAGGGACGAGGAGGACAAGTGGCAAGTTCTCACTACCCTAGCAAGAAAGGTGATGTAGGAGAGAAGAAGCACAAAACATCAAAGTGATGACGCGTGGCAATGTGGGCTAGCCAAGAAATAAAGCATATAGGTGGGAAGGCTGCCAAGTGGTAGGCTCTCATGATCCCACAATCCAAGTGAATAGGAGAGAGAAAAGGCATGGGATCATGAGTGTGTGACATATGGAAGGCTTGGATAGAAAGATAGGTGAGGTAGTAGAGGTCCTGATGATTTAGGTGGTTCCATGTGGTGTAGGTAGTGAGATAGAAGGTACAACCAAGGTGGATAGGTGGCATCTCATTGCTATTCTACGAAGGGTGATAACATAGAGATGATGTCATCATGAGATAATGAGGGTGTGGCATGTGTCCAAGTTGGGGCAATGAAGGAAGTGAGGCAGGTGTGACCAAGTTGATAGGTGATGTGACGTCGCTATCCTGTGAAGGGTGATGATGTAGATCTGATGTTAGTGTGAGATAGAGAAGGTGCGACGTGTGTCCAGGTTGAGGGAAATAAGAAAATGAAGAGGCATGCCCAAAGGTGACAAATGAAAGAGCATCATGATCCCACAATCAGATGGAAGTGGAGAGAAGCTTCACGGGATTGCGAGATGGTGACACATGGTAAGGAAGGGTAGGAAAGTGAGAGAGGAGTTAAAGAGGAATAAAATCTAATGGTCTTCGTGATCCTGTGGAAAAAGATGCATGAAAGATAATAGGTGCAAGATTATGAGATCTTGCCACGTGTCCTAAGGTTGACAATAAGTTTTGTGGGGCCGATTCAACTATGGTGAACATAGGGTTTCAAAGGCCAATTAGGGCCTACCACATGGTAATCATCATATGGTTTACCAGGTTGTTGGTTAATTTTTTCTTGGTGCCCGGGTGATTTTAAGGTGGATCGATGACTTCATTTTAAGGTGGTTTTTGAGTTTAAATTTGGGATGTTGATTGATTTTTGGCACATAAAGGTGATTGTTTTGGGTTTTCTTTCAAAGTTTTCATTTTCTCCTAAAGGTTTAATGGCCATGAAACTACGTTTAAGGTTCTAGATGGGTAGATGGATCAGGTAGTTGTCTAAGTCGACATAATGTGGCCGCCTTTTTCTAATTCAAGATCAAATATTTTGAGAGGATTTACTTGCATTAATGTTTTGGGTTAGTGGGATTTTATTTTTTCGAGTTGCAGATATTTTTGAAGCCCTAGTTGGCCTTCTGTCTTTTATCTCATAAATTTTTATGAATGGTGGTGTTCTTCCTGAGCTTTGGTGGTTGTGTGTTAGGGTTTTATTTTTTCCCTAAGGTGGTCCAAAGCTCATGGAATCCTAGTAGTATAAAGGGTTTTTTTGTCTGTTGTAAAGAGGATGGGATTTTATGTCATAAAAAGTTGGTATGCTCTGGAGGTCATACCAGGAACTTGAATAGTGTTTTGGCTCTCATTTTTGTGTGTAGTAAATGTTTTAACAACAATACATCTGAACTCATTTGCAAATTTCATGGTCGTTATGTTAATTGTCTTTGTTTATGGTTTTGGTATTCATTTGAATTGATTTGTTAAGGACTGCTCAATTCATCGATCTGTAAGGTAGATTCTCAAATTGTTCTAGTGTTTCTTTCAAGGAGAGAATTAAAGTTCCTAGAATAATTCTAGTGAATCTGAAGTTGTTTGTAAATTTGATGATAATACTTTTTGTAAGAGTCTGGAATGATATTTAAGACATGTTCATCTCCAGAGGTTTTTTTCAGGTGCATTTGGGTAGGTGTTGTTGTTAATGGCTTTTTGTATTCAAAGTGACTTCATACCCTAGGATAGGGCACTGATCTTTTTTGTGATAGAGTGTGTGGTTCCCATCATTCACAAACATCTTGTTTCATTTTAAAGGTTATGTTTAGTAAGTCAAAAAGTTGTAGAACACATGTTTTGTGTGAATTCCAAAGTGAATCTGCTTAGTTATGCTTTGTATGAATCTTTGGAAGAAGAGAATAGGTATACCTACCTGAGTTTGTGGAGCTCAAAGTGTAGAAGGTTGAATACTTTGTTAATGTTATTATTTTCCTTGCTTGGTCAGTGTTTGGATATTTAGAGGGTTATACTTGTTTCACTTCATAGGTGTAAAAGGATTAGTAAGAAAAATAACCAACAAAATTGGCGACTCTGTTAGGGAACTTGTGAGATAAGTTTGTTTTTCAAAGTTTCCTTTATTATTTGAAAAATCTTAAGGTAAAGTCTCATGTATATGTTGCCAAGATAGTTTGGGTGGCGACTCTGAGTTTGGGTTTTGATTAGTTTCAATCTTGTGTAACCAAGATATAAGGAAAATGAGAAACACCAGTGCATACATGAAGGAACACGCAGAAGCCAAGTTAGAGAATGACCTGTCTAGGGCTCCTAGCTAGAAGAAATTGGTCAAAAAAGATAGAACCTAGTAATACTTCTTCTTGGAATCCTAGGTCCTTAGGTGCAACTCAAACTTTAAGTACTATCCTAGAGAATATTTCTACCTCTTCCTTGATTTCTAAGTCAAGGGGTTTAGGATACTGATAATTTGTTTGATACCCCGGTACAAGAAGATATACCTTAGCATAAGGTATTAACCCAAGTCCAATGCACATTGTGTAGTGAAAAAAAGGATAAAAATAGGGATCGTCAACAAAGGACTATTTAAAATTTGGGTGATTCTTCCTCAATTTTAATGGATAATCCTTATGTGCAAGATGGGAACCAAAGATATACTGATTTGATTAATCTAGAAGACTCCCAGGTTCTGAGATTACTTTACCTGATCCAGAGGAGCTCTTTGGAGATATTGGTGTTTTGAGAAGAGAATTAAATGAACAAATGGTTTTAAGACAAAGAAGGGAGAAATAAAGAGAGGATGAGGTCCTAAATTCATTTGCTAAAAGAGACAATATACGAAAGAGAATAACTCAATTCAAAATGGTCAATCAAAGTTTAAATCAAGGATATAAGGGTTTGAATAGGGAGGTCTTTGGTGATGTAGATGCCTTGAGGGAAGAATGCCTGGAGAAGGAGCATCTGTTAGAAAAAAATGGTTTTAAAGGTCAAGGTCATGTTCTTAGGTAGATTATTGATTGGGAAAATGAAAAGCCTTTTAGAGCTCAGGTTTATACATAAGACCCTCATATAACGAATGCAAGTAAACCAATTTCAGATAAAGGTAAACAAAAGGTTATTGACATACATATTGATGAGCCCAAGGATAATAAAAAAGCATCTCAGGATATTTCTTTGCTTGATATAGAGTTAGAGAGAGCTAAAATGGAAATAGAAGATGTTGCCAAACAGTTAGAGAAAGAATAATTGGAAGCTATTGCTCCATAAATGAAAAAGGAAGATTTATTTTTTTACACTCTTATACACACACACTAATGCAGATAATATTACTACTACAAAAACTCAAGGAAGATTTGGATTGGGTCCTAAAATTCAGACAACAAATACCAATACAAAATTTTTAGGGATCTAGTTCATTTCAAAGTTTTGTTAACTACAACCTAGGTGCTGGTGCAAGTGGTCAGAACATTGGTGGTGGTTTTTAGAGAAGGCCTATTCATTTGGAGAAGTATAGGCAATTATTTTTTGATGGTATTCCAGGCAAACTAAATGTTATTCAAGGAGATAAGAGATAGAAACCCTAAGTTTGGTGGAAATAATGCAATAAATGGTGAGGAACATCTAAACACTTTCCTTTCAGGATGGAATTGGGAAATACTGAAATCTAATTTTTACAATTTTTTCTGTCTCAGTAAACTATATTTTTGAAGGTCTTCAGGGAATTTATGGGCCTATCTCTCCTAGGGAGGGCCCACCAATAGTGTGAAATCCTAGATTTGGTTCTAGAATTTTTTATTATCTTTCCAACGAAGTAAACGATTCACAAATCGGAGCTAGGACTAGAAAGTTATGCCTTTTCCAAGTGGGCCTAAATTTTTATATAGTTTTTTTGAAATTTTTGGTAGTTTTAATAATTTTATTTGTAATAAAAATTATGAGGAATCTTCATTTCATTTCCAAGGGGTTCTAGTGACCCTTGGGATCCATCTCATTTGTATAAACTCCAATTTTGAATATAATGGATTACTTTTTGGCTTGCAATTCTATTGTTAGTCTTCTAGTTTTTATATTTAACTTGACAATACCATAGGTATCACACCAGGTATTGTAATCTATTTCATAATTCAGATAAGTGGTATCAGAGAGGGAATACTTCATTATGCCAATTTACACAAGTTCCTCCTACCAAAGATCAGGATTAGATACACAAGATTTGTCAAAATATCCACCTTTGAGGCACACATGATCGAAGATGTTAGACGATGCAATTAAGCAGTTGGTGGAAGAGGCTTTAAATAAGAAATGAGAAGAGATGGTGAGTTAATTTTCACTCCTTCTATAGAATCAACAACCCTCTGGATCAAGAAAAATGTTTCATGGAAATACCCCTTTCAAAGTGCAGGTAAATTTTGACATCCCAAATTTTGAAGGAAAAGTTGATGCTGAAGCTATTGATAACTGGTTATCAAAATTGGATAGATACTTTTTTGTAAACAATTTCTGAGATGTAGAAAAAATGATGTTTTCTCTCCTCAAAGCTGAAACCCATGTGAAATTAGCCTAGGAAATCAAATTAGCAAATAAAGAAGAAGAATTATCTGATGAAAATGGCTTGGAAACATCTCTTGATAATAAGCCCACATGGGGAGAATTTGTGGAATACATAAAAGAAGAATAATCTCCTGAGGATGTCTATGAATAGAAATACATAGAATGGTAGATGCTTCGACAAAAGAGGGACCATTCTATGCAATATTACACCAACGCATTCCATTCACTTTCATAAAAATTTGGTATTGAGGATTCAGAGAAGCATCAAATTCTGAAATATCATAATGAACTTCACAGGTATATTCAAACAAAGATGGAATATTGGAATATTGAAAAATTGGCAATTGCCTATAAATATACTACAAAAATTGAAGAGAAATTCAAAAAGAAAGGGAACAAGGACTACTTTGCAAATAATAAGCCAAGGGTTGAAGGTGACAATAAATATGCAGGAAAATAGGTGACCAAGGAACCTCATTCAAAATCACCTAAGAACACATGGTGGCCTACAAAAAAGATAGACAAATACAAGCATGTGGTGTGAAATGCATAAGTCCCCAACCCATAATACAAAGGATTGTCAAATTATTAAAAATATCATGACAAAAATATGAGGAGAGGAACCTGAATCTGAGTCATCACCAATAGATACTTCTGAGAAAAAAGAGAATGATTCTGTCATAGAAGAAGACCCATATACCATACTTGCAACTACTAAAGTACTGCATCGTGAAAATGAAGAGATAATTTTTCATTGACAAATGTGGGTTGATGGAAAGCCTCTACATTTTGTTTTTAACAGTGGAAGCCAAAACAATTTGATATCTAGGGAGACAATAAAAATATTGAATTTGAAAGTGACAAGACACCCACAACCATAGTCTATGGGATGGGTAAATGAGGGACAAGATATTCAAATAAATAAACAGTGTCATCTGCCATATTCAATCAAGCCTCTCAAGGATGAAGTGATATGTGATGTAGCACCACTGGATGTATGTGATGTCTTGCTAGGGAAACCTTACATGTATCAGAGGAAAAGAGTGTATGCATCTAGGCCACGTAGTGTTACAATCAAGCTTGGTGGGAAGAGGTATTGAATACCAAAGGTATGTCCAACACAAACTGCTTCTTTAATTAGTGCTAAACAATGTAAATGTTTGATTTCTCAAACTGGACCTTTTGTTCTGCTCATGCTTCGCCTTGAAAAAACAAAGTTTGTTGTCCTTAATACACTTGCTAAGGTAGCCATAACAAAAAATCAACAAAACCAGATGGATAAATTTTGAAAGAATATCATAGTGTGTTTAAATCATCGGTGGGAGTTCCAACACACTGTCAAGTCAAGCACTCTATTGATTTAATCCCAGGAACACCACTACCACATGAGCCAATATTATAGAAGGTCAATTTTGGAAAATGATGAAATCAAGAGACAAATTCAAGAGTTGATTCAGAAAGGACATATATTCATCCAAGTGGTTCACCCTGTGGTAGTCCAATTGTCCTTTCTAAAAATAAAGATGGGACATGGAGACTTTGTATTGATTATAGGGCATTGAAAAAAATCAGTGTGAAAAATATATATCCAATCCCCCGAATTGATGATTTGTTAGACCAAATTAGGGGGCTAAGTTCTTTACAAACATTGACTTGAAATCTGAATATCACCAAGTATCAATTGATCTAGTAGATGTGTGGAAAACTACATTTAAATCTAAGGAAGGTTTGTTTGAATGGTTGGTTATGTCTTTTGGCCAAAAAAATTCCCCAACAACATTTATAAGGTTGATGAATGATGTTCTTAGACCATTCATTGATTCTTTTGTGGTTTTTTATTTGGATGAAATACTCATCTTTAGCAAGACTCGATTTGAGCATTTTCAAAATGTTGAACAAGTGCTTTCAACTCTGCAACATCATAAACTTTATGCCAACATTGAGAAGTGCTCTTTTGGTATGCAGAGTATTCAATACTTAGGGTATATAATTGACACTGAGGGTGTTCATGTTGACCTAGTAAATATTTAAATAACCAAAGATTGGCCATCTTCTAAAACTTTCATAGAGCTTTGTAGATTCTTGGGCTTAGCCAACTTCTATCATAGATTTTTTTTTGGTTTCTCTTATAAATCATGATCTCTCAATCAATCACTAAGGGGTGGAGTACAAGAAACATTTCGGTGCACAGAGGAAAAACAAAAAACATTTGAGGAGTTAAAGAAAAGATTATGTTCAACACGAAAACTCATCCTCCCATATTTGCAACAATCATTCAAGATAGAAATTGATGCATATGATTATGCTCTTGGTGCAGTACTCATGCAACATGGGCATCCTATTGCCTATCACAGTGAAATTTTTTCTGATATAATACATAGGTACCCCACCTATGAAAAGGAGTTGTATGCTATTGTTCAGGCCCGCAAACAATGGAAATATTATATACTGGGAAAGGAAACTATTATACATGCAGACCATAAACCTCTTCAATTATGGGAAGTTTTAGAATGATATACATCAAAGGTAAGCTTATCTACAACAATTTCACCTCCACATTCGTCATAAAAAGGAAGCAGTAAGAAATTGGTAGATTGTTTGAGTAGGCCTCCAATTGCAGGTTTGACAATGATGCTAGATTCATGTGGTCATCAATCATCCACATGGGAACAACTATATGGTATTGACCTTGATTTTGCTAACATCTATAGTAATTTGGTAGAAGGAAAGTGTGTCTCTGATTTTCACTTCCAGGATGGGTTTCTTTTCCATGTTGGTCATATATGTGTACTCACCAAGGAATGAAAGTAAATGATATGGGAAGCTCATTACAACCGTGTTGCAGGAAATTTTGGTATTGGTAAGACTACTTTTATCCTTCAAAAGTATTTCAATTGGCCAAAAATGAAGCAAGATATAATTTCATATATACAAGCTTGTGCAGCCTATGCAATTGCAAAGCCAACAAACCATAAGTTGGGTCTATACTTACCATTATCTATTCCTAATAAGCCATGGAAGCCTGTTTCAATGGATTTTATGTCTGGGCTTCCAACTACCAGGTGGGAGCATGATTGTGTATATGTTATGGTAGATAGGTTTTCTAAAATGGTTATCATGGTAGCATGTAAAAAGATGGTTGCTGTAGAAGAGACTGCCAAGTTATTTTTTGAACATGTTTGGGTTCATTTTGGTTTGCCAAAGAGCATTATTTTTGATAGGGATAGCAGGTTCATCAAAAAATTTTGGTTTGCACTATGGGATAAAATGGACACAAAGTTAACAAAGTCCACATCATTCCATCCCCAAAAAGACGTGTAGACAAAGGTGGTGAATCAAATGATCATTCATATCTTACAGATGTATCATTCAAAACATCCTCACACATGGGATGTAAGATTAGCCTATGTGCAACACAGCTACAACTGTGAACTCCATAGTACTACATGGCATAGTCTATTTGAGCTTTGTCTTGGGTATCAACCATTGGCACCTATGGATATAGCACTACCAGTTTTGTAATCTGATATCATATTGAATGCTGACAAGGAGGTAGATAAGGAAAACAAATCATTGATAACATTAGACACCTACAAATTAATTTATTTTATTGGCTTTTAATTCAAAATAATCCGCTAACCCTTGACAACCTTGCTAAAAGGGGTTTCTATATTGTGAATAGATGTGTTCTTTGTTTGGAACATTCTGAATCTTGTGATCATCTTATGCTCCACTGTCCCTTTACCCATAAGGTTTGAGAAATTATCTTTAGTAAATGGAATTTGTGCTAGTTCTTCCCTCTTCTTTGATAGGATTTTATTACTCAATGGAGCTATCCACCTTAGAATATCATTGCTAAAGATTTATGGTCCTTAATTCCCCCACACTTATGCCGCGAATCTGGAAAGAACGAAACAATAGAATCTTCAGGGAGAAATAGTCCTGTCCTAAAGCTATTGGAAATCAAATATGCAGGGCGCTGGAAGAAAAAATTCTTTCCTCAAATTCTGAGTCTAAAGAAAGTGTGATGACTAGTGATTGGCAAGTCAAAATTCCTGAACCCAAGTCCAAATCTTAGAGAGCTATGCCTACCTGGATTTATCCTCCGGAGGACTGGGTTAAAGCTAATTTTGATGGGGTGATGAAAGGAAATTCGGGTATGGCTAGAGGAGGAGGCATTATAAGAGACCAGAATGGTATCTTTGTTGGTTCCATTTTGGCCCCTCTGGGAGTTCAATCAAATCATAGAGCTGAAGCAATGGAAACCCTTAATGTGTTACTGCTGGAAGAAGAGCTGTAATGTAAGAAAGTTTTGATAGAGAGTGAGTCCCTAAATATTATTAATAATATCAAAGGTTTTAGCAAGGCATCTTGGACAATCGAGAAAATTATTGATAAAATTAAGGTTGTGGTTTCAAAATTCACTGCTTTCCATGTCACCCATAATTTTTGAGAAACTAACCAAGTGGCAGATGGTCTCGCTAACCTTGGAGTTAAAAATGATGTCACTTGCAAGTGGCACAGAGCAGCTAAGATTAATGATGAAATAAATTTATTACTCAATCATGACATAACTAACAACAAGATAGGTGATATTAACAATATAAATCATATCATTTAATGTGAAATAGATTTGGGGTACGACGAAGGTGATGTGCCATGTGAAGTGTCATAAAAATTATGATTTTAAGCCGCTGAATGCTTTTTGGGGTACCAAGAAACAGTCTGTTCATATGAAGCTCTATCTGCACATTATGTTGAATTCTGCTAAGGAGTCAAATATTGATGGTGAGTATAACAAAACAAAGGAGAACGAAGATATAGGTGGTGACCTAAAAAGAGAAGAACCAATTGTTTGCAAATGGAGGAAGGAAAAATAAGTTTGGAGAAAGATAAAAAAAGGGAAAAGTGCACAGATACCTCAAACGTCTTCATGGAAATAATAAGGAGCTTACGAAGGTGTTTGTGGTAGGCTGGGAGAATGGGAAAGTGAATATTCTGGGTAAATCCTTTACCCTAACTTTAGACCATCTAGCTAAAATCACTGGTCTCCCTTTGGAGGGAATGTAGTTCTCCAAACATAATAAAGAGGGTAATAAAGCCTACAAAACATTCCCAAAGACAGATGAGGAATGGGCTATGCTTGTCAAAGGCAACTTGGATTATGTTATGTTGTCCAATATCAAGCGCATTTGGACATTTTTCATCAGAGTGATCATGGAGTATTTCAATCTCGATGACAGGTATTCTAACATCTATAACTACCACTTTGTGCTTGTTAATCATTTCTGGCATGAGATTTGGGTTTCTTTCCCCTATTATCTGTTAAGTTTGCTCAATCAGATTATTATAGATCACAGAGTTAAATCTTCCCTTGTTCTGCATGAGGGGCTTATCCTTCTGATTATGGATTATGTTAAAAATCACATTACTGACCCGATTCTTAAGAAAATTGACAATGTGAAACACAAGAGTTTGGAGATGTCCGCAGGAAAGAAAACAAGAAAAGTCTCTAACAAAAAAATCCACAAAGGCCCTGTTGAAGCGGATATCATGTTGTCAATCTATGATGACATTGAAGGAATGAGAATAGAAGATGAGCAGGAAGTGGAGTTTTTTGAAGATGATGGTTATGTTGGGGAGTAGAGCAACAAAGAAGAGGGCGAGATGAATATCCCTATTTTTATCGAGCCTAGGGGTGAGAAAGGGGAAATTGAGGATACCCAGAAGACAGACAATACTATCCTGGAAGAAATATATGAAAAGATTGATAATCTGGTGGATACCTATATTGATGAACAACGCAACAATAATGAAGATAAGCAGGAGAATAATAACCAAGAGTCTCCAGAGAATAGGATTAATATGGAGTCAGGGGATCTTGAGGATAATGAAAATGAAAAGGGTAAGACTAATAATAAGGAGGATACAATTGCAGATGATGAAACCGAAAAGGCCAACAAAGACAAAAATGATGATGACCTTGAGGAGGAAAGCCAAAAGGAGCACAACTACTATGAAATCAATTCTACTCCCCCCGAGAGTCTGATTGGTGAAGAAGAGGAGAAGAATGAAAAAAACTAGAGGAGTCTGGAAGAAGAGCTCTGGGATAAATATTTCAAAGTTAAAAGAGCATTTAATATCTCTTTTCTCCAAGCGGAAAGAAACAAAGAAATGTATGGGTATAACATTGATAAATGGATGTAGGATGATATGAAGGAGCTTCAGGCCAAATGCAAGGACCTTGAAGATAGAAACTCTCTATTGGAGGAGATTGTGGATAAAGTGCAAAATGATGTGGCTATGTATTAGAAAGGGAAAGATGTTTTTGAAAAGGTAAACCATAACAACACTACTCTAGAAGAAAAGTTAAGCACTATGATTGAAAAAAGGATGAAAAATATTATTGAGAAGGAAAACAACAATAATGTGATGCTGAGAAAGCTGACTATGATTATCAAAATGAGAATGCAAAATTATGTGGATAATCTAAAAGCGCTGCATACCCTACTGGAAGGGAATTATAATGATAGAGCAAAGCAGGAAGAAGATGGCAAACATGGAGCTCAAACTTCAGGCTCGGGATCCAGAACCAGATCAAGCACTAGAAAGAAATATGAGGTGCAAATTAAAGACATCACAAATGTGCAGGACTCAATCCAGAACATAGAATCTCAGATGGAATAAATCTAGATCATGGAAGAACAGATGGATGCAGCTGAGAAGTGAAAAAGTATTGCTGGATTGTTTTGGTTGCTGGGAGTTTTTATCACTGCTATTTTGTTTTATGTTTATCGTAGTTTGTTTTTTGATATGTTATGAAATTTTTACCCAAAATTTCCCATTACATGAAAATTATGGCTACAAGTGGAGAAAATGAGGCTCCCACAAGGGTGGAGCCTAACTTGTATGCTCTTGCACCTATTCCTGGCCTTTACCTGGTTCTTTGCATTTTTCTAAGTCATTGGTTTGCCCCAAGTTCATACCTTTTAGCCCTAAATGAAAAGAAACCTTATGAAAATAACCCAAAGCCTAGGTTCCTTGGTGACTATTCTAATCTTTCATTACCTATTTCACCAGTTAAGGTTCCCATTCTGCACATTTTTTTTAAGATTGTCCAGTGATCACCTTTTGTGTTCAGTCACACAATTGCGCTGAATTTATGATGATCAATCATGCCGTCACACTGTATTTATTATGAAGTCATTTTTCTCTGCGAGTGAGCGGGTGAATGGATTGTCATGCAGTCGCGACAGTTTTGCATAATGCTACCTTCCAGCTCATGAGTGTGTGATCAAAGGGAATTTTTCTCATCGCTCACTCGCCATGAAATTTCACTTTATACCTTCTAGCTCATGAGTGTGTGATCAAAGGAGTTGTGCTTCGTCGCTCACTTGCTCAAGTTTAGCATTTAATAAGAAAAGCACGGTGAATGCGTGAGAAAAGGGATTTTTATGCAGTCGCTCACTCGCACAGGTTAAAGACCAAGTCAGAAAAGTTCTACAAGCGTGCGATTAAAGGAAATGGATGTTGTCTCTCACTCGTGATGGACCGTTCACTTAAAGCTTATTGTTCTACGAGTGTGCGATCGAAGGAGTTTTGCTCCATCGATCACTCGCTCATGTTTAGCATTTGATAATGAAAGTGGCGCGAGTGCGTGAGCAAAGGAAGTTGTATGTCATCGCTTACTTGCCAAGGCTTAGTGGTTAGCATATTTTGGACTGCGAGTGAGCGATGCAGCTAGTAATATGTTCTCAGAAGGGGTTATCACTCACTCGGGAGGACAAAAGATCAAGTCAAAATGTTGTGCGAGTGTGCGATAAAGAGAAAATTCAAACAACAACTAGTCATTGCACATTCACATAGGTTGAACATAAAAGGAGAAAAGTGCTGCGAGTAAGCGAATGGATAAAAGGAAGAATCTTTGTCGCTCACTTGCAAAAAAAGTTTTCAATGCTACGAGTGCATGATAGAGTGCCACATGGCTAAATCAGATCTGATTTCAAAGATAGAGTAAAGATGGAGATAAGGATCGACGGACATGTTTTAATCAGGAAATCAAGATATTTTCCCAGCCGTTGATCGGGCATTCTGCGTCACCTGTGACTGTTTGAGTTTAAATATTCAAGTATTCAAAAGATCTAATTCTTAGAGTCCATGGAGGTGGTGTGATTTATCAAGTTCCAGACAAATAGATGGGTTGAGCCAACTTCTGAAAGTCACATTTATGGCGATTGGAAAGATATTCAAGTTTGTATCTGATCGACTCAAATATTTCTATGATGCATTGATGAGAAGAATTGACAGTCTTAGGGTTCTAAATTTTTTATGTAGATCTATCATAACCCTAATTCCTAAGAATTGGATTGACTCCTAAGCTTGCGTGCTAGAGGAGCATGTATATAAGTAGTTTTGAGAGCTTTTACAGTTCAGAGTTTTCCAGCTGGTGTAAGATTTTCTGTGGCATTTTCTCTACCCTCAGGTTTTTACCTTGTTGTAATCTTTCAGTGACTTCAAGATTATGTTAAGGTTTCTGAGACATATTTTCTTTCCTATGAATTTGTCTTGTCTGTATTTCTCTTACTAAAATATGATATAGTGACTTTTATTAGAGAAATCTTGGAGTTCCTATGCCTTTCTTTCTTTCATAATCTTTGTGTACTATTGTGTGTGATCTGATTTAGGTAATACTGTGGATTTTGTTCATCCCTGGTTACTTTGTTTCATTCATGTGCCTATTTGCTGGAGTGAATGTTTGCTTGCAGGTCACAGTCTATGTCTATTCCCTTGGAAAAGTTATTGTTTGTGAAATATTCTCTTTCCTTGAATAGCCTCTTTCCATTTCAGACCTCTCTATGAAATACTTATGCAAGCCTATTCAGAAAGATTGTGTTCTATTAGATCTAAGAATCTTCATGCTAGTTTAATCACTATGTTATGTTTCATGTTACCTTCGGTGTATCACCTAGTAGGATAATTTTCTTTCCAGTTATTTCCTTTCAAGCATTCCTTCTATCCCTTTCCCCTCCAAGTTTACTTTCATGTTTAAAGAGCATATTAGGTGATTATCCAAGGGGAATAGGCGTAGAACCCAAAGGCTTCACTTTAGTTAGAAAAGGTCCCACAAACTAGAAGTGATTCCCATGTTGTACTAGATTATCAAGACTACAAGAGATTGAATAGGGTGCAAAATCTAGTGACTAACAAAACTATGTTGTGTAATATGGGGTTAAGCCCTTTTTTGGTCTTTTGTCTTTTGTTTTGGTCTTATATGCTTATCTTTTATATCTATGTTAAAGGGTTTTGGGGCCCCTTCAAAACCTATTATTACCTTAATCAAAAAAATTAGACACCTACATCAGCAAGTTCATGAGATTTTGGAGTAGAGTAATCATAAGTATAAGGAAAGGCATGATAAACATAGAACTCCTCATCACTTTCAGATTGGTGACAAGGTATGGTTACATCTTCATAAAAAGAACCTTCACAGACTAAACAGGAAGCTTCGTCCTCTTCATTTGGCTTGTATACTATTGTGAAGCAAGTTGGTGAGAATGGTTTTGAACTTAATTTGCCATCCTTTTTGGGACTACATCCAATTTTCAATGTGGAATTGTTGAGACCCTACTTTCCTCCTTTGTTGGACATTTCCCAAGATATTGAACACATTCAAGCTATAGAATTATCTACTATTATTCTATTCCAGTGGTGACCATGTTACTGAAGTCATTGTAAAGACTTTGAGAAATGAGAACATTCTTCTTTATCGGGTGGTTCGAGCTAGTCAACATCCTCATTGAGGCAAGTGGTTAACTAAGGAAAAAATTGAAGCACAATTTTCTCATTTTTTGTAGCAGATTAGTTCAATGGGGCCCATTTCCTCTCAAGGGGGGAGGACTGATCATGATGGAATTGGGAAAATACTAAAATCTAATTTTTCTGTATTTTCTATGTCTCAATAAACTGCATTTTTGAACGTCTTTGGCGCATTTCTAGGCCTATCTCTCCCAGGGAGGACCCACCAATAGTGTGACCTCTTAGTTTTTGTTCTCAAATTTTGATTATCTTTCCAACGAAGTAAAGGATTCATAAATTAGAGCTAGGACTAGAAAGTTATGCCTTCTCCGAGTGGGCCTAAATTTTTATATTGTTTTTTGCAATTTTTGGTAGTTTTAATAAGTTTATTTGTAATAAACATTATGAGGACTCTTCATTTCATTTCCAAGGGATTATAGTGATCCTTGGGATCCATATTATTTGTATAAAATCTAATTTTGAATATAATGGATTACTTTTTGGCTTGCAATTCTGTTGTTAGTCTTTTGGTTTTTATATTGAACTTGACAATACCGCAGGTATCACACCAGGTATTGTAATTTGATTCATAATTTAGGATACTTTGAATGATAAAATGAATGACTATGAAATAGATCATGAAGATCATGAAGCTATTTGTATAATCTTTGATTGAGGATGCCATAGATTGGTACTAAGGGATACCTGATAATAGTATTGCTCATGGGATGAGTTTGAGAAATGCTTTAAAGAACAGTATGGTGACAAAGTGAATTCTAGTTTCATGTTGAATGAGCTCAACAATCTAAAGAAGTTTCCAAATGAGGTTATAGATAATTTCAATGTTTGATTTTAGAAGGCTATGTATAGATTGTTCCAAGTGTTGAGACTAGATGAGAATGTGCGTCTCACCACATATTGTAATTCCCTTGATGGAAAGATAGCCTACCAACTAAGAGATAAGGACCCTCATACATTAAGAGATGCTTATAATATGGAAATCAAAATTGAAAGTAATAGAAGAGCCTCAGAAAAACTTGGAAAAAGCGATGATGGTAGGCTCTAGAAGGAACCTAAGGGGCAATCCAATAGGGTTCCTAAGGAGGATAAAGTGGAAAAATTGGTAAATGCTTTAAAGGAACTTGCTACTAAGGTAGATAAGAATGAAAAAGGTTTTTAAAATAATAGACAACAATATCAGAGGCAAGATAGGCATGTTAGGTTGTAGGATATGCCTTACAAAACCAATTGGAAAGATGGTAGACCTATGCCAGAGAAGCCAAATGATCTAAATAGAAAGGAAACTCCTGATCCACTAAAAAGAAATAATACACATAATGTGGAGGATACCCTTTGGTGTGTGTCTTGAAATATGCCACATTCTCCTTTCCAATGTGTGGTAGCCCATGCTTTGGCAGAATCAACAGAGGATGGTGATGAACAAGGGAGCCAGGGAGAAGAAGTGCCTTTAGTTAATATGTTCATGAATTCTGCTAGGGGTAAGAGTGACAATTCAAGAGATGTTATGAATCATAAAATTAATGTTACAAATACTAAGGATGAACACATTCAGCTCCAAAGGCCAAGTGATGAAGAAGTGAGGTCCCTCATTGTTGCTGCAATAAGCTCAAGCTAGGAGGAATTATAATTTGAGAAATAGAAGGGTGGATCAAGATCAAGGAAATCCTGGTTCAATGTTTGTTAAAGAAAGTTCCTTTGGAGGTTCTGTTCAAAATGAGGATAAGACCACTATCAAGGAAAATATGATGAAGAAAGGGGAATCGAAAGAAACTCTTGTGAGTGCAAGCCCAAGTACCCCTTTTCCTAATCATAATTTAGACCAATCTAAGGACAATAAGGGTAAATTTGCTACTGAAACTGTCCTAGGTTTTCCAACATTTGATATGAAGAATGATTTATCTCAAATGAAGGTATCAGTACCTTTAATAGAGATGTTAAAAATAAAGGAACACAGGGAGGCTCCTTTATCATTATTTTCAAATATACCTGATAAAGTTGATTATTCTACAAAAATTACCAAGTCAAAGGGAAATGATAAGGAGCGGGAAGTTCCTAGGATCTAGATGTTGGAAACATAATTACTCAAGAACCTTCTCAGGTGGATTTATTTTATGCCACTTTTCTTGTGAATAACCAGTTGATAAAGAATTGTATGATTGATTCTCGTGCTGGAGCAAATGTGATGCCTTATGAAGTAATGAAGGAGTTAGGTATGAAGGTTGAAACCTCTTTTGGAAGGTGTTATTCCACGGACAACAAAGAGGTACATGTGGTTGGAACCTTGAAAGGAATTGAGGTCAATATTGTTGCATTCCCTGAGGCTACTTTCAAAATAGATGATATTGTGATTGATACACAACCTCATTATGGGATGCTGTTATTAAGGTAGTGGGCTACATCTGTTGGAGGCCATGTGCAATTGGATTTGTCCTTTGCTACCTTTCATGTTAATGGTATTAATGTTAAGTTATACATAGAGCGTCATGCTCTAGTAATCATTGAGATGGATGACCCAAAGATACTAAACTGGTTCATGGATGTAGATGTGGAAATTTTTAGAATTAAACAAGTTCAGTCCCAATTAAAGAATATAGAAGCACTTGGAGATGAGTTTCAATCACAACAACATGAACTTTGGAAAATGTACTTTGATGGAGCATGCTCTAAGGAAGGGTCAGGAGCTAGTGTACTTTTTATTTCTCATTCAGGTACAACTTTTAAATATTCATTTATGTTAGATTTCCAATGCACAAATATTATAGTTGAGTATGGGGCATTGTTGTTAGGCTTGGAGATTGCAATTAAACATGATATTAATTTGATAAGGGCTTTTGGGGACTTAGAGTTAGCAGTCTCTCAATTTAGGTCCAAGTATGCTACTAAGAATGATAGATCAAAATAATATAAGCATGTTTTTAAGGATAAGATTTTTATGCATTTTCCATTGAGTGGGTAGAAAGATCAAAGAACATTATGGCTGAATTCTTGGAAAATGTTTCCATAAAAATGATCATATAACATTGGTTCTACCATAGAGATCAAGATAAGGCCTGCTATCCTTGAAAATGTATGTAATTAGAAAGTTTTTGAAGATGACAGTGACATTCTCAGATTCATTCAGTGTTTGGATAATTATGAAGGCCGAGGAATTGACTGTAATGCCTTAGTTGAGGTCAATGATGAGAAGGAAACCATTTTTGGAACTAAGATTGTTTAGTTGCAAACAAATGAGATCCTTAAAGGTTTGGTTGAGGTAGAGGGAATGATCAGTAACAATAAAAGTCATTTGTGTCAGAAGTCTACAACCAAAGTGGATAAATTGGAAGAGCTAAATCTAGGATCAGAAACAGTCCCTAATCTTGTCTATGTTGGAAAAAAATTAGCTCCTCACATCAGAAGCCAATTTGATTAATTTTTTAAAGAAGTACAAGAATGTTTTTGATTGGTCGTATGAGGATCTTTAAGATTATAGAGAGGACCTATTCCAGCATGAGATTCATCTGAAATATGATGTTAAACCTTTTAGGCAGAAACATAGGCCAATTAATCCATTGCTATCACCAAAAATGCAACAAGAACTAGTAAAGCTGAGGGATGCAGGGATCGTAAAGCCAATAAGAAATTCATAATGGGTGTCATATTTGGTGCTAATAAGAAAGAAGAATAGTGATATTAGGCTATGTGTTGAATTTAGGAACCTCAATGTAGCATCTCTAAAAGATAATTATTCCTTACCAAACATGGAGGCCATGCTACAAAGGGTGACTGGTTGTGATCTGTTATCCATGATGGATGGATTTTCTGGTTATAACCAAGTATTGGTTAATGAATATGAGCATTTCAAAACAACCTTCACTACTCCATGGGGTACTTATGTATATGTGAGATTGCATTTTGGCCTCATGAATGCATGGGAAAATTTTCAAAGGGCAATGGATGTGGTTTTCAAGGAATTTATTAACGTCATAATGGTAATATATCATGATGATCTCACTACTTACTCAAGGTATGCTAAAGACCATTGTAGGCATTTAGAAAAGATATTTGGTAAGGCTCTAGAGTATGAAGTGTCTTTAAATCCCCAAAAGTGCCAATTTTCTATGACACAGGGTAAATTGTTGAGACATATAGTGTCAAAAGAGGGAGTAAGGATTGACCCTGAAAGGATTGAAGCTATCAATAGGATGTTAGCTCCCAAACATGTCAAGGATGTCCAATCTTTCCTAGGTAAGATAAAATTTATAAGGATGTTTATTGTGAATTTTCGCAGAGATTGTAAAGACTATTGTCAAGTTGCTTAAGAACAATGTTAAATTTGATTGGGATGAAGAAGCTCAATAGGCTTTTGATTAGATAAAGGTGGTAATTTGAGA
Organism: Thuja plicata; assembly: GCA_018584345.1. Classification (NCBI taxonomy): domain Eukaryota; kingdom Viridiplantae; phylum Streptophyta; class Pinopsida; order Cupressales; family Cupressaceae; genus Thuja; species Thuja plicata. Next base: position 2,399,484 of record MU226973.1, on the reverse strand, counting down.
AGCACCAGTATTAAAGTCTCTTGATTATGAGGTGCCTTTTTCTCTCTTTTCCTTTGCATCATTTCACACTATCGCACCAATGTTGTACAAAAGGATAAAGAAGGGTTTGAACACCCTATTGCATTTTTTAGTAAATCCTCGTAGGCATTAGATTTAAATTATGAAATGATGGAAAAGTAGACATATGCCTTAGTCAAGGAAGTCAAGGCTTTTAGGCCTTATTTAGTATGTGCAAAAGTCATTGCTTTTGTTCCTCATGCTACTATAAAGGATATTCTATCTCATTCTGAAGTCACTGGAAAAAGGTGTAGGCGGATTAGTAGAATTAGAGTTTGATTTGGAGATCCAGATTACCAAGTTGGTTAGGGGTTTGGGATTAGCAAAGGTTATGATAGATAAAAATATGGAGTTGTCCCAAATCAACAATATTCAAACATCAAGTAAAATGATTACTAGTATTGAGGTGTAGCCTTGGTATACTAACAAAGTATATTTCTTGATGAATACCAAGCGTCTTGAAGGTATGAACAAATATCAGAAGAGAACTCTCAGACTCCAGCCTCAAAAGTATTTACTCATTCAAGGTGATCTATTTTGGAAGAAAAAATATGGAGTTTTGTTGTTTTGTTTAGACAAAGCACAGTCTGAAAGGGTTTTAAATGATACACATAGTGGAGCTTGTGGAGGCCACTATTCTGCAAGAACTACTGCCCATAAAATACTTAGAGCTGGATTTTATTGGCCTTTCTTGTTTAAGGACACTCATAGGTTTGTGCAGAAGTGTGAAGCTTTCCAGAGGTTCTCTACTAAGTTGAAGTATTCAAGAGCATTGTTGCTAAACCTAGTATCAGTAGAGGATCCCTTTGCCTAATGGGGAATTTTTTGAAAAGTCAAGTGGAGGGCATAGTTGGATACTTGTTTCCACTGACTATTTCACTAAATGGATTGAAGCAATTCCAACTACGAGGGAAACTAGTAAAGTAGTTACTAACTTCTTGACAAAAAATATTTTGACTAGATTTGGTGTACCTATCAAATTGGTAATGGATAATGCTATGTTCTTTAGGTTTAAAGAATTTTGGGAGTTTGTGAGGGTTATGGTATCGTGTTTTCTTACTCATCACTCTATCATCCACAAGGGAATGGACAAGCATAATCCAACAATAAAAGCACCATGAAGATCATTAAAAAGACCTTGAAAAAGAACAAGATGTCTTGGAACTTAAAGTTGAAATTGGATTTATGTGCTGATAGGGTAATAGTCAAGAATGCTATAGGGGCGTCTCCTTTTGAGATTGTTTATGGAGAACATACAAGATTACCCTTGAATAACTTGTTACCAGTCTACAAGTTCTTGTAGGAAAAAGAAGTAGAAGTGCTAGAGCCTATGCAGCTTATGATGATGTAGCCTGTTGAGTTAGAAGAAATGAGACATGAGGCACAGGTGCAGAATATGAAGATTCAAAAAAAGTCTAAGTACTTATTTGACAAGAGAGAAACTGAGAGGAAATTCTAGATAAATGATATGGTGCTCCAATGGAATGCAAGAGCAAAGGACAAAGGGAAGCATGGGAAGTTTGAATACCTATGGTTAGGCACTTTTTTTATTCAAGCTATTCATGGGAAGGATTCATACTTCTTACAGAGTTTAAGTGGTGAAGTATATGAATCACCAGTACATGGGCAATACCTGAAGCCCTTCTCATAATTTTTCTCTTCCATGAGCAGTAATGTATATTTGTACATATTTTGAGGGTTTTTGTGTTAGGTTTTTGAGTTTTTCTCCTTGGTCTATGTCCCAGAGTGATGAATTCTAGTGTTGATCTTTTTATCAACCTTCCTTAGTTGGAGCCACTACTAGAGTGTTGATATATACACATGTGTGTGTATACATGTATGTATATACACACATATACATATGTGTGTATATACACATGTATATATATGTGTGTGTGTGTGTACACACACACACAGATATATATATATATATATATATATTTATATATATTGTATGAGTTAATTTTGGCCTTCTCAATCAACCACACACTTCAACATAGTCCTTCTTCACCAGGTACAAACAAGACTGAATATGAGTTATTCATCCTGCCTGTCTGCGTGATTCGACCTGTTGCCTTCTATCTAGATGGGGTTTCAAAATTTGCTCTCAGGACGAGGGCCTCACAACTATGGACCATCTAAGAATGAAGGATTTGACATGACAAATGCTATGCAAAAGAAAAGATTATGCTAATGAAATGAAATATGAGATACTAAACTAAGACATGATTTCAATGCAATTTAGTCTAGAAATTGAAAACTATCTTATTTGCAATATGAAATTACTCTACATGATATTAAGAAAATGAGACAACAATTCAGTATTCTAACAATGCAATTTTCTCTAATAATTTTAGGGGGTTCAAATGAATAAAGAGGGTTCTTTTATAAACCCTGAGAAGATCAGAATAGAAACTTTCCTGTTTTGAAATAAAACAACTAGAAAAGCCAATTAAAATAGAAAGCTTTATTGAAAAGAATTCAATAAATTGTTTTCTT
>MU226973.1:2368278-2386971 GCA_018584345.1 Thuja plicata | reverse complement strand
CTTAGATTTGGCCTCCTCATATGTTCCAAACCTTGGTTGTTTCTTATCAACGGGCTCATTGATCAGTGCCTCAATTGCACTTGTAGCTAGATCAATATTGATCTCATAGTCTAATGGTGCTAACCAATCTGTTCTTGGTACAACCGGTTTGATATGTGTGTAGTCTGTGTCTGCCATGAAACATATCTTGTCTTTTTGTTTTTCAACTAGTTGTTTAGGAATCCTAGTTCTTTCCATCATCTTTTCCTTGAACTCAAGGAAGTATGCAGACATGATAGACTCAAAGTTGTCTCCTAGTGACTTAATTAGTTCACTAATTTGTTGGGTTACCGGTTTGGTAGTGTCCCATACAAATTTTCCTACTGAAGGAAATTATTCTTGAAAATAGAAAAATGTACACATGATAAGTGATCCAAACTTACACATGTTTCTCTTTGCAGACCTGATTTTGATCATATTTTCATCAAGTTGTTTCAATAGCATCTCACACAGATCCATCTGAATTCCTTTTGTTACAACCTTGTAAGTTGTGCTTACTGCTGTTGCAGAAATGTTGTTCATTCTGCTAGCCTAAATTTTTTTGTAACCAATAACACATGCACCAAATTTTAACTCTATTTTGGTGATTGTGTTTACTTTGAGACCTCTGTTGTCTCCTTCTGCATTGGTGAGTTTTGTAACTTCTTTCATGGATGGATGTTTGTGTGCCCTAGGCTTATCGATTATCGCATAACCAGTGACAACATGAAGAACATCCTTTATTATTTGCTTGGGTTGGTCTAGCCATAGTTTATTGTCATGCATCATGCTCAAGACTAACCTAATCCATTCTATCTTGAATTCCCTTGGGAAATGTAGGGCATTGGTTAACCCTTTGACCTCCAAGTGTTTGTGTTCTTCTTTCAATTTTACTTCAGTATCACATAGATTCTTAAAAGCTTCATCCATTGCTAGATCACCTATCTTTGCAATCTTGTAGTGAATATAAGACCTAATGTCTTCTATGAGCAAAACCCTAGGCGAAATTTTTGAAAATGCGCCAGTTTCATCAGATTTCGATGCAATTTCTGGATAGATTTTGTACTTAGGTTCTACACATGTGTTATTCTTGATTAGTTTCACCACATTCTTCTTTTTATTCTTCAACTTAGCAATTATTGATGTGGTTGCCATTGTTTTTCAAGTACTTAGGGTTTTCTTGAAATTAGGGCTTTCTTGACAAAACAATGACAGAGATATTTCAGTGCCTTTGGTACTTACTTTGATTTGCAATAGTGATGAGGAATCTATTCTCTGTGTGCTGAATCGATCAGTAGATGCTTCCTCTTTCTTCTCTTTAATCGCTTTTCTTTCTCTTCAAATCATGGGTGAAAAATGAAGTTCGCCCATCGACTATTTATAGAATTTTTGACCTAAGTCTTTGCAATAAATGCTCAACAACTTGTCGGGACATGAAGATGGCTTTCATCGAGAGGATGTTTCCAATCATCATCGGTGAAGATATGATACTTAGGGAAGTTGTTAACCACTTTGATTTTACTGACGGATGTCGGTATTCAGTCACGACCACTTCTAAACTTTTCTTTCTTACCGACGGTCGTTAGGTTACATTGGTAGTTTACCATATTTACTAGTGGACCGACAATTTCTTGTAAGTGTAAAAAATTCATTATTGTGTTCACCGATGATTTTTGGTAAGTTTTTACCGACAGTGTTTTATTCTTAGATTAGTAACAAGTAAAGTAGTATGCATCTTTGGTTCATGCAGATTTTGACTATCTATCAATTTATATAATGGAACTGATGCAAAATATAACTTGGTATAGTGTAGTTCCATACATACTTGTTCAGCTCAAGTGGGGTTGGTGGTGTCACTGGATCCATTGGATGGGGTGTCACCATTTGAATTTCTTGGTGCAGCTTCATCATTGTTTGAAGCTTTTATCCACATTTTTTCTCTTGCCCTCTGGATATCTTCAATTGTGTTACCATTGGGATATGTGCTTGTTTCTGTCAATCTATCCTTGCAATCTTTCTTGAGGTGACCAAATTTGTGACAATGTAAGCATGCCATTCTAGGGTTTGACCAGCCTTTGGACCTTTTGGTTCATGCTCTCATGTGGTTTACAACAATGTGATCATATCTACCACATGTTGTATAGTTTGTCCAAGTGTTGTAATCCCATACATATTGATTACCAATTGTCTTTGGCTGATAAGGAACTTCTTTACCTTTTGGCTTCCATGCTTACCTTTTCTTTTTCTAGCATTCTTCTAATGTGTGCCCATTCATCTTGCATGTAGGACAATATTTGTCCATGTAGGTTTCCTTCTTTGGATTTTCTATCTTTCTCTTGCATTCATAAGCCTTATGTCCTTTCTTGTTACATTTATAACAGAATCCTATGAATGAGGGTGTAGGTGTAGATTTAGGAGTACCTTTCATTTTACCTTTGCATGCATTTGATGTGTTCCCTTGCTTTCCATAGTGCTTTCATGTTAGCTTTCTTTGTCTTGGATTTTCATAGACATTCTTTGGATTTGATGATTCTCCATTTTTATTAAAGCCTATACCATTATTTTTGTTGACTCTTCGTTGTCCTTCAAGAAAGTCATCCATTCTTTTATTTCTTTCTTTAGCCTTTCTGATAATCTCATTATGTTGTTTTTGAATTCTAACATCATGCTTTAGCTTTTCATTTTCTTCTCTTAGTTCACCGATAATCTGTATTCTCTCAATGAGTTCCACATTTATTCTATTTTCTTCTTGATTCATAAGGATAATTTGATTTGTGAGATCATGGTGATGCTCAACATGTCTTTGAATTTCCATTTCCTTTTCTTGTAGTTTCTCTGAAATCTTCTTTCTATCATCAATAGCAAGTGTTCTTTCTGTTTCAACTTGTCTGGCAAAACTCATCACATTAATCATTCTTACCATTTGGGTCTCTTGACCGATTTGCAGCATCTTTATTTTCTCTGTCAGATGTAGATTGATCTCCTTTAGATTTGTGATGTTCTCTTCTGATGTATTACTTGCATTTGATCCTGAAGATTTTAAGAAATCTGGAATCTCTTCTTCTTGATAGTCTATTTCAATGGTCCGGGTAGCCATACCTTTTCTTTCATCCAGTAGCTCTCTCATCTTGATTCTTTCTTCTTTATACTATTCATAGAAAATTTGTATCGCAAGATTTTTTTTCTCAATATTCTTATCAAGTTTGTACTTCTCCATTGTATGACCTTTTCTCTTAAGCCTTTAAGCTTTTCAAGAAGATACATATCTCTGATACCAATTGTTGGAATTAATGGGAAGTAGTACTTAGAGGGGAGGGGTGAATTAGTACCTCTAAAATTTTTAGCACCTTACTCAATTCATCATTAGTAATCATTCAATTCTGATTTACCAACCATTACTGTTATTCTTTCTTATGTATCTATTGTTTGTTCACAATCTTTAATAGTTTTCAATCATTCATAGAACCATTCATGAAATTGAAAAACACATAACATAAGATATGGTATCACAAAAAACTCTTGTTAGGAAGTAAGAATTGCGGTGGGGATGGCACCCATAAAACTTCACTATCTACAGAATGGAAGGGAGTCGGTTAAGGCTTACAATTTGATCACTTCTGATGTTCTACCCTGTTAAGAGTATTAAGGTGGAAACCTGTTAAGATCTACTCTGTTAAGAGCTTTAGCAACACTGATTTAAGTGTGCACTTAGTTATGAGAGTTACAATAGGACGGTTAAGCCCACCTTTCTTGAAAGGATTTCATTAGTGTACTACACTTGTTAGAATGAGTACAAATGTTGACCTGACTGTATGAAATATACTATTTCTGATTTACAGATCCATTAAAGATTTTACCATAATAATATCACCTTAAGTGATTGATGAATACCTTTTCTCTGCTTGTCGGTAGCCTCTGTTCTATTCTTGAAAATTGATTAGATTCTGTTTGTGTTCTTCTGCTTGAATTCTCTATCTAGTCTTTAGTTTCTCTTCATGGCTACTATCTTCATTAAACAACCACTATTCTTAATGGATTGAGCACCTATTTATACAAGTAGTTGACCTATCTTGAAATTCACATTTTACAATGTTAACTCTCAGATCCAAGGTTTATAACTTGAACTTGATCTTTAGTTTGCATGTTTTAAAACAATAAAAATAATTAAAACAATAAAAATTACATTGCTTCCTTTGCACAAAATGTAATTAAAAATAAAATCAAGAAGTTATAAATACAAATTTAGTGATTTATCTAACGTGGAAAGTTAGATCCACTTTTTGCAGAATGTAACTGACTATCGGTTCTTGGTCATCAGTTTGAACTTGCAGTCTGTCGGTGTTCCTTGAATGAACTATTCATCAGCTTCCCTATATCTATCAGGTTCCTCTCTTTTCTGTACTTATGGGTAGCACTATTTTTACTTGTTGGGTATCTTTTACCTTTTTGTCATCGGGTAACACTTAACAGTGTTTGTCTAGTAACCTTGGCGTTGGATAGTGTTGTGCCCTGTCTGTTGGTGTAGAGTAAACTAATGGTGCAGATCATGTTTTTCTCTAAGAATACTAATGGAAAAATATAATGCCTTCGCTATTATGTCTAATCCGATCATCATAGATTCTGAAGTTATCATATGGATGAGATATTCACTAAGGAATATCGGATTGACAATTTTTTTGGAAAGAACATGACAATTTAGAGAAATTGAGTTGGTACACTTGACAAACAATTTTTGGTTATCAGTTTGTTAATTGTTTATGATAGAATCGACTTTAGAAGATAAGTTTTTTGGTTAGCAAGATTCAATTATATGTTTTAATCTTGTTTTGGAAAATATCACTACACATTTCATTTCCCTTGTTTGGATCCATAGAGTTTGAGTTTTAATGTATGATCTTATATTTAAGATCGAGTTTTGATTACGATGGAGAGTGAGTTTATGATTGTGATTAGAAGAAGACAGTGATGTGAATACAGTAAGAAGAGATCAAGTACAATACTTCATCAGAATTGTATAGGCATTTCTGATGCTTCCAGTCAGTTTGGTGTAGGACTATAAGTCCATTCTTTGATTATGTAATTGGTTGTAATTCTTGAGTTTTTGGTTGTGTAATTGAGAAGTGTGTTGTAGGATATAAGCTTTAATGGAAGTGCATTCCACTCATTGTACTTATCCCTTTAATATGGCACTTATTACTATAGTAGTGATATATTTGTGGGTATCATCCCCACCAGGGTTTTTCCCTTAACCCGGTTTTCCTTGATAACATTTGTGGTGTTATGGTGTTCATGTTGTGTATCTTGTTTGGTTTACTTGTGTTTACTTTCCGTATTATGTTGTGGTTTCAGAGGAAGAAATTTAATAATATTGTTGCACTGATTCACCCCCCACTCAGTGCTCCCTAATCTTAACAATTGGTATTAGAACCTAGTTCCTTGGAAGAAGTTTAACAACTTGAGGAAAATCCTGATGGTAGCACCTAGCAGTATTCTAATTCAAATTTTGAATTTAATTGAGAACCTAGATAAATTGAATGCTCACATTGTTATTCTGGAAGAAAAAATGAAAGAAGCTAATAGATTCATTGACAATTTGAAAGAGCAATTAATGCAATCTAGAGATAGGAGAAAAAAACTTGTAGACTAGCTATCAGAGAAAGGAAGTAATCCTACACCTAACAATGATCAATCAAAAGAGTATGAGAAAACTATAAAATAAAGAATCAATTTAAAAAATGAAATGGAATCTATGGAAATTAAGATCACTGAAGAAATTAAAGCCAGGAAGACTCCTGAAGAATCCTTAAAGGCCAAAATTGAAGAATGCTATAAGTTGAACAGTGAAGTTGGACAATTGCAAGTTATTCTTGAAGAATCTAAACATAATGAGAAATAACTGGAAAGAATGAATGAGATATTAAGAAGAGATCTATTTGATGCTAGAGGATTCAAGAAAAATTCAGATACAGTTCTATGAATCTTGATGAACAAATTGTAAGTCAAAAACCTCATGGAGATAAGCATGGCTTAGGACATGAACAAGGATAATGTTCTAATAGTGCTAAAGAAAAGATAGATCATGGTGAGCATTCTAAAGAGACACATTTACAAAGATTCAATGGAAGATGTTATTCATGGAATAAACTTGGACATAGGGAAAAGAAATGTCACAACAACTCAACTAGTACACCTTCTAGATATTTTTTCACATGTTGGAAATATGGACATAAATATAAAGAATGGACATCTAGATCTAGATCTAATGTAGGTGGAGGAAATTCTACATGCTACAAATGTAACAAATTTGTTCATATTGCAAGAAATTACAGATTAAGGACTAATCAAATAAATTAGAGGTATGTAAATCAAAATGTCATTTTTTACAAATGTAATAATTATAGACATATAGCTAAGAATTGCAGATATAATAATGATGAAATGAGAACAAATGGTTCGGTAGACAAGAAAAGTGCAAGAAATAATAGTAAAGGCAAAGAAATTGATGTAAATGAAGTGAGAAAGGAAATGAACAAAACTTGGGTAAGAAAGGAAAAGATTGATTCTTCTAGAAAGATCTCACCAAATTATGGTGTGGATCCCTCCTCATCAGAAAATTAGATCATAGGACCTAGAAGGGGAGTTTTATGAGAAAATATTTTGGCACCTCGAGAATCAAAGTAGTTTTGGCTACGATTGTAGAGGTTGTTAGAAATCAATATTTTCAAACTATGCTTAGGATCACAAAAATTCTCATGATCATCTGAGGATCACAAACAAATTTACAATTCACTAGAACAAATTTTTTTGGAGACTTAGGGCATAGATGGAATTTATTGCCAAAATTAATTGAATCACTAAATTTAAAGGTGATTGGAGACCTCATTCGACACCCTGCTATCTTGAGATCTAGTGTGAACCTGAGTTGAAGAAGATTGAGCAGCGCTTTAAGATATCCATTCAATTTCATGAGAAACCCTAGTTTGAAGTAAAAGGTATTTATCTTTGTATAATCTTACCAATTTAATCGGTAGAATCGTGGATACTCTACAGATTGTTAACATTCTTGATAAGTCGTGTTATGAATTCAAATTGCACCCATATAAATCTATGGAAGATGAATCTAAAGGCACATTTTCTCATGTTCCCAATGGAGTGTTACATGTTGAAGATGTGTGTGCATATATTCATTGCAAACTAGAAGAACTTGGTGATTATGATATATACAAATAGTATGGATCTTTGTGCTCAAATGGAGTTTTGAAGGATGAATTTCAGAAGGTGAAATAAATTATTCTAGAACACTACAAGGGAGTAGTCACATTTACTGACCTGGACTGGATAAAAATAGTTCTGAGCAGAATTCATGATCAATTCTTTTGTTTGGGTGATCAACTAGTAAAGATTACTAAGGAACTGATTCATAGGGTAAGTGGATTCAATGCTACCAGAGAAATACCAATGCTAAAATTGACTAAGAAGAAGGTTTGTGAACAATTGACAAAATATCAATGGGATAGAAGGACCATGAATATAAATGATATTATTCAAATTTATGTTAAGTTCACTTCAATGATATTGGGTTATAAATTTTATCACAATGGAAAAATGAATTCCATTTCTGCACCCATCATACATATAGCCTACACGATGATAATGGAAGATGCACAATTTGATATATGTGAAATCATGAGGAAGCATCTACTAGAGAACCTGGAGAAAATCAAAAGGGATAAATCACAGATATTTAAGTATAGTTCTCTGATTGTACACATGTTTTTCTATTTGATGAATTTATTTCTTAGAATTATGAATGTAACTTGCATAAGGATATCCCTGCGACACTAAAAATTTCCAATATACATTATTGGAGTCAGAAGAACGATGATGTTGATACCTTAAGTTAGGCCATTTCAAGATGTTTCAGAACAAGATATAGAAAAGAGAAAGAATTCCGAAGAGTATAATCGAAAAGTATGCAGACTTTGCATGCTTCATGGTTGAAATTGATCAATGTTGCATGAAGCTAGTCATTCCTAGACAAATATGGATTCAACCAATGAGATATGAAGTTGTACCACAGTTAGTAGAAAAATATGTGGAATAAATTCTTAAGAGTCTAGTAGATCCTAGTGCAAAAGGGTTTGGTACTTACACCAAAAAGTATCAAGAAGTTCAGATGAAATTGACAAAGAAGGCAAGGAACAAGAAGATCAAGAAATGTTTTGATAATGTAGCAAAAAAGGCTGGGATTACTAAAGATGAGATAACATAAATTATAAAAAAGATAGAGGCATGAGCTATGATGATCATTGTTAAAAAGGAGGTTACTCCTCCTCCATCCATTCATGTGCCACCTAGTCTGAGAACTACCAGAAGTGCAACAAAAGCTACATCTACACCTAAAGATTCAAAGACCAAATTTGAGAAGACTAAATTGGAACTTGTGCTGAGGAGACCGAAGCATAAGAGTATCGGTCCTAAAAAGAAGAGAGGAAAGACAAAAAATAATTATTCTTCCACTGAATCATATCACTCGAAGAATAAAGTAAGATCTGAAGGTGCTAATGCAATGAGAATTGCAAAAGAGATTCCTATGAGCGTAAATAAAGGTGAGAATGTTGTTGATAAGATCTTGAATAAAGTTGTTAAGAATGGAGTTTTAGTTGAATTGTAGAAATAATAAGTATTTGATAAAGTTGAAAGAGAGAAACTGGAACAAGGTGTAATTACATGTTTGAATAAATTTGGTAGAACAATGGTTGAGATAAAGGATCAGATACCCGATCATCTTTATTTAAAATTGGAAGAGAAAAGACTGGAAAAACTATAAGATAAAAGAATAAGGGAGTCATTTATATCCAAAATGTGTCTAGTAATTAGAAATGATGAAAGGAAATATTTAATTGATTAAGAAAAAGGAGGCTTTTGACAAAGAAAAGACTAAAAATGCTGATGGATGGAAATATATAGATGAAACTATTACAAAAACCGATGATATTATTAGAAAAATACTAATAGAAACATCATTTAATGAAGAGAAAAGATCCTAGAACCAAGAGGAAAGAGGATAAACTATTCATTAAGGAACCTGATGTATTTATTGGTGGTGTGTTAATTACTCTTGATGATGATGAGAAACAAGAAGAATATAATGTTCCCTTCACCAATCTTGCAAACGTTATGACCGAAGATGAAATAAAATAAATCATGACAAAAAATAAGTCCTTGAAGATAAACAAGTTGAGAATGAAATTGACATGGAGATTGATGAACATATAAATGTTTTGGATACAGAGGTTACTAGAGAAGGAGTAAGAATAGATAATATACTTGACATGCCTGTCTCAAAAAAAACAAAGGAGAAGTATGATAGGATAGTTGAGATCACTAAGAAACTGAAGGAAACAAAGCATGAGCATGCTCGAACCAGTTCATCTCCTTGAAAACCTGAAGAATTGTTGGCAATAAATTCACATGAATAACTGGAACCAATTTTTTTACAAAGTTCTATAGATCTTGAGAGCATGTAAGAGGATAAGTTAAGGAAGATAGCTATATTAGCTCAAGCTAAGGTAATAGAAAAATCTATGAACAAGAAGGAGAAGGAAGGTAAATCGCTATCCAGAGTAGTTGATACACTCACAAGAACCTTACCTTATGTACAAATCAATCAAGGTAACTCTACATCTGATCAATTCAAAGAATTGTTGAATAATTTTGATACACATTTTGCATCCTTGGAGAAACCTGGAGAAGTCAAAGCACAGAAAGAATTCGTAAATAAAAGATTTCATTATTTATGCTCATTGATAGACCAAGATAAGTAATCCTTGAAAACTGGAATTGATGAAATCAAAAGAGCTATCAAGGAAGGGAGTATAGTATTACAACAATGTATAAATCCTTTTAGCCATGGGTCAGATATTAATAAACTAATGGAAGAAATGAAAAACTACTGGAAGTAAAGGCAAAATCCTTTGATTCATCAAATGATTTTGCATCTACTCATATGAAGGAGGTGATCAAGATAAATGAAAAGATAAAAACATTGGAAGTGGAAAGGAAAATAATGTTGGGAAGATTCTCTGACTTGAGGAATCAGATAATTCCCAAGTTGGACATTCTACAAAGAAGTCTAGAGGTTGCAAAAGAAGCATAGAAGGCACCCTCCCCACTGGACATTATACATGATGAGGAATAAACTTACTTGGGCAGATCTAAATTTTAGACACTATGAGGAAGTCATGGAATGAAAATTGGACAACTTTGAAGAATAGTATTTCAGATGTCTATAACCTTTTGTAAATAAGTTTATATATATTCATGTAGACGGTACAGGATTTTGGTAGAGATGATTATATTTTTTGCCCTGCCTTTGTCATTGATGTCAAAGGGGGAGAATAACTATGAAAAAAATGATTCATATTTTTAGGGGGAGTTTTAATTTAAGGTATTGGTTATGAGGAGTTTGAGACTTGGCAGTTTTGGGATGGACACTTAGTCATTTTCCGCTTAGTGTTGCCATAATTTCCAAAGGGGGAGACTTTTGGAAAGAGTCACTTTATGATGCATGACATTTTTTCATTGATGAACAATAATATCATTACTCTTAGCCATATATAAAACAAGATAGTTTACCATGGGATTTGATGAGTCCATTCATCTAAGCATAGGAACCAGGATACAGACCACTCAGACAGATTTTTATGGTTTGGAAATGTTTCTGAGAGTTAGAGTATGCGATTGTAGGACATGAATGTAGACATACTATTTTGTCTAATCTGATCATCGCAGATTCTGAAGTTTTTATATGGATGAGATATTCAATAAGAAATATTGGGTTGACAGAGTTTTTCAAAATAACATGAAAGTTTGGAGAAATCAAGTTGGTACACTTGACAAATCATTTTTGGTTAGCAGTTTGGTAATTGTTTATGATAGAACTAAAATAGAAGGATAAGTTTTTTGGTTAGAAAGATTTAATCTTGTGTTTTAATCCTATTTTGGTGAAGATCACTAAATGTTTCACTTCTCTTGTTTGGGCCAACAAAGTTTGAGTTTTTAATGTATGATCTTATATTTAAGATCGATTTTTGATTATGATGAAGACTGAGTTTATGATTTTGATTAGAAGAAGATAGTGATGTGAATACAGTAAGAAGAGATCAAGTATAATACTTCATAAAAACTGTATAGGCATTGTTGATGCTACCAGTCAGTTTGGTATAGGAATGTAAGTCCATTTTTTGATTATATAATTGGTTGTAAGCCTTGCAGTTTTTGTTGTGTAATTGAGCAGTGTGCTCTAGGTTATAAGCATGAATGCAAGTGCATTACCCTCATTTTACTTATGCCTTTAACATGGCACTTATTATTGTAGTAGTGAGATATTTGTGGGTATCATCCCCACTGGGGTTTTTCCCTTAACAGTGTTTTCCTCAATAATATTTGCGGTGTTATGGTGTGTATCTTTTTTGGTTTACTTGCATTTATTTTCTATATTAAGTTGTGGTTTCAGAGAAAGATATTTAATAATATTGTTGCACTGATTCACCCCCCCGTCGGTGCTCCCTAATCCTAACACAAACACCATGATATGATGTTGTATTCAAATGAACAACATATTGAGTACACAGAACATGATTAATTTAAAAATGATAATTCACATAAGGGTGTCAAAGACATGCATTGTAACCAACATCTAGAAGAAGTAGGTTTAGTTGAAAATAACTCAAAATTTTTTTATAATAAAATAGTAGAAGAGAATTACCCAATTCCTTGTCATGGTATACCTTAAAGGAATCTTTATATTCTTTCTAATCCCTTCAATGGTGAGGAATAAATGTTTCCAAACCAAGAGGATGGAGAATTTGTGTGATATTAGTCATCATAATGATACATCTAATTTTTTCATGTTTTAATAATTCAAACTTTGGCAGTGATGTTTATATGAGGAGTGAATGCACAAGTGGTGAAGTAGATGAATAAGTATATTTTTTTTCACTGATGAAAACATTGAGCATCACGAGCACATATATAAAAATATATCTGATTCTTTATATTCAACACAACTATGTTATGATAATAATGAAAATCCTTGTGACTTTAAAAGGTCACTGTTTGATAAGGATGAAAATATACATACACAATTTTATTTTGAATGTGGTAGTATTCTCAATCATATGCAAGTGTGAACAAGTTTGTGGACACATTTTCAGATCTAAATAACTTCTTGTTGAAGATTCCAAAGACAATATGAATGCAGATTGTACAGTCGAGCAGGCTATAATTTTAAATAAGAAATGTATACTTCTTTTTCATGAGATAGATATGAAGTTTCAGATTTGAAAATGCAAGAACAAGTTATATTCAATGATGAAAGGGATGCAAATATTTTTGAACTTGATTTTGAGATATCTAAGGGTATTTAGTGTGGCAAGGATACCAACATATTTTATCAGATGTATCTTAGTATCATTTCCAGATTGATGTTAGTTTAATGTGATGAAAATAACATTTTTGACAAGAGAAAGTTTAGGTTTTTCATTTTTTTGGTCTAGGGCCACCAAATAGAGTTGATATTTGCCTTCTAGATCAAGGTATGTGGTGATTGTTGAACCCAAATGGGATAGGCACTTGGCTTTATTCTACTAGAGATAGTTGTATTCTTCCTATGTCCACAAGGGGAAAATATACCCAAAAAGAATCACTATTGGGACTTTGAATTTTTACAAAATTCAACGTACCATTAATAATCAAAAGGGTGATTATACCACTTATAATCTGTTTATTTATGACTATCTTAGGAGGACTACAATTCAAAATAAGATGATTACCATCACAAGAGTCTTGATATGAACCTTTGTTGGCAAGTTGACTTCCAGAGGATGCATGAATCATTTTGTGTTGTTATCATGGAAACAAAGTCATACTAAGTTTCTATCAAAGATAACTCAGAAGGAAAAATGACTAAGTATGGAAACATGGCAGACATAGATATTTAGTGATCAACACATCAATGCACATGCAAGAGATCGAGTCAGCATATGCATGTTAATATATATGTTCTATGACATGTGTACATACTACACCCAGACATGCATAGTATGGAACAATAGTATGAAGAAGTTACAAACAGATCAGTAGACCAGCAGTCCAGAAGATAGAGCATGGAAGCCGACTAGTGTTTTGATTAGCGTGAATTATTTTGTTATGTAATGGCTAAGAACCTTTGATTATATGTTTTTAATAATGTAATTAGCATATTTGTAAACACGCTTGAGCCAAATTGTTCAGAAGTGTTGTGTATTTTGTTTTTAGGGCCGACTAGAGTCTTGTTTTGGGTCACGCCTATTCAGATATGAACATATAAGTTTGTAATGTAAAGTTATGTTATAAGTGTCAATTATTATGCAAGAGGAAGATATAAAAGCGAAGTATGATGAAGTCAGTATATGATATATCTCTTTAAGAGAGTAAAAGCATTCACGCATACATGGAACTGATCAGACAGAAGTGTAATCATAGCAGTTCACTTTTGATATAGTGTATATCAACTTTCAAAAGGTTTTAGTCTTCATCCTATTGGGTAGTGAGCCTAGGTAGTGAGCCATATACCTTTAACAGGGTTTTGTAAAAGACTCCTAACAGGGTCAGACCTTTAACCAGGTCATTGTACTCATATTATAAAGACTGCTTCTAACAGGGCAAAGGAACTTTAATAGGTTCATTATACTAGTACAATATTTGTGGGTACTAATTCCCACCGGGGTTTTCCTCTAATCAAGGTTTCCCCATAATCATATCATGCGTTATAATTTCTTATGTTAAGCTTCATTCAATGTATGTTTGATTTATGTTTAAGTTGCTGAAAAGTAATAAATAGACAAACACTGATTCACCCCCCCCCTCTCAGTGTTTCTAATAATTGGTATCAGAGCTCTGGTCCTCTGAAAGAAAGTTTAACCACTTGAGGAGATCATGGACTCAGCAAAAGAAAAACATTTGAAAAATAATCTTGAAGCAGCTCTTGAAGATCTTGATAGATCTGAAAAAGAAAATGAAGGACTTAGACTGAAAGTTGATGGCTCACAAATGCTTATCAAGAAATTAAGAAAAGATTTGAAAGATTGTTCTACAAGTGATTTAAGGAAAATGATCAAAAATCTCAATGAAGAGAATGTCTCTGAAAGATAAAATTGAAAATCTAGATGAACAGCTAACAGATAGTGAAATTGCTATTGAAGAAAATATCAAAGAAAACAAACAACTAGATGATGAACTCTTGAAAGAAAACATGAAAGTCCTGGAATTGGAAAACATAAAGAAGTTGGAATCTAAATTAACAAAAGAAAAGGATAAGATTGATAAACTCCACACAAGTTCTGATTCACTTCAATCTCAGCTCAATGCACAAAATAAAAAAGGTGACACTACTGGTCTTGGATATAGTGTAGAAAAAATTGAAATCAACTCATTGCAACAAAGAAAGAAAGCTCATGAAGCATTTTCAAAAGAAAAGAAAGTTGAAAATGTTATAGAGATTAAAACAGATACACCTAAAGGGGAAATCAAGCAAGTTAAAAAAACTTTTTATGCATGTAACAAACATGGTCATCTGGCAAGAGATTTCAAAGAGGTAAGACCTTTCAATGGTTATTGTTTCTCCTATAATAAATTTGGTCATAGGCCTATATATTGCAGAACAAATCAAAGAAATCATTCATAGAAAAATCAAAGAAGAATGAATCAAAACAATCAGAGAAATCAACCTCAAAGAAATTTGTAGAACACTACATGTCAGATATGTAACTACAATGGACACATAGAAAAGCAGTGCAACATGATGAACAATAGCATTAGACCTCCTATCATTTGTCACACATGTGGAAAGGCTGGACACATCTCAAGGTTTTGTAGATCTAGAACTCAAAAACAAGAGGATCCTAAGAAATCACTATTTAAAGAAGAAGGAGAAGTCAAGTTTGTTCAAGAAAAAGAAGCTTCAAGAAAAATTTGGGTTGAAGTAAAGAAGGAAAATGATGTTGACAAAGTAGTTGATGCATCCACAGTGGACGCACCCTCTACTTCTTCTTGAATAAACCTTCTTGGTCTTAGGGGGATCTATTCTAGCTCAGGACCCCTGCACGGCTGGTATACTCACCTCTGAGTATGCGCCTATGGATTCATGGTTATAAGCACTTAATATTGCAATATGCATACACAAATTATATCAAATGCATCAGGATCAAAGTTGCAAATTCTCTGAGTAATTTGCGTATAGTTGCAAACATTAAATGTAGTAGCTTTTATAAAAGAATGTAAATGTTCGATCTTCCTCACACTTGAATTCAAGATCATATAATTTGGAGAGCACTGGAGCACTGAGCATCAAAGCACGAAAGCATAATAGATTTTGCAGTTAAAGCATGGTTATGAAGTTTGGAATGGAACCCTAGTAGTCGCGCCATTTCAAAATTTTGTGAAACCCTACTTAAGAAAGTTCCAAGTAAGTATGGTGACTCCAGTAGTATTTGATATTGCAGAGAGGAAGAGATTTGTATTTAAGAAACATCCATTCAAATCCATACTAGATGATGTGGAAAAAGCTTTCTCCAAAACCCCGCTAGGTGTTGTTGACATAGAAGATACCCGCGCGTACATTTACTATAAGAAAGAAAAAGTAGGAGATATCAGCATAGCCACTCATATGGGATCTATGATGAAACTTGACTATACATTCAAGGATGAGTTTGCACACTTGATTGATAACCCTATCTTCGAATACTCAAATGCGCATGAGTTTGATGAGCCAGAATGGGTGAAGATTTTTCTAAGTAGAATACATGATGATCTTTACTAGATTGGTGAGGTTCCTGTGTGCATCACTACAGACCTCATCCATGAATTAGCCAGACTTCCCAAAATAGGACCAGTTCTTCCTACTGGAAAGGATGTCAAGAAACAAGTTGAACAAGTTTGCCTATCTAGAAGTGACAAGTACGGGATGATAGTTGACCCTATCAAGGAAGATGACATAAAAATTCTAACAATGATACTTGGGTATAAGTTTCAACAAGTAAAGAGGTTAAACAGTGTCTCTGCAGCAACAGTCCTAGTAGCTATCAGAATGGTGAAGGATAACACTCAATACAACCTATGTGAGATCTTGCGTGGTCAATTGATTGACAACATTTGAATCATCAAGCATGACAGGAGCAAGACATTCAAGTTTGGATCTTTGATCATCTATTTGTACTTCCATATTGTTGGAAAGGTTGAAAAACTTCACCTAGACAGGAGCAAACCCACAATGTCTTAGATTTCACTTAAGGCCACTTTAGAGAGTAGTGTAAGGGATACCATGGATATGGATATCAAGACATTTAGGATCAAGATGTAGAATAGGTTCAGATTATCTGAGAAGATAGTTGACAAATATAAGGATACCATATGTTTCATGGTAGAAATAGATTGCACTTGCATGGAGGCAGTTGAACCTAGAACCAAATGGATTCATCCTCTTGGTTATGAAGTGGAAGAACATGTGTTAGAAGGATATGCACAAGTTCTATTGTCTGCACCCAAAGATCCTAATGATCCAAGGTGGGGCACTTGCAAAGAGAAGACTAATGAAGTGGATACCATCTTACACACTGCTGATAACAAAAGGAAGGCATCCAGAATTACATATAGAATTTTAAAAGTTCATGGAGTCACTCAAGAAGATCTTGACAAAGCTAGAGATGCCAAGATAGCCAAAGAACTTGAGAAGGCTGAAGAGATCCAGAAGAAGAAGAAAGTAGAGAGCACCTTTGCACCCTCTACCACCATTGACTTAGATTCATCTCCACCTTCTATACCAAGAAAGAAGACTAGAGGAAGAAAATAGGCACCCACAAATCACCCATCCTCAAGGAACACTTGGAGAAAAGCAAGGAATACTCAAGCTCCTCTTGAGGTAGGGTTTAGACCTAGTCTAAATGTTTTGAAGAACAGGATTGTAAATGAAGGGAGATTAGATACAATTTCTAAAGTCTATGACAAGTATCAAGAAATGGATAAGACTGAGATACATTCTATGATCATATCTCATATGATCAAGTTTAAGAAGTCTGTTCTTGAACTCAAAACAGTGATACCAGATAAGTTATGGAACATACTGGAGATCATGAAAAGACATGCAATAGAGGAAGACATGAGGATTAGAGAAGAAACATTGTATACTCTTCTCCCTGTATGCTCACATGATGAGAAGGCTATTCTATTAGATCTGGTGAAGCCTCATCTCAGAACCAAGACAAGGACTTTACAGATTATGAACAAAGAGTATGAGAAAATAGGTAAAGAGACTAAAAAGGCATTTGCACAAGTATTTATGGATAGACACATGTATCCATCAATGACACCTACTACAAAGGTAACTCTAGCTCCTCCCAAATAGGTTATAGAACCAGTGAATCATAAAGCACCTACAACAGGTCCACAGGTTTTAGCACCCACAGTGACAATAACTTCTGATATAGAAAAAGACAAGATACTATAGTGGTTGATAATATCAAGATATCCATGACAACATCTAAAAAAGACATGGACAAAGTTGATAAAGAATTTGTAAGCACTGAAGAAATGTGCACTGATGAAACATCTGCACAACAAGATGAAGTTCCCTCTAATGATCCAATTGACTTGAATGAAGAAAAAGGTGATGAGACACCAATAAAAGAGATATCAATAAAGAGTGAAGGCATGGATACCATTTAGAATACTATATTCTCACCATCCACTCAACCAGCTACCTCATTGTTGTCAAGGTTAACCCCTGATTCAACAAGTCTGGATGCTTGGGGAGAAGAAGACCTGATCAAGATCAGCGTTCTTGCTATGGAAAAAGCAAAAGAGAAACAAGTGATGAGGAACCCTTTCTTTTTGGAACCATTGAACATATTGAATGACTTAGTTCCTACAGGAAAGAAAGTAGCCAAAGTTCAATCAGTTGAAGATGTGGACAGAATTCTATCAAACTTTAAATCAGATTTTACAAACCTAGTAGATTCCGCTACTAAAATTGCAGAAGATGAATATAAAAAGGAGAGACTGAATGAATTGGTAAATAATTTTACCTTAGACCTTAATTATTTAAAAATTAGGCAATCCATATTGAAAGAATTGGAAGCTAAGGGAAAGAAAGTTATAGCCAACTGCATGGACAGAGTGAAGTTCACCTCTGAGCACATTAAAAAGATAGAAGAGGCAGAAATCATGGTGGACAGCATTAGAAAATCAGTTGAGACTTCCACGCAAGACATGAACATATGCAATAATGTCTATCAAGGACAGTTGGACAAGATTGAGAAGGCTAAGTTGGAAATTAGCAAGATAAGAGTCTGACAAAATCAGTTAAGAAATGCACTTGCGCCATCTCTAGCAGTCCTAAATGAGAACATCAAATAGATTGATGCCACCATTGTGACATATGTTCCAGGTCCTTGCATGGATCTGATGAAAATGGAGAAACTGACATATGCCCTATGCACACATCTACAGACAGTTGATGCAATGAAAGTATTTTGGCAGAAAGAGATCCAATCTCTTTAGATTGTGTACCCTGAAGTTTACATGGAGTAAGTATGAAGAAGACTTACAAGTTTTTGTACACCTTTGTCATTAATGTCA
>MU226973.1:2310699-2330088 GCA_018584345.1 Thuja plicata | reverse complement strand
GTTATCTTTTATGTTTTGGTCTCAATCTTCTACAATCACCACTTCACAGTCCAAACAGTGAGTGACCAATTCTATCCCGACAACTTCAAACTAGTTCAACACAAACCCTAGGTGATCAAGCTAGATTTGGGTTTAATGGATTAGTTCAAAGTTGGGTGTTTGGAATAGTCATGGATGATTGGGAAAGTTTCTGTGGCCTTCTAATGTCTTTGCATGGTTGACTCCTTGACCTTTGTCCACCACCGACTGTAGATTTTTGTTCCTACTTTCTCCCACTGGCTAAACATGCTAAAATCGATTAGCCTAGGGCATCAAACTTGAAGCGGTTAGGAAACCTCTAGAGCTCTAAGTGTTGGATTAATTAAAGCATATTTCCCTAATTTGATTTTCATCCAGCGGCATAGAAAATCCAATGGTGAAAATAAAAACTAGGTTGAAACAGATTAAATGAATTCGGGAGGGCAGTGTGCATCAATGGACTGGCAGTGGATGTTAATTCATCTAACAGTTCACAACAAACTAATATAATGAAACACATAAACTAGTTAAATGAATGAAAAATACCGAGGATGCATTAAAAATTATTTCACCATGAAGATGTATAAATGAATTTGCGGGGTTAATAAGCTATCTATTCATCATAAGAATGACAGTGCCACAAATAGAATGAGAGAAGACAAAAGGAACATACACCGAACTGTGAATCTTTTGTATTCCAAATAGTGCTTCCCCAAATAGTGCTTCCTCCTTTGCGCTTCACCCTTGATAAAATTCACCGTGCTTCCCCAAATAGTATGTTCCAAATACTGCTTCCCCAAATAGTGCTTCCTCCTTCGCGCTTCGCCCTTGATCAAATTCGTCGTGCATGGAATAATGAAATGTGAAACCCTTTTTTTTAAAAATTTATGCCTGTGTTGGTCAAAATTTTGACCAACACGGGTATGGATTAAAAATAAATCAAATCTTTCCTTCTATAATCCAACCAAACAAAACATTTTTATTTGTTGGTCGCATTGTTTGGTCAAAAAATAAGGTCAAATGTACTAGTGAAGGGATATCACTTACTGTTCATGGATGGAAAATGTATTATCAGAGGTCAATTTGGAAACTTGATCACATCAAGTACTAAGTCAAGAGGTAATGTGTTTGAGCTGAATACTATAGAGGCAACTTGTTTTTTTGCAAAGGTAGATGATAGTTGGTTATGACATAGGAGTTTTTGTAATATAAATTTTGATAATATTGTAAAGGCCAAAAACACTAATGCAGTCAAAGATTTGCCAAAATTTTTGAAGTCTACTAACAATATGTGCAGACAGTGTTTGATGGGAAAAAAAACCAAGAGAAGGTTTCAGAGAAATAGAAGTTGGATCTGGTACATAAAAATCTGTGTGGTCCTACAAGAACAAGATCTTACTATGGTGAAAGGTACTTTATACTCATTATTGATTCCTATTACATGATGATGTGGGTTATGTTAATTGAAAATGTACGCCTCCTTTTCATGATTCATGGTTCCCAAGCTTTCCAAGGGCGAGGGTCAGTAGCAAAGGTTTCACAAATGATATAAACCAAATACACGATACTACTAAAATGAATAACAATGAAACATAATCAATAAAATATACTAGCAAGAGAAAGGAAAACAAATGAATGCAAACCCCACGATGCTCAAAGCTTCTATTGTTTCTCTCTACTCCTTTCGAAACACTATTCTTGATGCTCAGTATTGGCGGGGCAGTGTCTATGACTTGTGAAGTGTTGAGAAGTTGCTAATTGAAATGGGTGTGTGATCACAAGATGACTTGAATGCTAGAACCAAACTGATGGAGTAATGGTGCACGAGAGCGTGAAATCTTGGATCCTTCAAATGGTTATGAAGGGTTTATTATATAGGAATTGGTGATGAAATGAATGGTTGAGATCAATCCCAGAGATAGGGAGATGAATGGTTGAGATCAAAAGTAACTGGAGAGGTCCTCAGTAAACTCCACCTCTTCATTTGGTAAAGAGGAGATAGAGTTTGGTTGACTGAAGAGCTAATTATGAGTTACCTTTTTAAATTGAAGAGGTGGGTGAAGTTACCCATGTGGATTGGAGAGATGGGTGGAGTAACTTATGTGATCTGATTGGAATTATCTCTTTGAAGATAAATGAATATTTAATTCATTTATTTAATAATTGTTTTCAACATGTGAGATAATTGAATTCTTTTTGATTAAGAATTGCTTTATTTGATGAAATTAAATTAATTTAATTGGAAGAATTTAGTTAGTAAGTTTAAATATTTGAATTTAAACTATAGGAAATTGAGTTTAATTAATTAATTAATGATAATTAATCAATTAAAGCTAATTAATTATTTAATTAATTTTGGGAATTTGATTAGATGATTTGGAGAATGAATTTAGGAGAAAATAGATGATTAATTAATGATTAAAAGCCATTAATTAATAGATGAAAATTAGTGTTTTTAATGTAAATTCGCAAGCCTGTCCATTTTAGGGTGTCCATTTTCTGGGACCATACCATATTTGCTTGGTGTCCATGCATGTTGGCCCACATGCATTTTCACATGTTGTATGTGGCTTACCTTGATGGTAAGTCGCTCAGCTGCGGTGCGACTTTGCTATAGATTTGGGCATGGGAGCATATTACAGTCTGTCGTCCTATTGGTGCCCATGCTCTCCCAGCGGATAGGCCATATGTCTTCATGTATGATGGAGCCATTGTACAGACACATATGGGTCATTTTGCATATTGGTGGCATCAGTTAGATATGATCCCATATTTTATTTGGAGACCATATAGAGATTGTCCCGTTTGGGTTGGAGAGGATATTCATCTTCCATTCTATCGCTATCGGAGATACTTGATTGGTCACATGACTGATCATGTTCATATGATAGATTTTCACAACACCGACAGGAGCAGACAGATGTATTTGATTTGTATGCATATTTTGCTCGGAGGTCGAGGGATGCTCATGTTTAGGGTGTTGTAGTGTCACTTGATGCTGCTCACACTGAGTTCTTAGGGTTGCTTCCTGTTGCATGGACCTAGCGCTCTGCCACTGTAGACCCAGGTTTGTCTTGTTTTTGATTGCTTATGTACTTCCTTTCTAATCTTGATTCTTGCTTATATCTTGTTGTGATACTTATGTTTTTATCGGCTCTGGTACTGATAGTTGAATTTTTCTTTTGCAGGCACTACACCACAATATGATGTCCATTGGTTGCAGCATCAGCTGATCACACTGATAGATGTCTCACGTCCGGTTCCTAGGACTGTTATGAGGAGGGCTTGCCAGGTATGGTGTGGTAGGGGAGGCCATGGTGGAGGGAGAGGTGGTGGTAGGGGAGGGAGGTATGGGGGTAGAGATGGTGGTANGGTAGGGGTAGGGGGGAGGGATGGTGGGAGAGAGAAAGGATGGAGTGATGATGGAGGTGATGATCTTGGTCCTGGGGATACTGGCAGAGGGGTTAGGACTAGAGGTGGCTAGAGTGGGGGTCGTACTAGTGCTCCTAGAGTTGGGTTGGGTGCCATTTTGGAGAAGGAGGAGGCCATAGAGGAGGAGGCACACCAGTTAGTTCAGAGGGTGCATAGGCGGACATCTACAGTTTTGGCTCCCAAACATGAGGATCGGGTTATTATTGAGGATGTTGACATGGAGATTACTGATATAGACGTGGAGGCTCTAGATGAGTAGAGTGCTAAGACAGGTTCCTCTTGGGATAGTGGTAGTACTAGGAGCAGCATAGGGGAGAGCTCAGAGAGTATGGATGATTCCTTGGTTCTTAGGCAGAGAGGAGGTGAGGGACTAGGAGGCCAGGCAGAGGAGGGGGACATGGATGTGGCTATGGGCGGTATGAATGATGATCCCTTAGAGGTGGAGTGCCTCACCCAGTAGGTTCAGGACCTCTAGGTCTGACTTTCCCTATCTGATGCATGTGCTATTGTCTTAGAGGCTCAGGTTATGGCAGCTGAGTCCTGAGAGTGACAGGTTAAGGATAGGTATTATAGATCTAGGTGAGATGCTTAGAGGGAGATTGATTACTGTAGATGGCATTATGAGGGCACAATTCTGGAAAATCAGAGAGTGCCTAGCTATACCGCTTCCCAGAGATCGAGCCAAGCACAGTGATCCCAAAGTAGTGGTATTGGAGCACCCGGTTCATCTCATAGACCTCCTTTTGATATGCTGCCCCCTCATCCACCTCCTGGTGAGGGTGGGGGTAGCACATGCTGATTATGTTATGTATGATGTACCATTTGTGTAGTGATGCCATTGTATACACTCTGAGTAGTACCATTTTTGTATCCCGATACACTGATATTTATTGATATACATGTTGTTTACCTTCTTTGCTCAGACTTGCGACCCTTCATAGTACTCAGATTTTTTGATTTATATGAGATGTAGCTAGTGTTTTTGATGTGATGTGCAATGGTTTACTTTTCTATATGTATGAATCTACATGATTTGGTGGTTTAGGTGATGAGATGTATATGCAATTTGTTTCTATTATGCAGACTCATATATAGATGATTTAATTTTCATATGATACTAACATGGTTATGCCGGATGGTAGATATGAAATGTATGTTTATATGAGATGCTTATGGATGCATGTGTTTTTATGATTTATGTATGCAAACTACCATGTGTTTTTTTTTTCTTTTCTGTTGCACTTAATGAATGAATGCCATCTACTATGCACAAAATATTTGAGTTATGCATGTGTTAGTTAGAAAGAAGTTAGTTTGGATAGATGTGCTCTGAGATTGATCTAATAGAATTTAATGATAGAAAATTTTTCTTTTTCATTTTTGGATAGATATGATTTGATAGAAAGGATGAATGTCGCAAGTCGCTGCCCCTATTTATAATATTTGTCATCATTGCATCTTTTTTGTATTTTCTAATATTCTAGAAGAGCATCAAATGATCCAGATCACATACCACCTGGATACCACCATGACCTCTTTATATCAGAAGGAGTAGAGAGATTGAATAGAAAGAGACCCATAGTGCACCCAAATATTGACCATCTGGGTTCAACTATGTTCCCTGTTTGAAAAGAAAGAGAGCCAAAAGCACCCAGATATTGACCATTTAGATACCGCTTGTCCTTTGAATTAATCTAAAACATGGAAACCAAGATAGAACTCCTATGCATCCAAAGTCCATTTGTATAACACTGTGAGATCTTGATTTCTGAAAGGGAAAGCCAAGAAAACAAGATAGAACTCCTACGCCCCTAGAGTCCATCTAAATAGCATCGTGAGCTCTTGTTCGCAACGTAAAGGGAAAGACCATAGAAACTAAGATAGAACTCCAAAGCAACTCATAGTCCATCTGAATAGTGCTACGAGCTCTTGATCCTATAAAGAAAACAAGAAAAATAAAAGAGAAGGAATGTCCAATTATTTCCAAGGGTTAAGCTCAAATCGTGGAACTGCGCAACTGCCAAATAAGTGACAACGCCTACCGCATTTATCCTAAATCATCATGGCCCTGAAATTGAAGTGAAAATTCAACAGACAACAATCAAAGAAAATAAGTCATGATCTATCATAGCTACTCTCCTCACAAGGTGGATTCTGGAGTAGTGTAAGAACATAACTGCGAAATATAGACTGACATCTGACTGACTTGACTGACCTAGTCAACATTTTTGTATGGTTCCTCGATGCAGTTGGATTCTCTTGATTGGCTCAAACTCTTTGGATAGGCTTGATTGGCTTGATTGCTTTGATCGTGTTGGTAGAAGATCAAGTTGTGTCATATGCTCCCAATGCTTGTTTGCAAAGCTCATGATTGTGATAGTATTGATTTCTTTGATCATGTTGGTAGCTGATCAAGCTGTGTCAGATGTTCCCAATGCTTGTTCACAAAGCTCATGATTGTGACAATTGATAGTTTGGCTTGCTCGCCTGTTGCTTGTTGATTGAATTTATATATTGATAAAGTTGTGTCAGATGAGCCCAATGCTGATTCGCAAAGCTCATGATTGCGACATTTGATTGACTGGGCACACTTGCCCCTTGCTCTCTTGATAACCGAGTTGGTTTTATTGCTTTGGGATTTTGCAATTTTTTGAATGTTTTTCGATGAAGACTGATTTTCTCTTGGTTTTTGATGTTTTAAGGATTTTTTATGAGTTTTTCAATTTTTAGGATTTTCAGGACATTTGGAATTGCCCCCTAGTCTGGTGGACCAATATTAACCATGGGTAAGTGCTTGGTGCTCATAGGGGTTTTGTGCTTCTGGATATAGCTTGGGATAATTAGTCTTGTATTTTGAAGCGTGCTCAAGCTTTTGGAGCTCATTGATGGTGAAGCTGGATTTGAACACTTGGTGCCTGTTTGCTAGGTTTTCACGAGGGTACCTACTCAATAGCACATGATTGCCAAGTTTTCATTGAGAGAGAAATTTTATTTTCTCTTTACTTTTTTTCTTTTTTTCTTTTTTTTGGTTGTCGCCAAGGCGCCTGATTGCCAGGTTTTCACCAAGGTAACTTTTGTATTTTTTTGATTTTTTTGGTATTTTCTGGATATGTAGATAAATGCCTTAACCATAGAGACATTTAAGGGTAGAACCTCTTTAGGTGCATGCTGTTGATGTAGCCTGGGATCTGATCTCCTTCGGGTGTTGCTAGTATGAATGCCCCACTATGAGTAGAGCTGATAATAACAAAAGGTCCAAGCCAGTTAAGCTTGAACTTACCATGTTTGACTCGCTCTGCTTGAGTCTTCTGATTTTCCATGAGGACAAGGTCTCCTACCTAAAATGTTTGTGGCTTCACCTTCTTATGATAGTTCCTTCTAAGGTGATTCTGATAGCATTGTAAGTGGTCGAAGGCATGCTGCCTTCTTTCATCTAGTAACTCTAGTGCTCTGAGCCTTGCTACTCTATAGTCTTCATCTGAAACCAGGTTCTTTAATGATATCCTTAGGGATGGGATTTCTACTTCGAGGGGTAATACCACCTCTAATCCATAGAATAGGGAGAAAGGATTTTCTCTTGTAGGTGTTCTCACACTAGTTCTGTATGCCCATAATGCGGGACTAAGCTGTAAATTCCAGTCTCTCCCTAATTTGTTCACTATTTTCTTCATGATTTTCAAGATTTTTTTATTTGTAGCTTCGGCTTGGCCATTCCCTTGAGGGTAGTAAAATGAGGAGAACCCTTGTTTGATACGAAATTGTTCACATAGGTCTTCAACATCCTTATTTTGGAAAGGTGTACCATGATCTATCAGGATTGTTTGGGGGATCCCGTATCGATAGATAATATGGTTAAGTATGAACATTGCTATTTGTTTTCTAGTGATGTAAGTGAGGGGAATTACTTCCACCCACTTGGTGAAGTGTTTCATTTCTGCTATGATGTACTTGTGTCTGTTTGCTAAAGAAGGTGTGATTTTGCCTACCAGGTCAAATCCCCACATTGAAAATGGTAACGGTGATGTAATGGGATTTAGTTCCTGGGTAGGTGCATGGATGAGGTCTCCATGAATTTGACATTGTCTACACCTATGAACATGCTTGTGTGCATCTTTCTCTATTGTGGGCCAATAGTATCCCATGTGGATTATCTTCTTAGCTAAGATGTTGCCACCTTCGTGGGTTCCACAAATTCCTTCATGTACCTCGTACAAAGATTTTTGGGATTCCATGGAAGTGAGACATCATAGTAACATTCCATCTAGACTTCATCTATATAGAGTAGTTGAGAGGATGGTATACCTAGAGGCTTGGAAGATGAGGGCTTTTCTCCAGTTCCTAGACAAGTTTGGGGGTAATAAATTGTTTTGGAGATAGGTATAGACATCTTGGTACCATGGGGATTCAGGATGAACAAGGACACACACTAATTCTGTGATAGATTCCTGATGTGATGGCACCAAGAGTTGCTCCACTAGAAACTAGAATTTGGTATCGTTACCTGGTATATCAATCAGTGATGCTATGGTAGCCATCACATCTGCAACTTTGTTTTGTGCTTGTAGGACTTTCTTGAAGAGAATGTAATGGAACTTGGTGTGCAGTTGTTCCATCTGTGCTCTGTATGGTATGAGATTCTCATCTTTGGTCATATAATCATTGTTGACCTAACTGATGACCAAATGAAAATTGCCAAAGACTTTAAGGTTCTTGATTCTCCATTGAATGACAATCTTTAGACTGATGACCAATGCTTCATATTCTGCTATGTTGTTGGTGCATTGGAAGTTAAGTCTGAAAGACTTTGGAATTGTATCATGATCTGGAGTGATAAGAACTATCCCTGCCCCCACACCATGGTTCGTACATGATCCATCAAAATAAAGTTGCCATACCTCGATCGCCAGTTGTAGTGTCATGATAGATTTGTCAGGAAAGTCAGAGATAATAGGTTGGTGGTCTTGAATTGGTGCCTTTGCTAGTTGATCTGCTATCACTTGTCCTTTGATAGCCTTTCTATCTACATAATCAACGTCAAACTCGCTTAAGATCATTACCCACTTTTCCAGTCATCCAGTGAGTGCTGCTTTGCTTAGGAGGTACTTGAGAGGATCAATATGTGTGACCAATTTTGTTTGGTGACTCAACATATAGTGTCTTAGCTTCTAGGAAGTGAAAACAACTACTAGGCATGATTTCTCAATTGGCGTATAGTTTAGCTCGTATCCAACCAAAGTCTTTCTTAGAATTAGACGACCCTCTCTTTTCCTGCATCATCATGTTGTGCCAAGAGTACACCTAATGCTGATTGTGTCACTAAGATATATAGAAGAAAAGGTCTACCTTGTACTGGTGGTACCAATATAGGAGATTTAAGAAGGTATTTTTTGAATATTTGAAATGCCTATTCACATTTCTCTGTCCATATGAACTGGATGTCTTTATGTAATAGGTGTTGGAATGGGTGGCACTTGTCTGCCAGTTGAGCTATGAAGTGTCTGATCGATTGGAGCCTTCCTTGCAACCCTCTTAGTTGTCTCAGGTTTGATGGTGGAGGCATGCCCAATATTTCTTTGACCTTTGCTGGATCCACTTCGATTCCTCTGTGTGATACTATGAATCCCAGTAATTTTCCCGCTATGACACCAAATGCACACTTTTTTAGGTTTAGACAGACTTTGAATTCCTGCATTCTGTCAAAGATGGGTCCCAAAACCTGTAGATGATCCTTTCAAAGTATTGATTTGGCTAGTATGTCATCCACATAGTCTTCCATTTTCTTGTGGATGAGATCATGAAATATAGTCATCATAGCCCTTTGATATGTCGCTCTGGCATTCTTTAGACCAAATGGCATTACATTCCAACAATATGTTCCCCAAGGACATGTGAAAGCTATTTTGTGTTGGTCCTCTGGCACGATCTTTATTTAATTGTAACCTGAAAAGCCATCCATGAGTGATAGCATTTGATGTTCGATAGTTAGGTCTACTATCATATCAATGTTGGGTAAAGGAAAGTCATCCTTGGGACATGCTATGTTGAGATCCTATAAGTCTGTGAAAATTCATATCTGACCACTGCGCTTTGTAACTAGTACCAGATTAGATATCTAGTCTGCATATGGTATAGGTCTGATGAATTTAGCATCCAGGAGCTTTTTCAGTTCTGCCTTAACTAGTAATGCAACGTGAGGATGCATCATTCTCAGCTTCTATTTGATAGGTTTGGCATTGTGTAGCAATGGGAGATGGTGTAGCACTAGATCTAGATGTAATCCTAGCATATCTAAGTAGGACCATACGGAATTGATCATTCTTGCCTTGAAGAAACTGATGAACTATTCTCTCTCCTCAGGAGTAAGTGATTTTTCCAAGTATATGTTCCTTGGGTTCTTGTCATCCCCCAAGTTGATTTCCTCTATTTATTCTACTAATAATTCTGATTTCTCTTCTGTTAAGGGGAGGAGTTCTTTCTTTCCATCTTCTAGCACCTCAGTGAGGTTTTTTCTAGAAGATACGTCTTCTTTTAGCTTTTTATTATTTTGTTCTTTTTTCTTTTGTGGACTAGAAAGAGGAGCTTCCTCCCCAAAATATGCTGCTCTGTCTAGGTTAAAGGAGAAGCCCACCTTGTGATCTCCTGATGGGATGCCTTCCCTTAGTCCCATGAAATGAGCTATCACCTCATTGTTCTCAAAGACATCTAGATCAGGTGGCCCTTATTGATCCCATTCTATAAGCTCAGGGCGTACAAGATAAACACTTTCACTACTGTTTGGCTCTGGTTGACTAAATGGGACTTCTGATATGGTGCCTACAAAATTGGACTGTGATGTGGATGCACCACTTGAGGTTTGATAAATGATATGTTTGTCTATATAGGGTTGTTCGGTGATGGTCAGTTGGTCAAACAGGTCTGCTAGATTTATGATAATGTTGGCCCGAGGGGAAAAATATGGGATTGATGGTTCAGAGTCATGGAGGGATCTCCACTCATACTCATGGGAGTCAGTCTCAATGGAATGTTTGTCCGATGTCTCACTTCCTTGGTTATCATCGATTTCTATGTGTAGGTTTCTTTGGGATTGTGTGGTTCCCTCTTCGGTGGGAAACAACTGTGCTAATATGTTTCTTATTAGTACATGCTCTGTGTTGTGCCCCTGGTGCATCTCTGCTATTTTCTCTTGATTGACTTGAATGTCTTGGATCACCAGACTAGTGCTTTGTTGTCCATAGCCCAAACCTCTTGTATTTCTCTGGGTTGGTGGAAGAGGCAATTCACATATGCCTTGTTGTATTTCCCCTAGCTTGGTTGTACCATCGTACCCAAATCTTTGTATCATTGTGTAACCATTACCATAGTTTGACAAAGGTAATGGAGGCCAGATTGTCTCAGGGGAATCTTGGTATAACCAGGTATTGATTTCTTGTTCAAAAGGATTTTGTTCTACTATGTCTCCCCACTAGACAAAGGTTGTGGGTGGACATCTGAATAGAACAGGCTGTGGAGTTTCTGTTACAATAACTGGTTGTGGCATACCATGAGTTCTTGGGCTTTGAGGCATGTGTGTGATGGTAAAATATTCTTCATATTTGTATTCACCACAACCCTTGTCCATGATGGATATCTTGCCTACTTTCTGTGTGATATCTTTAAGTTTTGAATCTAAAGAGGATGAGATGCTTGCATCTTGTTTAATGACCATCTTTCGTGCTGCTCATGTGACATCCTTGGGATTTGAATCTGAAGAGGATGCGATGTTTGCATCTTGGTTTGATGGTACCTGGTTATCAGTGTTGATTTGGACCACATTACAATATTGGAAGGGATTAGGATCTCCCTCTATGATGATCTCCTTTCCTTGGTGTGGGAACTTGATGCATTGATGGTATGTCAAAGGTATAGCTTGCATTTCATGTATCCAAGGTCTCCCTAGTAACATGTTGTACCCCAACTCAAGGTCTAAGATTTGGAAGGATGTGTTTTTGACCATAGGACCAATGTGAACATGTAGAATGATAATACCCTTAGACTACCTTTCCTCTTCATCATAAGCTCTGATATTTATCCTCTGGGTGACATCAATGCTTGATTCTGAATATCCTAGTTGCTTGATTAACTTTAGAGTACATATGTTTAACCCAGCTCCACCATCAAAAAGGACCCTACATACAATGCTTTTGTGGATCTGGAAAAGTAAGTGTAGAGGATCATTATGCAGGGGTTTATGCGGTGACACATTACAGTCTATGAATGTGGCATGTTTGTTAGTTTCTATATGGTTGAACATCATTTGGAAGCTCTCAGGTGTTATGTCCCTTGGGACAGCTGCATTCTAAAGTGCTTGGTCAAGTGCCAGTTTATGCTGTGGAGATATGCGCAATAGGTCAAACATAGAAATCTGGGCAGGTGTGCACTTTAGTTGGTCCACTATGCTTGTTTGTGGATCTAAGTTTGCTATAGGATTGGCTAATGTAGTAGTTGAGGATTGTACTCCTTGCAAGATGACTCTAGCATGACACATTGTTATAGCACAATTTTTACCTTGTTCTTTGATAGTGATTGTAGCTACATGGCTATCTAAAGGATTGAGGCAATTGATTACATTATCACTGTTGGCATATGTATAGTTAACTTGTTTCGTTTGTCCACCAGACCTAGAGGCTTTTCCCTTATTGTGATCATGAAAGGTATCATTGAATATAGTGTGATCAGTTGTGCCTTTGGTTTGAGTATTCGTCACATTGATGATCCCTATGTCAATCAGATCTTGGATAGCATGTTTCAATCAGTAGCAGTTGGCCATTTTGTGCCCTTTCACCCAATGAAACTCACATAAATATTTGTCATTACACCACCTTAGTTTATTTTCATCTTGTTCAAAGTCTCTGATTTCTAGGAGAGTGATAGTGTTTGATTTTATCAACTTGTGTAAAGCTGATTCTATCGGTTCTCCCAATGGTGTGAAATCTCGTTGTTGGAATTGAAACTGTGGTTTGCGTTGATTTTGTTGTTGATTGTTTGACATAGCGGCCACTTGTACAGGGGGAGGTTGGTTTTGGGTGTATTCTTGTTGAGTAGGCCTTGTGGGTTTTTTGTTTGCAACAGGTGTGCCTTGCAATGACACCTTGGGTTGTGCGTAGTTGACTGTCTTCACATCAATGACACCATCGCTAGTGACATTTTTGTTTTTGTTCCACCACTTAGCTTTTTCTATTGCATTCTTATACATATTTGTTTGTGTGGGATCTACAAGGATTCCTAATTTGACTAAGTTCTTCTCACAACAAACTCCTCTTTCAAAGAGTTGTGTGAAATGACATGTCTGGAATTAGATTGTCAACAAACATGACTATTAAGTCTTGTTCAGGTACATCATATGTTATGTGGTTTTCCGTATTCCTCCATCTCTGTAGGAATTTCACAAAAGACTCTCCATCTTTCTATTTGATGTCGCAAAGGTCCTTGATGCTGACCTTGCGCTCGATGTTATGATGGAAGTGAGCTATGAACTTTTCAACCAATTCTTCCTAGGACTCAATGCCATGAGGTAGATGTGAGAACCATTCCATTGCTGGTCCGGCCAAGCTTTGTGGGAACAGTCACATTAGATATGTCTTTTCATGAGTGACTTCAACGCAAATAGCAAAAAAATCTTAGTTATGTTCAATAGGATTGGTACTGCCCCTATATTTGTCAAATTTTGGTACCGAGAAGTGATTTGGGAACAGAGACATGTGAAGAGAATGGTCGAAGGGGTATGGGTATAAATCTTCTACGGTATAGGATTTAGTTTGCCCCTAATTTTGCATATCCATCATTTGGGTTTGAAGGGTTTGCAATTGTTGCATCAACATGTCCATTTGATATTGAGGTTGGTGTGTGTGGATATTCCTTTGTGATGTGGTGGGTATGAGGCTGCGCCTCTATGTTCCTTGAGTAGGAACATAGGATTTCATACTAGGGACTTGATATTGATTCCCCACTAAGTGATTTGTAATTGGAGGGACACGAGTAACCCATGGTGGATTTTGATGTGTTTTCTATTGTGATTGAAACTAGGGTTGATACTACTGGGGTTGGTATTGTTGTTGCTGAGGTTGGGTTTGAAATTGGGGTTGCTATCACTGAGGTTGGTTTTGAGGCAACTGAAGCTAGGGTTTCTATTGCAGGTTTTGGAACTGAGGCAACTGAAGCTGGGGTTGCTATTGCAGGTTTTGGAACTGAGGCAACTGAAGCAGGGGTTGCTGTTGCCGAGGTTGGATTGGTGTTAACATGGGAAAAGGTGTAGCCTTGGGTGGGCCTTGAATGTAAGTCATTCCTGCAGAGATGGATCCCTGTGGGCATGATGTGTTGATCCCAAGAATAGTGTGAATTAATTGCAGTAGTGGCATAGTTTCAGAATAGTTGGTGTTTGGTGGGATGGAAGGCATAGCATGAGAGCTTGATTGTCCTAGCCATGAGACCAAAGGTGGAGGTATACTAGTGACCATAGGTGCACTTAGTTGTGAACCTATCATGCTTTGAGTAGAAGATGTGCTAGCCTGGGTCAGGTCATTGGTTTGATTGGATATAGTCTGTGTTGATGTGGGAAAAACCAATGGTGGAAAGATCTATGACACAACAGGTAGTATCTGAGGAGTTTGAGTAGTGTTTTGACCTGTGAGAGGGTTTTCGGGCCATATAGTTGATACACTGAATTCAACAGGGAGTTTGACTCCCTTCTTTATTAAAATGGCCAAGTAATGTTTAGGGTTCCTCTCTACAACAGTGTCAACTACTTTGGTGGAGTAAGCATCTTGTTCCACATCTTCAAGTTCTTCTTCTGTGACATCTTGGAAAAAAGCTGCCCCACGGGGTTGTTCAATAAATAGAGAAGAACTTGTGTTCATGAAGGGATTTTTCTCTTTCTCTATTTACCAAGCAGGGAAATGGTTGATATATGACTCATCAGGTTGAGTTCTAGCCTTAGACCTTGTGTAAGGTCCTCCATGAGGTGTTTGAGACATAGTGTGGTCCAGGTTTTGTAACTAAAATAAGTGATATAAAGAAAACAAGGAAGAAGATCATTTCTGAGGAAGTCTGAGTTATGTTTTGGACAAGGGTAATTCTAAGGACAGATTATGATATAACTTGATCTCAAAGTGGTGATGATAAAAGATAATATTTTTTGACCTTTGCCTTGGACAAAGTCAATTTTGATAAAGATGATGATGTTTGATATGATGAGATCAAGGTATTTCTAGTCTGAAATTTTGAACTAACAATGCTTTTGACAATAATCATGCTTTACAAAGAAAGGGTAATCTTTAATGTTTAGAGATTCACATAATGTTCTTTGCGTTTTCATGGGATAGACACTAGTTTTGGACACCAAATGAAGAATTCTTTCAAGGTTTTTAGGTCAAAACAAGAATATAGTTGTAACATATAAAATGTAACATATAACAATGTGTAACATAAGAACATGTAACATTTGAAATCTATGGAGGAAAGATAAGATATTCCTCTTCCATCCCAAGATGCACAAATGAATTATCCAAATTGATTAACCCCAAGAGAGGGATCAATGCACAAATGAATCAACCATTTGGAGATGAGAGTAAGGAAGAAGATCTTAAATTCCCCATTTTATGGAAAGGAATGAATGTGTGATAGATTTAGAATGATTAAGGATTTGAATTGAAATGGATAGGAGAAATGCACTAACCTTGAAATATTGCAGATCAAAGAATGATGTTTTCTAGGGTCTCTGCTCTGTTTCTGGAAAAAATGAAGTATGATCTGGAAAGGAAACACAAAGACGAACAAAACCCAAAAATCATTTTCTGTTCCAATGTCATCTTATGAAAAAGGTTGACCTTGACCCACAAATGTCAACCCTGACCCAATAATGTTGACCTTGACCTGCACAGGTCTGAAAGAAAATCTGTTCACGGATCCTGAAAGTTTGCTGAAAAGGGTATATCCAGATATGAGTCCAAATCCACAGTCTTGAACCTGTACCTATAAGAAAAAGAGGTTTTTTTGTTGGGGGGGAGGGTTTTTCCTTGTTCAAACCCTGGTTTTGGAATTAACCTTAAATATATGTAATTGAAATTGTAGAAATAAACAAAGTAAATGCATACATTCACCTTGCTTGTAAATGTCCTTGTGGAGGATTCGAATCCTTCAATCCAAAAGTATGTATGCACCAATGGATCTAGAATGTAGGATGTAGGATGTCTTCAATCAATTTCTTGTAGATCTCCAACACCAAGTCTTTAATGGGTTCTTGATTTGGAAGAGGCTTGGAGGAAGGTGGATGGAGAGATCACCAAAAGGGCACTATGTAGCTTGAATCCTTCAATGACCTCCAATGGATCTCCTTCATGAAAATGGATGCTTGAATGGATGAATGCTTGAGAATGGATGAATGCTTGCTTGAAATCTTTCTTGAATTCTTTCTTGAATTGCACTTGAAGATAGTTTGAGATTGCTTGATCACCATTAGAAGACTTCTTGTTTCTCAATCTTTCTTAGAGAAAATGAGAGGAGAAAGCTCCCTTTTATATGAAATTAGGGCACAATATTCTAAGGAGGCTGACATAGGAGAATTAAATTTCCATTAAAGCCTTTAACCCTAGGAGAGGACCTATATTAAATATAATTTAGAAATTGACGCGTTGGAACCCGAAACAGCCGACCCAGAAATGGGAAAATACTTTTTCAAAGACTGACATCTGAAAACTACAAGACCCCAAAGTTTGAACCCTGGGTCAAGGTCGAGGTTGACCTTGACCTAGGTCAGGGTGGAGGTCAACCTTGACCTAGGTCAGGGTTGAGGTCAACATAGACCCAAAAGGTTGACCCTGATCTTGAATTCTAGAATGCAAAAATCAGGCTGGAGAGAAGTGGACAGAGGGACAAAATAGGGGGAAAGCTAGGTCAAGATCAGGAACCCATTCAAAGTGCTTGTCATGACCCCAAACCACTTACTCAGAAGGATAAAACAATCTATCATGGAAGTACTTCCATTTTATGACTATACATTTAGCCCCCACTTTAGCAAGAGTATGAACTCAACGCAAACTCTTGGTAAAGGAGAACATAGAGAAAGGACAATCTTATTGGAATCAAAAGAGACAAAGAAATCCTCAAGTCCCCAAGGGACTTATGTCTTTATCTACACTAAGATCACGATAAGAGAGACATCACTAGTCAAAGAGAGAGAGAGAGAGAGAGAGAGAGAGGAGTGGTTATCTCACCCAGTAAGATGTGTGTATCTCACTGTGAACCAAAAAAAGGATAGGATGGCCCATCAAGAAATCACTTGATAGTCACCCCATAAAGTTGTGCACCTTTTTGCGGCTTTGTGCATGTATGTAGTGCATCTTCTGATGGCTTTTATTAAGTACCCATGGATCCATATTCTTATATCACCATGGAATACATTTGTAAAATGCGTATCTCTTTAGGATTTAGCAACTTATGTGCATTACCTTCCAAGGATTTAGCATATTGAATTGTAAATGAATGCGTATCTCTTTAGGATTTAACAACTTATGTGCATTACCTTACGAGGATTTAGCATATTACAAAAAAAAATGTTAGAACAAAAATGCATAATATAAAATGAGGGAGGCCATGTATATGCCCCCCTCCTTAATATGGAAAAGTACATAGTATTTTGACATGTTAAGGAAAGAAAAAGAGCAAGGATAAAGCCTTCTTCAACATCAAGACAATATCCATAGACAAAACCCAGTCCAAGCCAAGAAGGTCACAACTCCTATGAGGCCATGAAGGGACGAATGCAAAGAGATATCATGCAAGTAGTGAAAAAGTAACCCTTGTGAGGGATAGCATAATATTCAGTTTCCAAGGTGAGAGAGTTATCAACCATGGAAACCCAATGTCAAATAATGAGATAGGTTCTGATCAAGGACATAGATCCTCAATGCAAACCAAAATGTTCATGTACGATTGGATATCACATAATAGATAAATACTTCTTAACCAAGGGAAAAGTGAATTTCAGAAAGACAGAAAAGAAGGAGATGGCATCCTTGCCCCCCAAGCGTGGGAACAAGGATGAAAGGGGACCTATTATATCACTCACAATACTATGCAAGACAACGAGCCCCCAAATATTAGGCTAACATTGTTTACATAATATGGAGTTCCATAATAGGAACATAAATGTTATTTAGAGAAAATAGGATTGGAATACAACTCATTTCCACATGTTAAATAAATAACTTTACTATCAATGAGCTGCCTAATCTTATAATGTAAAGCTTGAGATTCATTAGTAGAGTGATCATGAAATCTATGATAGAAACAAAAAGGAAGAGTCTTCAAGTGTGGACTATATTTATTTTTGCGTTTAGGTCTAGTAATCATCTTAGCACAAAGGAGTTTAGGCAAAAGAACTTCTTGGTCAAATTCCTTCATAGGTTCATCATGTTTTGAAATTTTATTTGAGATGTTGTTATTGATGTGTTGTTGAGGATTAAATCCCAATCCATAAGAATTCTCATGCCCCCCATTCTGTAAGGGTATTTGAATTCCCTGTTTATGCTTACCACATCCTTGACCATGGAATCCTTGTTTAAATAGTAAATCATAACCAGGAGAAGCCGTATCAGAAGGAGTCAATGGAACTTCAGTAGTCACTATGTCATTGCTAGTGGGTTTGACAGATTCATAGTGGGTAGAAGTAGAGACAAAGTTATTACAAAGGTAATGAGAAGTAGAAGCAAAAGTTCATTGTTCAAAATCTCTTTGTGGCTTCATAAAATCAAGATTAGAAACCTTATATTCTCCAATAAAGGTAGGATTAAAATCGAGGGTTCCCCAATCATCTCCAGGAAGAGCATTAGAGGAAGAAGGATTACTATTAGGAATACGATTATGGTGGGTTTGAGTATTCAAACAAGAATTTGGTGCATCATCTACATGAAGTGTATACACCATGTTGTTGTGAATAAATTTGACTTTATGATGAAGGGTGGAAGGAACAACATGCATCTCATGCAACAAAGGTCTACACAAGAGGAGGTTATAATTAAGAGGTCTTGGCATAACATGAAAAGGAGTATTCAGGATAACTAGACCTACTATAATAGGTAAGGTAATGATGCCCAAAGTTTTCTTATCAATGTTATCAAAGCCATGTATAGGATTATTATCAGGTTGAATAGTTGAAAGATCGACTTTAATTGATTTGAGCATGTCCATGCTACAAATATTAAGCCCAGAACCATTATCATTCAAGGTCCTATAAATGATACTCTTATTGATAGTAACCACAACCATAAGGGAATCATATTTCTTTTGAACTTCTTGAGAAGGTAAATCATTTTGATTAAATACAATGTCAGGAGGACCCGGGGTAACCTGCATGCATTGTAAGAAGGCATTGATGTTCTCTTGAATAGGAGGTGGAGTGGAAAGAGTTTCTAGAGATTTTTGCAAGGCTTCATGGTAGGTAGGTGAAGTTTGAAGAAGCTCTCATAAAAAAATCTTGGTGGGGGTATTGCGCAATTGGTTTATCAAATCATACTCCATGCTAGGAAGATGAGGTGGAGGAGGAAGAATGGGTTGAGAAGGTGGTAAAGAAGTAGGAACCACCGGATTAGGTTGAAGGTTATTCCTTGTACGATAGGTGTGAGCTATCGAATCTTGATCATTGAAAGATTCTAAATATTCCATAGGTTTACCTTTGATAGTAATGTGAGGACAACCTCTAATAGTCATCAAGGGTTTTGGATAAACCATGTTAGTTATCTCAACACTACAAATAGGTTCACAAGAAGGATGAAAAGAATACATCCTAGGAGGAGATGAGGTAGGATCTTTATTCTCCATAGGATCATCACTAAGAGGAAGAGTGTTAAAGGAATTCATATCATTCTCCACTAATGCCTCATCACTAGAAGGAATCACAAATGGAGG
>MU226973.1:2299846-2310632 GCA_018584345.1 Thuja plicata | reverse complement strand
GGTTCATCCCAAAAAGTAGAATCATCCATAATGGATTCATGAGGAAGAGAGTAATCAACATCCAAATCCAAAGGTTCATCCCAAATAGGAGGATTATCATCCCTATCAATAAAGCACATTGTAAAAGATTTGGAAAATACTTGAAACAACTTGTGGAACTTGATAACAAATAAATAAATGCATAGAAAATAGATCTAGATATATCCCAATGCATTCAAATGAAATAAGCATGAAAAATGTAAATGTTTTTGTATTTTTAATGAAATTTTTTGGTTTTTATTTATTTTTGATATATAAATGCAAGAGAATAAAAGAAATATACTTTTAAATGCATGTAAGATCTAACACAAGATGCAAATCTAACACCAAAAAGAAAGCGTTGTCTATCATGGGTTCACCAAAATGTAACATATAACAATGTGTAACATAAGAACATGTAACATTTGAAATCTATGGGGGAAAGATAAGATATTCCTCTTCCATCCCTAGATGCACAAATGAATTATCCAAATTGATTAACCCCAAGAGAGGGATCAATGCACAAATGAATCAACTATTTGGAGATGAGAGTAAGGAAGACGATCTTAAATTCCTTGTTTTATGGAAAGAAATGAATGTGTGATAGATTTAGAATGATTAAGGATTTGAATTGAAATGGATAGGATAAATGCACTAACCTTGAAATATTGCAGATCAAAGAATGATGTTTTCTGGGGTCTCTGCTTTATTTCTGGAAAAATTGAAGTATGATCCGGAAAGGAAACATAGAGACAAAAAAAACCCAGAAATCATTTTTTGTTTTGATGTCGTCTTATGAAAAAGGTCGACCTTGACCTACAAATGTCAACCCTGACCCAATAATGTCGACCTTGACCTGCACAGGTCCGACAGAAAATCTGTTCGCGGATCCCAAAAGTTTTCCAAAAAGGGTATCTAGATTTGAGTCCAAATCCATAGTCCCAAACCAGTACCTACAAGAAAAAGAGGTTTGTTTGTTGGGGGGGAGGGGTTTGCCTTGGTCAAACCCCGGTTTTGGAATTAACCTTAAATATATGTAATTGAAATTGTAGAAATAAACAAAGTAAATGCATACATTCACCTTGCTTGTAAAAGTCATTGTGGAGGATTCAAATCCTTCAATCCACAAGTATGTATGCACCAATGGATCTAGAATGTAGGATGTAGGATGTCTTCAATCAATTGC
The DNA here is from genome assembly GCA_018584345.1 of Thuja plicata. Taxonomy (NCBI): domain Eukaryota; kingdom Viridiplantae; phylum Streptophyta; class Pinopsida; order Cupressales; family Cupressaceae; genus Thuja; species Thuja plicata. The sequence goes on along the minus strand of MU226973.1, from coordinate 2,309,428 downwards.
TTGTAGATCTCCAACACCAAGTCTTGAATGGGTTTTTGATTTGGAAGAGGCTTGGAGGAAGGTGGATGGAGAGATCACCAAAAGGGCACTATGTAGCTTGAATCCTTCAATGGCCTCCAATGGATCTCCTTCATGAAAATGGATGCTTGAATGGATGAATGCTCAAGAATGGATGAATGCTTGCTTGAAATATTTCTTGAACACTTTCTTGAATTGCACTTGAAGATAGTTTGAGAATGCTTGATCACCATTAGAAGACTTCTTGTTTCTCAATCTTGCTTAGAGAAAATGAGAGGAGAAAGCTCCCTTTTATATGAAATTAGGGCACAATCTTCTAAGGAGGCTGAAATAGGAGAATTAAATTTCCATTAAAGCCTTTACCCCTAGGAGAGGACCTATATTAAATATAATTTAGGAATCGACACTTCAGAACCTGAAACAGCTGACCCGAAAGTGGGAAAATACTTTTTCAAAGACCGACATTCAGAAACTGCAAGACCCTGAAGTTTGAACCCTGAGTCAAGGTCAAGGTCGACCTTGACCTAGGTCAGGGTCAAGGTTGACATTGACCCAAAAGGTCGACCCTGACCTTGAAGTCCAGAATCTCAGGTCTGCAGTCCAGAATGCAGAAATTAGGCTGGAAAGAAGTGGAAAGAGGGATAGAACAGGGGGAAAGCCAGGTCAAGATCAGGAACCCATTCAAAGTGCTTGTCATGAACCCAAACCACTTACTCAAAAGGATAAACCATGCTATCATGGAATTTATTCCATTTTCTGACTATACAATAGTATATCTGGTCAATTGCAGTACAATTTCACCGATTGCGGTAAAATAACTGGTCGATTGTGATAGTTTATCACCGATTGCAGTAATAAACACAATTATTGCGGCAATAAATGAATCAAATGTGGCAAACTTCCTTCAATTGTGGCATAATGCGGGAAATTGTGATAAATGAGGAACAATCTAAAAAAGACTAGAGGATAAGTATCACTGCTTGATATTTTTGAATTTTCTGGGACAATGCTTCTGATTTGCAAGACAGTTGATGTTTGACAACCCTAGAATTTAACTTGTTTGACTCATTTTGACAGTTTGGATGTTTTGTTTTGCATTTTTAGAAACTGATCAAAGGAACAAGCACAATAGACACTATGTTTTGAAGAATGAAGACAGAAATTGTGTATGTTCTACAACTTTTTAAAGTTGCAAGGTTATCACGAGGTCTCAACAATGAACAATCAGATTAATCTAGGTTAATGGCTTCAGAATACAATGTTATAGGCCCAATGCTTGAATGTCCATTAGCTCACATAGCAATTGTCACACTACTAGGACATAAAGGTCCATAATGTAGGTGCCTATATTTTTTCTATTTCCAGGTATTGTTGCCGTGGAGTGAAGATCTCTTTCACTACACAAATACCGTGGGACACATATGTTGGGAATCTTGGGGGGAAATTCTAGAACCCCTTGCACTATAATAAGGTATCTATTCGGAGGTAAAATGGGTTGGCCTCTAATTAATCAAGGTTGTAGTAAGGGTCCGTGGCATCTCTCCAATCAGTTTGTACGTGCGTGACTCACTTAAGAGCCTAGTTGACCACGCTGGCTCCTTAGGGATACTCACCTGATCCAGACTATTATCAACACGCCTCGCCCGAGCTTGGCTAGATAAGATAGAACTTTTGTTTGTGCCTTATTTATATATTGATTGGAAGGATTACCGGTTTAAGGTCATTCTCTGAGGAAGAAGCGCATTCCCCAGACAGGCCTTTCTAAAAAAGTATAAAGGTTTGTAAACTAACAGTTTGTGCAAGTGCACCCAAAACTCAAGACACAAGGTAAATTGATTAAGCTCCAAATTTTTGAAATGTGAACTAAGCTACACCACCATATGAGCACCAATGTTCAATTTTAAGCCCAAAAGTAGGTGTTGATTGCTTGTTCAATTTTAATGCACTAAGTTGAGAGATTTTTTGCCTTTGTTCAGTTTTAATCCTCACGTCAATTTTAAGCCCAAATCCAAAATATGAGGTGTGATATATTTTTCAAGCACTGTTCTTTTTAAACCCAAATCGACAAATGGATTCCTTTTAGTTTGCTTTGTTTAAACAGGTTAGTACCAAAAAAGGATTATTTGAAAAATGAGAATATACGCAACTTTAAAATAATGAATGATGCTTACCAAGACTTACCCTTCTCTGTCCTTGGTGATTTGGTCCAATCCAGCATAGAAACCAAAAAAAAAATGTCAAATTAGAAACAGATGGGCAGAAGATTTAGATCTGATATTGCAATATTTTTGCGATTGCGGCAAACTTCTGGCAATTGCGGTAAACTTCTGTCAATTATGGTAAAGCACTTGTAACTACGGTGAAATGTTGTTGATTATGGCACGAATCGGGCAACTACAAAAAAATTCATTCAATTGCGGCGTGGATCAGATAATTCTGGCAAAGTACCTGAAAGAAGAAGATAGAAATAGACAGAATAATACTGCAAAAGCCTGCAATTTATTGCGGTATTAAACCAGTCGATTGTGGCATAGTTTTTTTGATTGCGGTAAAATACCAGCAACTGTGAAATAATACAAATGTCAAAGAAAAGTCAGATTTTTAAATTTATGACTGTACGACCGTGGTTGATCAATCTGGTTCTTCGTCTGTAAGAGATATTTGGGTTGTTTGATTCACGTCTGGTTCACCAAAATGTACGTCTCCTTTTCATGATTCATGGTTCCCAATCTTTCCAAGGGCGAGGGTCAGTAGCAAAGGTTTCACAAATGATATAAACCAAATACACGATAGTACTAAAATGAATAACAATGAAACATAATCAATAAAATATACAAGAAAGAGAAAGGAAACAAATGAATGCAAACCCCACGATGCTCGAAGCTTCTATTGTTTCTCTCTACTCCTTCTAAAACATTGTTCTTGATGCTCAGTATTGGCCGGGCAACGTCTATGACTTGAGAAGTGTTGAGAAGTTGCTAATTGAAATGGGTGTGTGATCGCAAGATGGCTTGAATGCTAGAACCAAATTGATAGAGTATTGGCGCACAAGAGCTTGAAATACTGGATCCTTCAAATGGTTATGAAGGGTTTATTATATAGGAATTGGTGATGAAATGAATGGTTGAGATCAATCCCAGAGATAGGGAGATGAACAGTTGAGATCAAAAGTAACTGGAGAGGTCCTCAATAAACTCCACCTCTTCATTTGGTAAAGAGGAGATAAAGTTTGGTTGACTGAAGAGATAATTATGAGTTACCTTTTTGAACTGAAAAGGTGGGTGAAGTTACCCATGTGGACTGGAGAGATGGGTGGAGTAACCCATGTGATCTGATTAGAGTTATCTCTTTGAAGATAAATGAATATTTAATTCATTTATTTAATAATTGTTTTCAACATGTGAGATAATTGAATTCTTTTTGATTAAGAATTGCTTTATTTGATGAAATTAAATTAATTTATTTGAAATTAATTTAATTGGAAGAATTTAATTAGTAAGTTTAAATATTTGAATTTAAACTATAGGAAATTGAGTTTAATTAATTAATTAATGATAATTTATCAATTAAAGATAATTAATTAAATAAAATTAATTATTTAATTAATTTTGGGAATTTGATTAGATGATTTGGAGAATGAATTTAGAAGAAAATAGATGATTAATTAATGATTAAAAAACCATTAATTAATAGATGAAAATTAGTGTTTTTAATGTAAAGTCACAAGCCTGTCCATTTTAGGGTGTCTACAGTTTCAGAGAAAATATTTTTCAGAGAAATAGAAGTTGGATCTGGTACATACAAATCTATGTGGTCCTACAAGAACAAGATCTTACTATGGTGAAAGGTACTTTATACTCATTATTGATTCCTATTACATGATGATGTGGGTTATATTTCTTAAAGAGAAGTCAGAAGCATTTGACAAGTTCAAGATTTACAAAGAAAAAGCTGAGAATGAATTTGGTCTGAAGATAAAGTGTTTGAGGTCAGACAAAGGTGAAGAGTTTACATCAGATGTGTTCAATTCTTACTGGGAAGAGCATGGGATATACAGATAGATATTTGATCCTAGGACACCATAGCATAAAGGAATTGTTGAGCAAAGAAATAGAACTATACGGGATGCAACAAGAATAATGTTTCTTGAAGGTAATGTGTCACATATGCATTGGAGAGAAGCATTCAATACTGCAGTCTACACTTTGAATAGAGTATAGATCAAATAAGGTACAATTAAGACACCTTATGAAAATTGGTTTGGTTATGGTCCTACTGTAAAATATTTCAAAATATTTGGTAGAAAGTGTTATATCAATATGGATGATGAAATAGGAAAGTTTGATGCCAGAAGTGATGAAGGAATTTTCCTTGGATAATCTACAAAAAGTAAAGCTTACAGATGTTTCATTTTGAGATTGAGGAAAATAGTAGAGATTGCTAATGTAATTTAATTGATGAGAAGTTCCAGATTCAAGAAAGAATGTATGAATGTGGTCAAATTCCAGAGAATAAGGAGGTTACTGCAAGACAAGAGGAAGATAAATTTTTTGAGATTGACAATGGAGTTGAGGTATGCTTGAATGGACCTATTGAGACTCTAAAGGCACCAAGGTATGTTCAGAGAAATTATTCTAAAAATAAGATTATTGGTGATGCAAATAAGGGCACGATGACAAGATCTAAGATTAGGAATGAACTTTGTTGATTTCACAAGTAGAACCTAAGACTACTGATGAGGCATGTAAAGATGAATCATGGACTAAGGCAATGCATGAATAATTAGATCAGATAGAGAAAAAAACACTTGGGGATTGGTTCCTAGATCTAAGGACAAGAATGTAATAGGTACCAAATGGGTTTTTAGAAACAAAATGAATGAAGAAGGAATAGGTGTGAGGAAAAAAGATAGAGTGGTCTGCAAGGGCTATTCATAGTAGCAAGATATAGACTTTGAAGAAACATTTGCACCTGTTGTGAGGTTAGAAGTTGTAAGATTGTTCCTTTCTTATGGAACACATAAAGACTTTAAGGTATATAAGATCGATGTGAAGTTTGTATTTTTAAATGGTAATCTAGAGGAAGAGGTCTACATTGAGCAACCTGATGGTTTTCCTTGGAAAGATGATAAAGACATGGTTTTCAGGTTGAAAAAGATATTGTATGGACTAAAAAAAGCACCTAGAGCATGGTATGCTCGGCTAGAAAAGTATTTATTGCATCTTGGTTTCAGAAAAGGTAGTGCATATAGTAGCATGTATTTGAGAACTAGTGAAGATGGAATCTTGATTATTTAAGTCTTTGTTGATGACATTATTTTTGGAGGCAATGATAAAATGAGTAACAATTTTTTCGAAGAAATGAAAAGTGAATTTGATATGTCTATGATTGGTGAAATGAAGTTCTTCCTTGGTTTGCAAATTACTCAAAGTAAACATGGTTCCAAGCTAATCCTAAGCTAATCCTAAGGAAACTCACTATAAACCTTGCAACCATGCTCTAGGTGCTTGTTTTAGTAAACATGATTATAGTTGGAATTGTTGCAAGGTTCCAAGCTAATCCTAAGGAAACTCATGTTTCTACAGTTAAAAGGATATTCAAATATTTGAAAACGACACTAGAATATGGTTTACGGTATGAAAAGTATGATGATTTTACATTTCATTCTTATATTGATCTTGATTGGGCAAGAAGTGTTGTTGATAGAAAAAGAACCAAGGGTGGATAATTTTTCCTTTGAAAAAGGTTGGTCTCATGGTTAAGTAAGAATCAAGACTGTATAACTCAATTTACTATTGAATCATAATATGTAGTTGCTTCTATAAATTACACACAAATTGTTTGGATGAAATAGATGCTGAAGGATATTGGGGTAAGTTTTGAAAAGCTAGTTGTTATTCACTGTGATAAGACAAGTACACTAAATATTTAAAATAAAATTGTTATGCATTCAAAGACTAAACACATTTAAATCAAATATCACTTTTTAAGAGGCAAGGTTGCAGAAAAGGAACTTAGATTGGAGTACATTAGTACAAAGGAGAAAATAGCAGACATATTCACAAAACCTTTTCCAAAGGATCCCTTTGAGTATCTCAGAGGTATGCTTGGGATGAGAACCCCTCCTTGTGAGAACTGAATGATTCAAGAATTCATCATCACAGTAGTTATCTAAGTTGTATTATTCCCTGGACTTGATGCTTGGATCCACTCGTCAGGGGGAGTGATCGTAGGAGAAACATAACGTATTTGGGTGATTAAGAACCTAGTTTGTTGCAAGCGTGGAGATTTGAAAAAGCTAAACTTTGTAGTGATGGGATTTGAAGAGAAGGGAAATAATTATGGCACACTTTTCCATTGATATCAAAGGGGGAGAGATTCAGGTGAAAAATCCCTACTGCCTTAGGGGGGCTATGAAGAGGATGTTGAGAAAGTTATATTAAGAAGGCTACGTTTGGATTGATGGTTTTTTACATATGTTTCCATCAATACCAAAGGTGGAGATTATTGGAATTGCTTCTGTTTGAGGTGTTGGAATTCATATTTTATCATTTATGTCAACATATATTTCAGTTGGATGCATTAGATATTTCAGAAGGACTAGTTATCACAGGAACATGCAAGATTGGTAGTCGTGTACAGACAATGTACAATGTTTCAAAATATGCGAGCATGGATTTGTGTAGAGGGAAGTATGTCCACCTTATATCTAAGGTTTTAAGATTTCATATTACTAAGTTTGCATGAGTTACAACTATTTTGGTGAAGATTGGTTACAAAGTAGTGACAGAGATGGTCTCTGAGTTTTTGGGATAACTTGGATGCGAGCATGAGTTATAGTATGTGAGCTTAAGGCATGATATAAGATAGATAGGAAAACAATCTTTGTGACTCTTGGGTCACTGGATTTTTGATGGCATCGGCTGAGGCGTGTGGACTTGTGAAGACCTATTTGGAGCTGACCACAAAGATGTAACATGCTTAGTGAATGACGAGCGTGATTTATGGATCTTGGCATGTACTGATGATTTCTATTTTTTATTTACTTTTGTAAGGTACCATGTGTATCTTCAAGGGTCTATGTAATTATTTATGAATTGGGTAAGTCTTAACAAGTTGAACTAATTGCTTGTTGTATCCTGTATAAAGGAAAGTAGTGTCTTGATGTGAAAAAAAAGAGATTGGGATGTTGTGAGCATGTGGATGCAAGTTTTTCTGGATGTAGAGTAGTGATTATGTTTGTAATGCACTTCATTGGAACTATATAGGAAAAGCAAGTTGATATTAGTCAGTTCACTATTATAAGTATGCTTTCATACTTCTCTTTGGATAGTGGATCCAAAAGGTGGGTTTAACCTTCACATTTGGGCAGTGTGCTTAGGAAGTGAGCTCTTCATTTCATTTAACTCTTAACAGGGTCAAAAGGATTCCTAATAGGGTATGTCCTTTAGCAAGGACTTTGTACTAAATGTTATATTAATCGACTCCTAACATGGCTAGAACTCCCAACAGGGATACAATATTTCTAGTGCATTATTTGTGGGTATTAATTCCCACCATGTTTTTTTTTCCCTTAATAGGGTTTTACTCGGCAATAAATACTTGTGTTATGGTGTTGTTCATGAAGTGTTCAAATTTGCATTGACTAATTTAGTATAAATTTAAAGTTTAAATATTTGGGAACACAACTGATTCACCCCCCTCTTAGTTGTGTTGATAGACTATTATTCCTAATAGAATATCCCTATACCAATTCGTATAATCATGCGATCTTTTATTATTTTTCCAAAAGCCCTTCTATGTGCATTTTATTCATATTCTTGTCTAAACATTTTTGAATATGTTAAGGTGGTCAGCTTTGGATGTTTATATTTTAGTGCCTGATGTTTTTCATGTCATAACAATTCCCCCCCTCAATTACAATCATATTATTTTTCTTATGTGACTATTTGCAAAGTTCCATCAATCCGTTAGGTATTTTTCCAAAACTAAGTATGTTTGCAATCTATTCAATTTGTTTCCTACTCACTATAAAATGTGTTAGAATGACCTTCTATATAAAGTAATGTTTTTCATCTAGGAAACCACCTCACCAAACCAAATACTCCATTGAACTGTTTGTATCACAAAGAACTCAAGTGGAGTTTTCTACAGTCTGAGCTATTTGTTTGATATTTTACTATCTCCAAACCAAAAGCAATTTATTAAGGTTTATTGGTTGAAATATTCATAAATAAATTGGAGGTCAACTTTGAAAAAAGACATCGTGCAATCCAGGATGAGTCTTTCAGAATTATTTGTTGCTATGAGTTCTTGGGTCATAAATCTACATGCTTGTCAGTTTTTATGCTCCCTCAAAAAGAATTGATCAATTTTTAAACTATGTTCTAGATGGAACACACACTATTTAACTACTTGTAGGGGAATTCAAAATACAACATACAAATTTGTTAAATTCTTTCCTTTTGTTTAGAACTCACTCCACATCGGCCGCAATGTCAATTCAAAGAAATTTAATAGTGAGATGATAAAAAATGAAATGTTTTTAGTTGAGCCAACATTGGGGCCCGACATACACTATAAATCCTAATGCCAGATTTGGAATCAATGCTAAGGTTTATATTATTTAAATAATAATATAATGGGTGAAAATATAAGGTTATTTCTTCTACGAGATACGAGTTATAATATTTCAAAAAAATATATAAATTCATCAGAATCATGAAATGATCAAGTAAAATTTTTACATATGCCAAGAAATTTTGACGAAGATGGTGGGCCCGTGGCGAAAATTATTCCAATTCTTGAAAGGTGATTTAAAATATAACATATAATTGTTTTTATAAAATTATTATCAAGACCTCGGAGATGATGGGCCATTGGGATTATTTTAATCCTTTGAAATCACCGCTATATCGCAAAACCCATCAGTAAAAGGATAAAGCATAAGAGATCAATGGTGGTGAATTGAGCGCCAAGAAAAGATACAAATTCTTTGGTACACATATCTGAAAAACTTGGATAATGGTATTATGTTACAATTGCCAGTGACAATTTGTTCTATATTCTGAAGAACATCTGAGATGTATGTAATTTCCATAAAGATTCAAGAATTATGAGGAGATTAAGCAAATATTTTGAACAAATGATTTGTAATTGTATTGTATGTAATTAGTTGCTAGGGTGAGTATTTAGTTTGGACAATTAATTTCCTAAATAATCATGATTTTTCAGAGCCAAAGGTTGTAACCATTTTGTTGGTGTGAGGCCTCACCCCAAACCCATCATAGCTTTTCCAATTACAATTTTGATAGACCTAGTAATTGGCTTTACCTTTTGATGAATTAGGAGGTTTTACCCTTTTGATAGGGATTTGGTTAAATTAGATGATGATAATTTATAATTTACAACACTTTCCATACTCATGATGTTGACCATATGATACATTATGATGATTGATTTAGATGAATGGTGAGATGTTTCAATTTGGGTACACATGTTGATATGAGTTGTTCAGGAAAACTATAATCAAGATTGGAAGTATGTCGAGATGTGAAATTCTTT
>MU226973.1:2277173-2299331 GCA_018584345.1 Thuja plicata | reverse complement strand
TATATATATATATATATATATATATATATTTGCATGTGATTTTATTACCTTGGACTACTGATGCTCGAGTTTAGTGTGAAGGAAAGAGAACCATGGAATTATTCAGAGAATCAGGGCTAAACACATGTGAATTGAGTAAGCCAAGGTTTAATCCAATAAGGGGTTGAAACCTCATTGTAATGTGATATTTGTTGCAAACGTAATCTGAATGTGTGTTAATAGTTTAAATTTATGTTGTTGATTGGACATGTCATTGTGAATGTGATGTGCATTTCTTTGGTGTCACTTGACACTTGTATTGTCCATGTAGATTGTGACATGTCAAATTAGAACTTGGGAAAGAATCACCAAACCTTATAGGATGTTATATTAATCCCACTTGCATATAGATGTCTTGTAGGGATCACACCAATTTGGAACTCGGATTTGAACTTTAGGGGTACTTTGGAGGGGTCAAAAGTGACCCTAGAGTATATGTTTGGCCAAAATTAGTTAACCCTAGGGGGTACCTTGGGTTGGGGGCTATTTTTTACCTATGGGAAAGCCTAGATCACCATTATGGCCCTCCAAAATGCCTACTTTTTCAAAAGTGGCGAAAATGGAGATGACATCATGCATCTAACTTATCCCACACTCCTTACTAAACTCTCAATTAAGAGGGGAGACAAGAGGTAAGACAAAAGGACTAGAGGTCATGTCTCATTAATTTCTATGTCTTGAGTACACTTTTGGGGGTCTTTTTAGAGGGTTTGGAGAGACTTAGTGGGTGTTCACCCACTCTCTAATTTTATAGACAATTAGGGTTGGAGGAAGGAAAAGAAAAGGATAAAGGATTCTTTTCAACCAAATTCTTGCCATTTTTTTCTTGGATCAAGGTTGGTGGATTCTTGTCATGGAGAAATAATGTTGCATTTTAGCTTTGTAAGTTATTGTTTTTATGAACATGTAAATCTTGCATGGTGTTCATATGTGTAAATCTTGTATGGAGTTCATATATGTAAATCTTGTATAGTGTTGTATTTATATCTTGTTATTGTGTGTTGGGTTGGGGATGCAATTGGATTTTGTATCATTTCTTGTTCCTTTGGATTGGGAGTGTTGTTCATGGGTGTTTAAAGCATTACTCATCCTTGAGAAGGGAAGAAGTGGCCTTGGGTGAAGGGGTTAGTTGGGATCTTCATTGTACTGAGTCTCTTTTCATGGAGTGAAGAGGGAGAAAATGCAAGGTGTATGGGCCCTTGCATGCCATTGTATTTGATCCTAATTTTGGGGGAGATAAGGGAAGATTGGATGGAAAGATGTATGTGGTCTTTGCATTGAAGAGGAAATGACCAAATGTGTATATGGGAGGAATGTCAATGTAGCCTTGGAAAGACATGGAAAAACTCTTGTGAAAAAATTTGAATAGGAAATAGAATTCTCCTCCTTGGAAAATCCCACCTTCACCCTACTTTAATGGGTTTGGAAAACTCATTTGTGAAGCCTTGGTTGGGAGTTAATTGTTGTTTTGTGCATATATGATGGTTGAGAGAATTTGGATATGTTACCTATTTAGCCTTGGTTCTACAAACTCGGGGGTGGTCACCTTGAGATCTTGGTTGGGAGGTGAGCTTCCCATGGTTCTGCTCATGTATTTTCAGGTTTTGAAGTCAAGATGATTGTGAAAAAACTTGGGAAAAATCTCCATTTTGGTGTAGTTGTGTGAGAGCAACTTTAATGTTGCATGGTTACTTCTTTGTATTGATATTAATTCTTGTAGAATGTTGTAATTTTCTTATTGAAAGCTTATAAAGTAGGATGTGAAGATCTCTATTTCATTATGTAATAGCTTCATTTAAGAAAGAAACATTGTATACTTTCCATTGATGGTATAGATCTTCCACCTTTAAGATGTGTAGTTGTATTTGAAAGATTAACATAATGTAAAGGAAGAGTCTTTAGTTTCATGTCTATTGTAATCTATTCTTTAGAATAATGAAGTTAATCTTTCATGATAGAAGGATATCCAATAATGAAAAGAAAATCAATGTATAAGTTTTCATAGCATATAAGTCATTAACACTAGTAAATCAAACAAGTTAGTATATTAATCAACTAATATTAAAATTCAATTGATAGCTCACTTGGTGCATTGTACTAATAAATTAATTCAAATGCATGGAATTATCTACCCCTACTATAAAACCAAGAAATCACTATGATAGAGGCCAAAGCCAAATAATACCAATGTTACTTCCCAAAATTTTAGAGTAAAAATACTCTCTGAAATTTGTATGGGAAGGGAAATAATTTTTTTTGCCATAGAGAATATTCCCTTCCCAAGATGCTTCTCTTAATTTGAATTAGTATGCTAACTCCCTAACCTAACCACATTGTTAATTACTAACTTCTAATTTTAAAAAAAAAGTCATAGCATGACTTGCTAAACACTCCCCTTCCCATAAATGGGCGTAGGTCTGTGTGTGGCAGAGGTCACATTAAAACTTAAACAAACAAAAAGAATGATATTAGTGCAATCATGTCTTACCTTGGGTTGCATCCTTGTGGGTCCCAGCCACATACTCCACCCTTGCCTTTTAGCCTCCATGCGTGGGATGTTGGGGGTCTGACATGGGAATCAAGGCATATTCCCTTGACAAAACATCCTCCCAAATCCATGTGAAATCTCTAAGCCTTTTATGATGACCTCACATTAATATTTTGACCTCACATTAATATTTCATGTGCATTAAAAAGGGAGACTGTGATGTGGTCCCCACCTCCCCTAGAAACAAGTGAATGCTTTTTCAAAAAAGCTCCCCTTCATGAATTTCGCAGGTCTTGGGATAGCATGGGATTCCCAAGACCCCACCCACTTGGCAATTGTGCCTTGGACATAAGGGTGATGGGTGATGGGTGATGTGACACTTGGCTAGGTTTATAGGTTAGGGTTAGTAGGGTTGTTTAGGTTAATAGGTTAGATTAGTAGGGTTAGTTAGACTGGTTGGCTGAGATTAGTAGTTAATAGATTTTCTTAGCATGTTTATATTTATTTAGTATGAAATCAACTTTTTAGAGTAATAGTCTATTTTATATAATGGTTAACTATTTATAATGATTCATTAATATTAGTTAGTTGTTAATTAAATTTCATTATGTTAATTGTAATACATTGTTCATGTGTTCAAAGGGGTTAGAGGTTAAATGGATTTTCTTCTATAAGCTAACTTAATTGTTTTACTAGAGGAAATTTAATGATTTTATTAAAAGTTAACTTAATTTTCTATTAGAGGATGAATGGACTATGGTGGTATGTGTCTTCTTTTAAAAGGGGGAGAATTTAATCAAAATGGATATTAGCAAGTTAGAAAATTAGATTAGATTTTGATGAATAAGATTTTAATTATATAGTTTTGTTTCTTATATGTAGATATAATTTTGATTCAATAGTGTAGTTAATTATTAGATTAATAAAATTAGTTTTAATGCCAAAATTTATAGGTTCATTTACTTGTTCAGATTTAGTATTGAATCAACACATTAAAATAATAGTCCATATTATCTGATGGTTAATTATTTAAAATGGATCATTAATAGTAGTTAGTTTAGGTTATTTCTAGAATTGTGAATTTGTGGATTAGTTAATAGGGGTTCTGGCTTAATGAGTTGATTTGCTTAATTTAATTTAATTTAATTTAATGTATAATAGGGTTTAGGACATCTTGTCATGGTAGTATAATTAATCCACCTTTTACGATTAGATAACATAACATGCTAGTTCACATTACCAAGTTTATTGTCGAATATAATTCAATTATTAATATGGGTATCTCATAAACTAACAATGTAGACAAATTATTGATTAGGTTAAATAAATCACATACGAAAGATATAACCTAGGTACATACACCTTTTAGGTTATCATTATTGGAATGAAATTGGTTAGGGTATTAAATGCATCCTTTTGCAACGATATTGGATAAGTTTATAGTAATTATGGGAACCCTATTAAACCAGGAATGTTTAAGGATCGTAATGACATTGAATAAGATTAATAAGTTTGATTTCTAGGTCAACCACTAATGGGGTTAGTATACCCCTGTGTCCTTACTGTACTAAAATCATAGATTCTCTTACCACCTTTCGAGTTGGTTGACCGACTCTGCAATCACCTTTATCGATATCCCCAGCTCAATCTATGACTAGACCTTTTAGCTTGAGAAGAAACTTCACCATGTTGTCACCCTCCCTCAGAGCTCTCAGTATTATTGTGTCATCTTTGTTGGTGTTGTTTTATGTCCTTAAAAAAAAATTTGTGTGCATGTTTTGCCCTAGTTTTGGGCATGATAGTTGGTTTCTCTTGTGTATATAAAATGGAGACCATAGATTGGATTGGGAAGGGAGTATAAGTAGATTTCAGATTTCAGATTTCAGATTCATATTTGCAGACAAAAAATATAATATAAATAGTAGACATGATTTAATAAAGACTATGTTCAGTTGTGGTGCAGATTGTTTTCTTTCAAGTTAGTTCTTTGTTATTATTAACTAAGGAATTAATTTCTAGTTTAAATTCTTGTGCAAAGGGGTTACTCACTCTCACACTAATTTGAATCTCAAGAGGTATTGAGAAGTGTTATTCTTATGTTTCTTGTCTAATTGACCTTCTTAAGGAGAAGTTAAACTCAATTGGACTGATTGGTGTGTTATGTAGTTAATCATATTGCATTAATAGAATTAAATAGTTGACACATTTATCTAAGGGGTGACTTTAAAAATTGTCTCACAAATTTATACATGAAGATTTGAAGGAAGGTAACTTTGTACCCAATAAAGATAAGGGACTGGTCTTATATAAAAATACATTAATTTCAAATAAAATCAACCATTTCTTTAAGTAGGAATAGATAAAACAACATAAAGTAGAAGGAATAGAAGTATAGATATAATTAAATAGATAATTGTAGGATTTGAGCATTAGTAGAGAAGAAAGTGATAAAATGAATATAGAGTAGAGGAGATAAATAAGGAAGCAATCAAGTAATAAAAAAATAAGTTAGTCTTTTTCAGGAAATCATGCCACTCTGAGATAGAGGATAGAAGTAGAAGAAAGATAGAGAGAGCAATATGCTATAAAAAGCTTCAACTTGGAGATTTAATTGGAGTATGGGTTTACCCACCTAGGGCTTGCAGAGCCTAAAGTACAGAGGACTTCCAACCATATTTGGTTAATCTTGTTCGTTGGTCAAGTCACTTGAAGAGTTTAAGCACAAAGCTTGACATACTTTGAGAACTTTCCAATCTATTGATTTGGGAACCAACAATATTAAAATAGAAAACAAGAGGAAAAATATTATACCCATTGTCATGTATAATTAAAAAATACTTATCAACACATACATGAACAATGCTTTCTTATTTCTTCATTGTGTCCCAATACATACATATCTGCACATATGTCTTCACAACTAGATGCATGTCATAAGAGTCATTAAGCATTAATATAACCTTTCTTACCAACTTATCTAGAATAATTGCAAACATAAACAGACAAATTCTAAGGGGCCAGACCTAAGTCTCGGGGGCTCATCATTGATGAACTTTCCTACGTCATGCACAAAGACTTCATAGTTTAAATTTTTAATCTTGAATCATATCATTATGGGTTCACCATAGGAAGGATAAAAATTATATCATATGTTTATCATTATATGTTTTATAAAATACATAAGCAGTTACACAACCCTACACTTCAAGGTCTTCATTTCTTCACTACACTTCAAGGTCAAATTTACATTTAAGAGGAAAAAATTGTGCCTTGGAAGCTGTAAGAAGGACAAAATCAAAATTGAAGAAAATGTTAAATTATCAAGGAGGTTGAAGAACCCAATGAACTAAATTTTGAATGATAGTGGATTCAATCATGTGAAGAGGCAAAAATGTTATTCAAAAAATTCAAAATTTTAATAAAAAAACTTTCCAAGTACAATTTCATAGTTAAGAAATCTAGAACTTTGATAGAGAAAGATAAAAAAACATTTTGCCCCACATGGTTGCTACCATATTGAAGTAGATTAGGAGAAAACAAGGTGTTGGAAATACAAGTAGTTTGACAAAATTTGAGAGATAATGTTACAGGATATCATAGACACTACAAAGAAAATACAAAAAAGTGTGAAAAATATCTCTGTGAAGGAATGAAAGAGATCATAAATGACATATGAGTTAGTGAGAAATTAAAACTCATGCCTTTTATATGACGCCCTATTGAAACTCTCATTATATATGGACATGAAGAGATGTCAAATATCTTCGCATTTTTAATTATGATGTGTCAAATTATTCTAACTCTTTTCTTGATATATAAGATACTATTTGAAGATAGAGGTGCTATGTTCATCCCATGTCCTTGTCCCTAATTATAGGCAATTATTATCCTCAAATTTTAAACATCGCACATTTTAAAAATTTAAATCCTCCATGTTTAATTAAAGCAATCAAATTTGTCTCCCAAATCAGTGTACAAGTACTTCCATTTATTCATAAAAATTTCACCATTTAAACATTGCAATCAAACATTTTCATTCATTTGTGGAAGTTATTAGGAATGATTCCTAGTCATTTTAAGTCGTTAATTTTTCAAGACACAAAGTTAGTTGCTCAGACACATATCATACTTGAACGTTCATGACAATAAACATAGTTCATTGAAACGTTATGTACCAAATGTATCACCCAATAGTTGCAAAGTGTAGGAATGATTTTCACTAGTTTATAGTATAGCTTGAAAGTCTAAAATACAAACTCAATGGGAAATCAAACACACCTAGTATTTCGTAGTTTGCACATGACGTAATTTTTTTTATAAATATAAATAATATCTATTGTTTCTTCAAGCAATTAAATTTTAAAAAATCATTCTTAAAGTAATTGAGAAAAGGAAATAATTATTTCGTGGTTATGTACTCTTTTTATGATGATAAATGTGAATATATTGAGATTATTAAAATTAACCTTGAGACAAAATAATGGACATTTTTCTGAAATTTGTCATTTGTAGATTCTTCTTAGTCAAAAATTTTGTGGATGCTAAATACAAGAAAATAGAGCAATAAAGTGAATTTTTATTTGCAACCAAGTTTTAAGGTTTTAGAGTAGCATCATTGGTAGAGAACGAGGTGTACACGTGTTTTTAATTCCCAAAAGTGCAACACAAACATAAAAAACCCAAAATATTAGGATTAATATAAACTATTTATTTACAATCTTATGCCTAATATTGTTTTCTCCAAATACCTTCTATATTTCAATAGTTTTTAACAAATTAAGATCTTGATGAGATAAAAAAAATTGAAACATTGTGAATATGTATTGAAATATTGTTATCACCCTAAAAATACCTTAAGAATATGAGAAAATGAATTTTCCAATGTTTTCAAGTTTGATACTTAAGAAAAGTATAAGGAGTAAAGATGGAAATTCTTAAGAAGCCTAAATATTTGGGCTACAAAGTAATATCTAGAGATACTTCCTGGATATTATTGTAATGACATCCAATAATTGTCATCGTAAAAGGTCAATAATGAGAGTTACATTGCTAAGAGTGTAGCATCTTATTAATAGTTGGTTTCTATCTTGGGTATATAATTCAATGCATAGTAGGGCATGAGTTTTTTTTCTTGTGGACCATGGTTTTGGTAGTCACTACGTTATACAAAATAATTGCTATTTATTATTTTCTTTTCTCTATATAATGGGTGGGTGAGGTAGAGGTTTCATGGCGTTATGTAGGTGATTTATTATTATGTGGCTACATTCTTGTTAGAATAAAAGAAATTGGGTGTATTGTAATGGTGTAATATTGTTCTATATGCTGAATAATTCTTTAGTAGTAGAGGTTTTTTTTAAAAATATTTCCCACATAAATCTAGTGTCATTCATAAATCTTATTTTTAATTATCCTTATCCGTATTTTATTTGATGTATAAATATTTAGTAGCAGAGATTTTTTTTTTTATAAATATTTTCCTACATTGATCTAGTGTCATGCGTAAATATTATTTTCAATTATGTTTTAAGGGTTCAAAGGATGGACTACAATTCTCAAAGAGAACAAAATAGATCTAAGGATATGTCCAAATAAAATGGATGTTCTAGGTCCTATAGGATGATCAAAAGGAAGTGTTGAAATTACAAGGAGTAAGTCCATGTGAAGATGAATGTAGAAACAATAAAATATTTGGAAATTACACCACTTAAAATACTCTAATCATAATGTTATTAATACATTATTATTTTTATTCTAACATTTCTATTTATAAGTAATGAATAATTGATATAGTTTCTTCTTATTACATGAATAATCATAAGGATTGGTTTTATGATTAGAAAGAATTTTATTGTGGGGAGGTGATTCTTGGAAAGAGAAACACTCTCAAGAAAGATAAGACTAGTTCTTAGTGATAAGGGAGTGAAAAATATTATTGATGTGTTATAACTTATAGGACTTGCAAAGGAATTCCATCTCAATTTCTAAAATAAATGATGCTAAGACTACACACAACTTTCAAATGATAAGAATAGTTGCATGGTGGAAAGAGAAAGTTTGGTGCTAGTTAAGGGCTTTAGTTTGTGAATATATTGGGAATAGACATATATTTATTATGCTTTTTCCATTGTAACTAAATATTTTAACAGTTCTTATATTTTATGGCACCAGAGATTGGGTCATACCAGTAAAAAAGATCTTCAAGCAATAATTAATGAAAAATAGCTTATGGTTTTTAAGATATTTTTTGAGCTTAATTCTTTTGAGCATTACATGTTTGACAGATGGAATCAAGTTGATTTTCTTGTTGGTAATAATAGAGCTAAATATACTATATAGGTTATTTATTTTTATGTGTTTAGTCCGTTGGATGTTTTCTTTGTCGGTAAACCTTAATTTTATGTTACATTTATATAGATGGTTTCTAAAGGCTTACTTGGATACATTTTTTGAAACTTAAACATGAAAATTTCTCCAAGTGTAAGGAATTAAAGGCATATGTTGACAAATAGTTCGATTAGAAAATTACTTGGTATTGAGACTTGATAATGGAGGTCAATATTTCTCTAGGGAATTTGATGTTGTACACATGTAGATATTGTGTGAGACAAAACTATCTCATTCGCACTACAAAAAAATGAAGCTGCAAAATTAATGGAATATGAATTATTGGATAAAGTTAGAATCATGTTAAGTGGATCATAATTAGATTAATCTGCATGGCTACAATATGAGGTTCCCTTTTGATGACAAGAGATATGTCAAAGTAAATCTAATTTTTTTTGCCCCATATGGTTGCTATCATATTGAAGTAGATTAGGAGAAAACAAGGTGTTGGAAATAGAAGTAGTTTGACAAAATTTGAGAGTTAATGTTAAAGGATATCATAGACGGTACAAAGAGAACAAGAAAAAGTGTGAAAAAATATCTCTGTGAAGGAATGAAAGAGATCATAGATGACATATGAGTTAGTGAGAATTTTTTAATATTTTTTGATTAAGGTAAAAACAGGTTTTGAAGGGACCTCGAAACCCTGTACAATAAGGTCATTAAAGATTTTCAATGAAGCTCTCTAAAATGAAATGATGCAAGACCACCACAAGGGTTTTAAAACAGGCTCCCTCAACCTAAAAATGAAAGGTAAAACTATACCCCAACAATAGAGATCACTGCATGAAGAATAGTACAATTAAGACCAGCAACCCAACATCTTCCAGCTAGCAGCAAAACATCTACTAGCAAAGAAAAACACATACAAATTATTTCTTCCCCTTCTGGGAATGAAGGGACATATCAAATGAGGGCGGGAGTTTTGATTTTTTATTTACTTTCACAGAAGTCCACCCATCATCCTCTATCTTATCCATCTCCTGCGAAGAAAGACCCAAGCTCGGGCCAGGAGAGACCAAGGAGGCAGCTTCGGAAGAAGACACAAAAGTAGCCAATTCAGAGGAAACCAGTGATGCTTTACTAGTAATAGGCTCACTACCAGAAGAGAAACAAGTAGAAGGTTCAGTACAAGGAGAGGGAACAGTTCCCTAAGTAGAGCCAGCAGCAGGCCCAAGAGGCTCTTTGGCTTCAGCGTTCACCTAGGAAGATGAAACAACCTGAGAGAAACTTCTGAGAGAAGAATCCTTCACAATAGTATAATGTTGGGAGGAGGCCCCCTTCCACCAAGAAGTAGGTTTTTTAACCTTAGCCAAGCCACACTGGTCCGCTAAGTGACCAGTTTTAAAACACCTCCTACATCTAAAGGGGAGGCCTTCATAATCCAAAGTTTGGATCCATGACCCTTTAGAATGCACCAAATTTATCTTTTTCAGAAGGTCCTTAGAAGAATCTAGATCTACCAAGATCCTAGCATAAGTTGAGTGATACAAGTCATTTGATTCCTCATCAACCATCAAGAAATCCCCTAGTGCCTCACCCACAGCCTCAAGAAGAGAGTTAACCCAAAAATGAAGAGGGAGATGAGGGAGCCTTACCCAAGTTGGAACCTTGGAGAAAGACTCAAAAGAAGCATCAAAAGTAGAATGCCATGGCTTCATCAAAAGCATGCTCTAGTTGTTCCAGCTAAAAAAGTGATCGCATAAAATCACATTCCTATCTGCAGCCTTTTCAAACTTTGCAATGAAGAAACCCCTAGCCATAGGGAAAATGTGCACAGTTTCAGATATGATTGGTTCCCAATGATGAGATACCCAAGCATGGAGGTTTGGGAGACTTGGACAGAGGCCCTTAAACGTGAAGATGAGACCATGCTCCTCAAAAAATGAGGACGCATACTCTATATCTTCCTCAACCTCTACATCCAATGAAAGGATTAGAGGATTGGAAACACCGAAAGGGGCAGCTCCCCTAACACTAGAGGTAGAAGATTTCCACTTGGAGGAACCCCCCGACGCAAGATGATCCATAGAGATCGCAGGAGAAGTAGGATGAGGGCCAGTGATCCCATCCTTCTCCACGGGAACCAAAACCCTGACCTTTCCTAGATGAGGGTGGGGCGGGACAACAAGATCACCAGCTACGGAAAGAATAGCCTCAGTAGCATAGACAACACCTTTAGCCGCCTTTGTAAAGGTTCCAGCAGTAGCTCCAAGCAAGACCCTCACTCTTGCGACACCAGCAGCCACAATAGGAGTAGAACCTAGAGAGCCTCCATTGGCAGAAGCCCTAGATGCCACAACTGCAGTAGTAGAAGTGACAGGGGAAGGCATCAAGCGGGAAAATACCATTGTCTATCACAATTGAAGAGGGTATCCCATATCTACAAATAATGTAGTTCAAAATGAACATAGCCACCTATTTGCTAGTGGCTTTGATTAGCGGCACAACTTCGACCCACTTCATGAACTACTCAGTGGCCGTAATGATGAACTTGTGTCCATTTGAAGAGTTGGGATATATTTGTCCAACCAAGTCAAAGACCCATTGCTGAAATGACCAATGTGTTATGAAAGGTATCAGTTCTCTCGCAGGAGCATGGATGAGGTTTCCATGTGTTTGGCATTTAAGACATGCTTTTGAAAATTGAATAGCATCTTTTTCCATGGTAGGCCAATAATATCCTACTCTGAGCAGTTTCTTAGCTAATGAAAAGCCATTCGAGTGTGATCCACATACACCTTTGTGGACATCTTTTAATGCTAGATCGGACTCTTCTAGTTCTAAACACAGAAGAAGTGTACTGTCGAGACTGTGTCGATATAGGTTGTTAGTTATGAGGACGTAATGTGATGTTGTCCTAATCAGGGATCTTTTCTCGTTTCTAGATAGATTGGCGGGAATGGTTTGGTCTGAAAGGTAAGCAATGATACTGGCATACCGGGATTGATCTGGGGTATTTAAGGCACATATTACCTGGTATTCAGGGTTAGCAAAGGCAGGATAGAATATTTCTTCCACCAAGAAGTCATAGCAAAATTGATGCTCCTCCAGTTGTAACATGGATGCCAAGGTAGCCATAGCATCTGCAGCCTTGTTCTCTGATCGTGGTTGTGTCATATTATTGAAAATATTCATGGTTGAATGATCAAATTCATAATGCGATGAGACTGTTCAAAGTGTTTCGTTGATCATTTTGATTTCCGTCGAAATAGCGACTTCATAATGCATTGAGAATGTGGCATTCTAGTCAAAGTGTTTTGTTGATCATTTTGATGGTCATCAAAATAGCGACTTCAGAATGCATTGAGACTGTGGCATTCTGATCAAAGCATTTCGTTGATCATTTTGATGGTTGTCAAAATAGAGACTTCAAAATGCGTTGAGACTGTTGCATTATGGTCAACATATTTCATTGATTATTTTGATGGTCGTCAAAATAGTGACTTCATAATGCTTTGAGACTGTTGCATTCCGGTTGAGGCATTTTTTAAATCATTTTGATGGTCATCAAAATAGAGACTTTAGAATGTGTTGAGACTGTTACATTCTGGTCGACGTATTTCATTGATCTTTTTGACGGTTGTCAAAATAACAACTTCAGAATGCGTTGAGATTGTGGCATTCTGGTCGAAGCATTTCATTGATAATTTTGATGGTCATCAAAATAGAGACTTCAGAATGCATTGAGACTGTTGCATTTCAGTCAACACATTTTGTTGATCATTTTGATGGTCATTGAAATACCAACTTTAGAATGCATTGAGGCTGTTGCATTCCGGTCAAGGCATTTTGTTGATCATTTTGATGGTCGTCAAAATAGTGACTTTAGAATGCGTTGAAACTATAGAATTTCGGTTGAAGCGTTCTGTTGATCATTTTGATGGTCGTCAAAATAGCGACGATGTATTCATTTTTTTTTTTAAATACTATATATTAATCATCTATTAATATATATAATATATTTCATTTTACTAATATTTTCATTGAAAGTATAGTAGTTGAATTAGAATATGCTCCAGGATGCTTACAAATCTAATTACTTATCCCTTATAATATTTTCTTGAACATTAATAACATTGTTTTTATCATTGTTCTTACTATCGTGTTGTTATCATTGTTCTTACTATCGTGTTGTTTATCATTGTAAGGTTGCACTTAGTTGTTTAGCCTTGTTTAGCCTCTTAGGATCCTGTGGATCCATTCATCCATTTATCATTTGAAAAACTTAGTAGAGGCATAACAACATTTAGAAAGTATGGAATCATCATAACATAATAGAAGAGAAATTTAGTTAAAAATTCTTAAAGAGAATTAAAGAGAAATGATGAGATAATGTAGTCAAGGCAATTAGGATAAACTTTCAACATCTGATTCACAAGAGCAATCTATTCATTCCATTTTTATGTAGATAGAGAATGATTTGGCGAAGCACTAGATTCCCACTACAAATAGTGATGATGTGTTTGTAGTAATTCTTGAAGACAATTAAAGAGGAATGATGAGATACTATAGTTAAAGAAAAGTTGTATCTATTGTACAAGAAACTTCAATTTTGATCATCACTAAGCATCTATATGCTTGCTTGCCACTAACAAGGATTTGGCACCTTTATATATCTCCTTATTTAATCTTGCAGCTCAAGTATATAGATGGACATAGATTGTGATGTGTTTGAGAAAGATATTGGTTGTTTTTTTATTGTCTTTATAGATAGTCCTATTAATTCTATTAATTCTATGTGCAATTTTATAACCTATAATTTGTAGGTTTATAACCCAAAAAATTTCCATTGTCAAAAAGTTTAAATCAGATCTTTGGAACAAGTTATGGACATCCATCATAACATAATGGAAGGGAATTTTAGTTTAAAATTCTCTAGTAGACATGCTTGCAGAATGTGGAAGCATAGACAATGCATACGTACTATTTGACAATATGCCTAAAATAAATGTGGTCTTTTTGAATTCTAATATTGTAGGATATGAGCAAAATTTATTTATTGAAAAGGATTTTGAAACTTTAAATCAAATACCTGATATGCAAGATTTGGAAGCATAGGCAAGGTACCTGAACTGTTTGATAGAATGCCTCAAAATGCATTGTTCTAGTGGAACACCTTGTCTTCATGCAAAGGAAATGTTTAGAAAAAACACACTATCATAAGCAATAATTTGAATAAAATGAATTGTTTATAGCAGAGAAACAAAATTGTAAAAACTGTACTTATGATACGTACATGTTCATCAAATGCCATAACACACGAGTGCTGGAAAAATTCTACCATATGAAGTATTATAACTTTTGAAAATTAAATGGGAGAGTTGTATGTAATGCCCAAAATTCAAAACACTAGATTGGACATTAAACAAAATATTTATTCTACTCTGAACATATCTAATTTGCAATATTTTTTTTCTTTCTAAACAATGACATACTACATTAATATATAGTGTGAACCTATTTGTTATATCATTTAACTAGAATCTAAAATGATAATAAATCTACTTAGAACAATAAAGCTTATTACGATGTTCAAATAACCAACATGACTTGCAACTGCATACCTTAATTTCTCTTTCTTGCATGTGTATCATATTCTCCTAGCCTCTCTATTTCCTGCACCTGTATATATGGCTATACAACTAGGATGCATGATATAAAATTCATAGTTGATTACATAAAATATTGTAAGATAAGCTACATCAATAACTTAGCTAAATCAATCATAAGGTATTTAAAACAAGTTTCATAAAGAGATGCAAACTATGTAAAATATTGGTAAGGGGTGGCAAGATCAAGGAAGAACTCAAAAGTACAAGACCTAAGGGCTAGACCTAATGCCTTGGGGGCTCATCATAGATGGCCTTGCCTAAGTAACTCACAAAGACATCATAGTTAAGGTTTAACTTTAAAACCAGTCTTTTAAAGGATGGTAGAAGTGGTTACACAACCCTTTTCTAGGGTAGAGTCCCCAGATAGTGTCTCCATCGGCTGCCACCCACTTAGGTGAACAAGGATGAGATTCAAATAAGTTATAAGTTATAAGTAGACCTCCTCATAAGGTTACCTACCCAATGCTTCATAACTACGATGGAGAACCAATTCTTGTAAGATATTAAGGTAATATCCATGATCCCAAACCTACAAGATTTATAATTGTATGAGATCCATTCCAAGATGCTCAAAATCATTTCATTAGATCCATTCTAGAAAAAGGCAGTTGTAGCTTGACTCTTGGAAAAAGGAAGAATGACAAAATGTGGCCATTAATCCTATCCAAAACATGCAAACAAAAATGCTTGAATGCAATTTCCATGTTGCCTTAATAAATTAGCACTTTCACCTATAAGAGGTTCAAGGGATAAGCTGATAGGAGATAATAGATAAAATTTAATTGAAAATATAATATAGAAATAAAGTTAAATATACAATTTTTGTTATATATTAAAAGAAAGTTGTAATAGTTTTTGATTGATGCAAATATGCCAATTCCCTTTGGTATTCTACCTCGAATCTCATTGATGGATTGGCCGATATATATTAGGATCTATCTTTTCTGGTTGCCGCCAAGGTAGATTTTGAAAAGTCATTGGATTTTAAGATTTTTGCATTAGTGTAGTAGTTGGATGAGCCTAGTTTTTGAAGACATTTTATACAATTCAAGCATAAACATCATAATCATGATTTTAAAAATCAAAATTCAATAGAAATACTTGGGATGCAAAATTCAATGTATTACTTCAAAAGCTTTTAGGGGTCTAAACTTACCTCCAAATATTGTTGTGATACTTCTTTGATATATGTGACAAAATTATATTACAATAAACCTATTCACTATAATAGAAATACTATTGCAAGTAATTAGGAAAAAAATCAATGATTCTTGCACGTATAACAACATATTAAAAAGAGTTTCAATATCGTCTTTACTAGAAACAAGCCAAAATTTCAATATCATCTTATTTACCAAACATGTTTTCATCAAGCAGTACATGGTAATGTTTAGTCCACAATAGTACCTACAACCAAAGATATATACAACCCAAAAAGTGTATTTTAGACAAAAAAATATTTCAACCTAATGAGAGTTTTTCTTCAATTACCTATTTAACCAAATTAACTAATCCTTCCAATCTATTACAAACAAATTTTACGATTGTATTGTGTTCCCAACAATGTTAATTGTGATTTAAAATTATTCTTGATTATATTAGTATTTACTATTTTTCGATAATTATATCTATATAATAGAAAAAATTATAAGACTTGCTTAAAACCTATTTTTTATTGGAAAAATAGAATTTATTTTACATAAGTATGATTTTAATATTTGAGATATTAGCCTTATTTAAAAACTATGTAGTTGTCTTTCTATAATTTAAGTACACTATGTTTTATAGATATTTAATGATTTAAAACGTAGTCTTCTTTGACACAAGAAATTCTTAATTCTTAATTTCATGTTTATTATTATAAAAGAATACAATCCTTTAAACATATGGAATTCTAATGCAAGTTAGAAGACAAACGAATCACCCTAGAAATAATAATCTAGAATTTCTTTATCATAATTATTGTGTGACCACTAAGCTCTTTACTTTTTTGTTGTTTCAAATGCAAAAATAGCATCGTTGGGAATGAAACAACACTAGTAGGGGTCAAATCAGACATTTTTGCAAGATAAAAGCTTCAAATTATCAATATTTTAGAGATAGACTCCATCATGTTTACATAATGCTTCCATTTTTGTTTGGAAAATGGAGTTTGTGAGTGATTTCCATGTAACCTTACGAAATTTTTTTTGACAATCATTCACGCTAAGTTAGTAACTGTAATGGAATTTAATATAAAAATGTCTACAAATTTCTTAATAAATGAAACATGACAATTATCTAGATTTAATTAGTATTAAGTGTGGATCCATAAGAAAATATTACATCATAGTAATCATGTTTCTACATTAATAACATTATTCAAAGCATTTCAATACTTCTGAACATACTAAACTCCCACCAAATGTTCGAAGAAAGTGGCATGCCTCAGGGAAACTTCACATAGAGATATAAGTAATTTATTTTAATAATTTTGTTAAGGGTATGTATATTGTAGTAGATAAGTGTTCTATCCATATTAAAATTGTGTTTACTCTCTCACACACCTTATCACCTTGAAAAGATTGACTACTTAAGTGATAATCAAGCAATTGGATATGAATGTGAGTGTGGTAATGAACTCACTCTTGAATATATAAGTTTTTGAAGTGAGATGAATTTATCTTATAATAGCTACAATAATTTAAAGGCTTCCCCCTACCACCCCCTCCTCCCCCCAATTTAATCTTAATCATTAATATAGTAAATATTTATGTGAACATTACTTATGTAAGCATAAATCACCTTGTATGCTTGGTCTCTCCTTCCCTTTGGGTTGCGTGTGTATACTAACCCTACATTCATTAGTTGTGGACAACAATAATTCCTCTTTTGTGAGTAAACAATAAATGAGTGGTTCATGGTACATCACAAATCACCTTTGAATGCTCAAAAGTTCTTCTAGGTCTCATATTGCGTTGGAAAGTAATATTGTTGAATGATATTATTTCATGAAATGAATTAGGCAAGGCCATAAAAATTCAGATTAATATCTATATGCAAATATGTTCTTTCTTTTCCTTACACCCTTTGCTAGAAAGTTAAACTTGAGAATGCTTAAATGAGTTATGTGTTTATTTTCAAAGGGTTCAAGTACATAGGATTTTTAAGATTATCAAAAAGTGTAAATGATAGATTAAAAATAATCATATGAAAATTGGAAATGGTGAAAGTAGGTAAAAAATACACAATGTAAGATGATGTAAATCTTCCTATCTTCTCTTTCCAAGAAGGCTAACTAGGACATTAATATATGTATAAAATGATAAATGCTAACCTGATCTTGTATTTTTTCCAATGGCCAAGTCAAGAAAAGGATAAACATATATATCTTCCTTACTCCCATGCTTTTGAATATATATTACAAACTGAGATTAGCTAAAATTATATCATGAATGTATCTTCCCTATTTAATTTCATCTCAATACGTAGAAAGAGTCTTTCTCTCCTCCCTTTCAGGTAGGGAATTTTGGAACAGGTCATTATTAAGGTGGTATTAAAAAAATTTATTGTGCATGTTAGTGCCTGCACCCTTGTCTAGCAATCTTTTGTCACATAAGGTGTGCTGCATAGAATGTGTCACCTGTAGCATCCTCCTTTTGTTCTACTCTTGTCTTCTTAAGAACATGTACAAATCATTTTCTTCAACACATTATAGGCACTAGGTGGCATTGCACTTGGCAACAACAATGGCATGCACATGTTCCATTGGATATTGTAATGATGTTATTTCAAAAAGATAAATTAGTTGTGTTTGTGGTGATTTATCCATGATAAAAAATGGCCATTACACTCATGCCCCCTCAATCCAATGGCATCTATGATTCTAAGGGGGCATATCCTGTACCTATATGTTCATTAAAATTTTGAAACAAGGAATTATCTATCTAACCTATTTTTCTATTAACATTTATCCACTCAATCCAATGTGTAAACACATTCAATGGATATAGAACCTATCAATCTCATTCCCTAGTAGTGTACTCTCAGCTGTATACATGTTGATCCATGTTGACTTCAAATTTAGACAATCTCTCTAAATCAATCATCAGAGACCTTCAACAATCAGATCTAAAATCTTCAGTAAGAAATAAATAATGTTTTTCTTATCCCAAGAGCAAGCCAAGAGCCTAAAATCCAATCCACTGGGGGAACAAGCTTCTTCTCTTCAAAGGACAGAGAGCATATACATACTCCTTACTTGACTAACCAGGTTTAACTCACCCAGACTTTAAAGATTTGTGTGTCTATACTGCAGGACATGTTGAGTTTTCATAGAACATGATCATATTGAAGCTAAAATATAACCATGAAACTGAAGGCCACAATGCATGCACAAATTAATGCATATACCAAAAGGAAAGCACACCAGTCTACCACCAGAGGCTTAAATTAGTAAAGGAAATGAAAAATGAACATAATCAACTTGGAAAGAATTTTGTAATCCACCCATAAACCATAAATATGTTGATTCCTCATTAGCAAGGTATGAATGTTATGTAGCGGAGATTTAAACATGTAGTAGTAATGATCAAGAGATGCTATTTTAGACCACCAGGAATCAATGTTTCAAATCCATTTCATAGAAATAATCAAAGATGAAAGCACAATGTTTCTATACTAGGAGGACAACAACCACAGAGATGAATATATGGTAACCATGATCACTACCATGGAAATGATATTAAGGAATAGAGATCAATGATATTCAACTATGGGGATTGAAAATATTGATACATAAATATAAGGGACAATGGTTTCAAGCCATGAGATAACACTTGTATGAAGGACAACACCAACATGAACATTGTAAGACCTAATGACTTTGAATATTTACCAATCAAGTGAATGTTATTGCAGAGCATAGAAGGTATTAGGAACATTTTAAATAATAGATTATAAGAAAAGTAGAAAAGGCCCAAATATTATTGAAAAATGACACTGCTACAATAAGGGAAAGAGGTGTGATGGATGATCATGAACCATAAACAATATTCCACTCATTTCTTTGAGGTTTCAAGATAGATATCCGTAGTGTATTAGTGAAATGAAGGGGGAAAAACTAGAAGACAACAAATATCAATGAAAGGTAATAGATCAACCCAGTGTACAAACAAAGAAAGAGCGCAGAATAAAAGTGAGGAACCATGAAATCTATAACTCTAATGGGGTTTGAAAACCCATTTATTTAAAAAGTCCTTGAAATGTTCCTATAACAATTTGAAAATGATATATATGAAGGTACAAAGAAGAGAATTTATGGCCAGTAAAAAAACACAAAACCCTCGAAGAACATGTATCATTGTTTTTGAGGAAGCAAATTAGTCAAGGAGAGGAAAAGCCATAGTCTGAAGATGTAAACTCTCTTGCCTTATCTTTTCTTTAGGTTGTAACTTCTAAGTTTCAAAAAAAATATTGATTGAAAGAATTGTTAAGTTTCAAAAAATTAATAGAGGTAGGAATTAAAGTATGCCACACCAAACCAATTGGATTTGATATTTGACCCCAGCTCAATAGTTTATCAACATCTCATAGTAATTTAAACAAGGCTCCAATTTGGAAGCCCAACTAATAAAATATATTACCAGTTAAGCTCACCCATTTAAGTTTCTTGTTTATAATTTGGATCCATATAAAAATGTCAAACTTTGAGCAATTTAGAATATTGTACACCAGATATTAAACATAAAACAACTGAAGAAATTAAAATGAAAGCAATAAACGTAGATTACTACACCTCTGAATTGGAGACTCTCCTATTTCCCATTAGTTCCTTCTTGACCATCGCTCTACAATGCCATGAATGTAAACATTAGATCAAATTCGCATGCATACAAACACAAGTAAGCTAATCAAAAATAGGATTTAAGAGTACAATTGTACATTAACTTTCGATCAATTTTATTTCTCTTATTCAACAGTACTATTCTATTCCTTCTTTCCTCCTCCTTCTCAGCACTATTATAAGATTGCATTTCAGATTCAATTTCTTTCTTTTCTTTATTAGGGAGTTCCTCATAATTTTTTACACTATGTATTCTACATTTACATTCAATTACACACTTTCTTTGTATATCATACCGCAACTTCATTTGGTAGTCAACATCACTCTCCCTCTTTTGATTATACTTTTTTATTCTCTATGAGGAAAGAGATTTACATTTTGGTTTTCATCCTTTAGCATTTGGACCATGCTTTTGTGGTTGAATGAAATCAATGTTTTTCTTCTTCATCCTATGCATATTTAGTCCTTCCAAATCATAAAATAATCATAGGAAAAATAAGAACAACCTTGATTTTTTTTCACCACAAAAGTGTGGTCCAAATGCTATAGGACAACCAAAACGTAAACCTCTTTCCTCAGAGAAAATAAGAAATTATAATCAAAAGAGGGAGGGAGAGTGGTGTTGACTACCAATTGAAGTTGCGGAAACATGAACGAAGCCCACAAAAATATAATAATCTACCATCCACCCATTCATTTCTATGATGAGTACAAACCTGCACAAACAGTTCCAAAATAAAACAAAAGCTAGAGTCTAGCATAGTTCCTGCCAAGTGCAGGCAAGGTGGTTTTGCTAGATAGAGATGTTTTTACAGGATAAATGCATCTATTTTATTATGGTTACAACCCAATATCAACAAAAAAAATTACAAGAATATAAACTTAATTTAGTCAAATTACCTGGCTTCAAATACAACCAAACCACTCACAGATTCCTTCTTCTGGCAATGTTGTTGAAGACAAAATAGTGAAGTTGTCAATCGATGATGTCAAGTATAACTTGAAGCTTTGGATGCCCCAAAGACAGGAAGAGATAGACAATATTCATTTATATTTATCTCTTCCTATCTTTGGGGCATCTAATGTTTCAAGTGAATTTAGGTGCATTTTTTAGTCTTTTGATGGTCCATCTTGTATAAAATCAACTTATGCAAATAATCCACTAGGGCATTATTAATACATGACCAAAACTCTTCACAAAAATTTATAACTTTGGAATTCATAAAATAAGAGTTTAGAGGAAATAATCCACTAATTTATAGACTATTCCTGTGGTTGGAATGAAAGTTATGTATTTTTCAGAGAAGGTATTGTTGGAATTATATTGAGATGATGTATTGAGAGGGGAGGGGTGAATCAGTACCTCTAAAACTTTTCTTTTTTATCCCATTAACCCTTAGTCATCATTTTGTAATTTTATCTTATCTAACTGTTCATCTTTATTTATGCATATGAAATCATATCATACATTATTTTGATATGTAACAATAATAGAAACATTCATGAAAATAGATAACACATGACATAAGATATGATATCATAGAAAACTCCTGTTAAGGAAGTAAAAACTGCGGCGGGGATTGTTACCCACAAACTTCATTATATGTAGATAAGAAGGGGCCGGTTAAGGCTTACAATTGGTCACTTTTGATGACCTACCCTATTAGGAGTATTACACTGGAGACCTGTTAAGATCTACTTCATTTGAAGCTTTAACAACACTGTTAAGTGTGCACTCTGTTAAGAGATTTGGAAAGAATGGTTAAGTCCACCTTCTACAAAAGGATTTTAGATGTGATGCACTT
>MU226973.1:2264174-2274243 GCA_018584345.1 Thuja plicata | reverse complement strand
TTATCCTCTTCTCCTCATGGAGTGCAAAAGTGAATCTAGAGGATATCTTATCCAAAATTTCTTGTGGAACATCTTGTCTTGTGAAGTGTAGTGGGACATAATAATGTCTGCACATCTTAGCAATAAGAGCATCTTCAATCTTATTTTGTTCTACTGTGTCCCATCTTAACCATTTCCTAATTTTTTGATGTCCAATAGATGCAGCTTCAGAAATGTACTTACATATGCTATCAATGTCATCAGATGGCGATGTAACCTTTGCTTCTTCCTTTGCTAGTTTGACAGTGTCAAGTTCATCCATTGTTGAATCTTCTAATTCTTCATCTATCTGAACATACTTTCTCCTCTTTGCAGGTGCCCTAGCTGGTTGTTTAGCTTTTTTAGGAGCAGGTTTCCTCTTGTACACCTTCCCTTTTACCATGGGAGAGGGAATAGCATCTTTTGCTGTTTGGCTTCTAGTTCTAACCTTTTTAGTTGGAGGAGGAGGTGGTGAATCAGATTTCTCTTCCTCTGATTCTTGTTTCTCTTCTATTTCACCAATGGGAAGTTTTTCCTTGGTGTCTTCCTCCTTACATTGTTTTTCCTCCTTACCCTCTTCTTCTTCTTCTCCATCAGAAGATATATTCAAGTTCTTTTTCAAATTCTTGACCATTCTTTTAGACTGCTTGACAACCTTCTTGACAATAAGAGTTGATTTAATCTTTAGTTTAGCTTCCTCATATGTGCCAAATCTTAGTTTTTTGTTGTCAATGAGTTCATTTAATAATTCCTGAATGCATTATATTGTTGTTCTTGTTTTAATTTCATAATCAAGCTTTTCAAGCCATGATTTCCTAGGAACTACATCTTGAATGTAGGTAAAATCTGTATCCACCATAAAACAAATATCTTCTTTATATTCCTCTATCATACTTTCAAGAATTTTACTCCTAGCTTGTAGCATTTCCTTAATGGCTTTGAAATACTTATGCATTACATTGTCAAAGTCTGTACCAAGTGATTCTATGAATTCTCTTATTTGCATGGTGATTGGTCTACTTGTGTCCCATGCTACTTTTCCTATTGAAGGAAAGTACTCTTTGAAGTAGAAGAATATACACATTATAAGGGAACCAAACTTACATGTGTTTGTCCTTGAGGACCTTATGGTGCACATGTTCTCGTCAAATTGATGCAATAGGATCTCTGCTAGATCCATCTTCTTCCCCTGTTTGATGATCTTATATGTTGTGCTCATTGTAGTGCTAGAAATGTTGTTCATTCTTCTAGCTTGGAATATCTTATATCCAACTACACATGCTCCAAATTTCAGCTCTGCATCGGTAATAGTATTTACTTTCAGTGCCCTCTTGTTTGATTTTGCACTGGTTAACCTTTCCACTTCTGCAAGAGGTGGATGTTTGTGAGCCTGAGGTTTGTCTGTTGTTGGATAACCAGTCATGACGTGTTTAACATCCTTTGTTATAGCCTTGGGTTTTTTCATCCATAGAGCATTGTCGTGGACTCTGCTTAGAACAATTTTGATCCACTCTATTTTGAAAACCTTGGGAAAATGCAGTGCATTTGTCAGTCCCTTAACTTCCAAGTGTTTATGCTCTTCTTTGAGCTTCCCAGTATCATCAAAAAGTGCCCTATAGGCATTGTCAAGGTCTAGATCTCCTATCTCCAAGATCTTGTAGTGAATGAAGGATCTAACATCCTCGACCAATAAAACCCTAGCTGGGATTTGGGAGAATGCTCTGGAATCATTTGGTTGAGAGGCTACCTCAGGATTTAACTTATATTTGTGTTCAACACATGCCCCTCTACTAACAAGTTTGTAAGGTTTATTCTTGTCAACCTTGATTTTCTCTACCCTAGATGTTGATGCCATCGTATTTGAAATTTAGGGCTTTCTGTAAATCAAAATAGTGCTATCGGTGTATGGATTAACTTGCTAAATGTATGTGATTTCCTTTGAATCTGAATTCTCTATGAATTCCTTCTGCTGGGTCGCTTCTCAAACTGTACTGAAATCGCTCTGCTCTGCTCAAAAATTGCGGGTGCAAAAATGAGTTTACCCATCGGGATTTTATACCCTTTTTGTGCCCTAAGTTGTCATAAATGCTTATCGAATCATCAGTTTATGAAGACTTATTTTGTTGGTAAAGACATTCATAACATGTGTCTATGCAAAGTGTCAGGGTAGCTAGCGGTTTGAAGACTTCACCGATGCTTGTCAGTGATGTTGCGATGACAGCTTTTGTAGATTTAGTGTTTACCGATATTCGTCGGGTTACACTCAGCTTGTGTAATGACCAATACATTCTGGTAAGTATTACTAACTTTTCTGTGTGTGTTCACCGATGCAGATTGTGCCCAATAACCGATGGTTTCTTTTCAATAGTTTAGTACATAACAATGTATTGCATCTTTATTCATGCTAATATTACAATATGAACTATGTATATTGGAACCGATGTATAGTAAAACTTGTGATAATGCTGTTCCATACTTACTTGTGCAATCTAGTTAGATGTAGTGATGTCACCAGATCCAGTGGATGGGGTGTCATCATTTGCAATGCTTGTACTAGCACCTTCAGTGTTTGTGGCTTTTACCATTCTCCTTTAGAGTCCATGCTTTGTTATTATTTTTCCAACATTCCTTATGTGTATGCCCATTCATCTTGCATGTAGGACAGTACTTGTCCATATAGGTTTTTCTCTTTGGATTCATCACTTTGGATCTGCACTCATGTGCCTTGTGTCCTTTCTTTTGACAATTATAATAATTACCAATAAAAGTAGATTGTGCTTGAGAAATACCTTTTATTTTTCTCCTGTAGATGTTTGAGGTGTGGCCTGGTTTTCCACAGTGATTGCATGATAGCTTCTTGGATCTTGGGGTTGTGAATGCATTCCTCTTATTAGATTCATTAGAGGATTCTCCATTCTTGTTGTACCCTAATCTTGTGTAGTTGTTGACTCTTCTTTGTCCATCAAGAAAATCATCCATCCTTCGGTTGCTGTCCTTAGCCATTTTGATTAATTCATTGTGTTGATTCTGGACTTTGATTTCATGCTTCAATTTCTCGTTCTCTTCTCTTAGCTCACCTATGATCTGTACTCTTTCAATGAGTTATGTATTTAATCTATTTTCTTCTTGGCTCATAAGAATAATCTGGTTGGTGACCTCATGGTGATGCTTAGTGAGTCTTTGAATCTCTGATTCTTTCTCTTGTAGTTTTTCTGTAATTTTCCTCCTATCATCAATGGCTAGTGTTCTTTAATTTTCAGCTTTTCTTGCATCATTCGTAACATCAATTATTTTTAACATTTGAGTTTCTTGACCAATTTCCAGCATCTTGATTTGATCTGTTAGATGTAGATTGATCTCCTGCATACTTGTAATTTCTTCAACTGATGTGTTTGAAGCTTTTCTCAATGATGATTCTGCTGTTTCAAAGTACTCTTATATTTCCATTTCTTTGTAGTCTTTCTCATTCAATCTGGTTTCCATAATCTATCTTTCATCAAGAATTTTTCTCAATTTTATCTTTGCCTCCTTATACTGCTCAAATTTTATTTGCATTTGTAACTGCTCATTCTCAATAGTCATGTCCAGTCTGAACTTGTCCATTGCTCCGATCTTTTCTCTCAAGTCTTTAAGCTTTTCAAGAGAGAGAATTAGCTCTGATACTATTTGTTGGAATTATATTGAGATGATGTACTGAGAGGGGAGGGGTGAATCAGCACCTCTAAAACTTTTCTTGTTTATCCCATTAACCCTTAGTCATCATTTTGTAATTTTATCTTATCTAACTGTTCATCTTTCTTTATGCATATGAAATCATATCATGCATTCTTTTGATATGTAACAATAATAGAAACATTCATGAAAATAGATAACACATGACACAAGATATGATACTGCAGAAAACTCCTGTTAAGGAAGTAAAAAATGCGGTGGGTATTGTTACCCACAAACTTCACTATCTACAGATAAGAAGGGGCTGATTAAGGCTTACAATTGGTCACTTCTGATGACCTACCCTATTAGGAGTATTACAGTTGAGACCTGTTAAGATCTAATTTGTTTGAAGCTTTAGAAACACTGTTAAGTGTGCACTATGTTAAGAGATTTGGAAAGAACGGTTAAGTCCACCTTCTACAAAAGGATTTTAGATGTGATGCACTTGTTAGAATGCAACTACATAAGTATTTGATCTGATGATAAATTCAATCTTCAATTGCTAATAACAGATCCTATAAAGCTTCATACATATTAGTAATCATCCTTCCATGATTGACTAATACCTTTATCTGCTCGTCGGTAGCCTCTGTGTGTTCTTGATAATTGATATACTCTGTTTCTGATCTTGGCATGAATTCTACCTTCTTCTCCTTAGATTCTCTTCGTGGCTATCAATAATAAAGAATTCATATGCTCACAATTGAGTATGAACATCTATTTATACAAATTTAGGTTCAATTCTTGATTCATGCAGTGCAAGTTAACTCTAGATCCAAGGTTTACAACTTGACCTTGATCTTTAGTTAGATATGCTTTAGATCCATTAGGATTCTTTAAAGCATTTACATAAAGCTTGCATGACCATCAAATTTTGATTTAAAACAAAACAAAACTCTATAAATAGAATTACATTGCTTTAACTGTCGTGTAAAACTTAGATCCACAATTTGCGGGTTCTTGATCTGTCTGTCGGTTCTGATGGTCGGTTTTCTTGATCGTCGGTGTTCCTTTCTTGAACTGGTCATCGGGTATGATTTTTCTATTCCTGTCGGGTTAGTTCTGAAAACTATGTCACCGGTAATGCTTGTGTTCGCCGGTGATGCCTGTGGTCGCCGGTGATGCTTGTGGTTGCCGGTGACGCTAGTCACTTTTATACTTAGCATTTTTCTAAAAAATCTTTGTTCTATCGGGTATGCTTGCATTTCACGGGTATTGCTTGTGGTTCGCTGGTAATGCATGTTGTCTGCTGGTAATGCTTTCTGTCTATGTTTTTCAGTGAGTATACTAATGGTAAAATAATGTCATCAGGTATATGCACAAGTGACAAACATGCAGATTTGACCAAGCACTATTGGGAGCTTGACCTAGCAACAAGTGGACTTGTGATGATTTTATCACAATAGTACATATGTTTCTAGGGAAGCACTCAGTAGTACTTAGGAAAATATGTATGTTCATCACCTGTGCATATACCTTCTCTAATCAACTCTTATATATAGGTGAAGTTTGTATATTTTGTATAGGTTGTGTGTGTGTTTGCACGCATTTATGTGTGTGTGTGTGGAACCATTTGAATAGAGAGAACCATTTAAAAAACCCTATGGGACTAGACCTAAGTCTTGAGGGCTCATCATTGATGGCCTTGCCTACATTCATGCTCAGAGACTTCGTAGTTTGACTTCATAGTATCGAACTAGTTCAATCTAGGTTCATCATAGTAAGGGTATATAAAAGAGATTCAAAGGTTTATTTTTACCTAATTTATAAAATACACAATAACAACATAACTGCATTCCATACATAAGGGACTGAAACTATTACTTATGAATAGTGAGAACTATTTGACAAACCCTATGGGATTGGACCTAAGTCTTGGGAGCTCATCATTGATGGACTTGCCTACATTCATGCTCAGAGACTTCATAGTTCAACTTCATAGTCTCAAACCAGATCAATCTAGGTTCATCATAGTAAGGGTAACAAAATTGAGTTTATTATATCGTATCACTATATACCACTAATTTTCGTCCTCTAAATAGAGTTCACGTATTCATCTTATATAAATAATCTCTTCCCTAAATTCAATCATTATACTCACATAACATTCATTAACACATAAAATTCATTCACACACAACATTCATGAATAATTCATTAACACATCATTCATCAACATTTACTAGTAGTAAAAAATAACATTCATTAAGACAATGTTCTTTCATTAGCAAAAAATGTTAATTGCAATCATTTCTTTTTTTGTTTCTTGTTTTTTTTTTTAAGGAAATGGCTAAGTGGAGCATCAATATCCTCATCATTCCCCTCCTCTACTAATTTTGATCTCAACACATGTCTCCTCATCATGTGTTCAGGAAGACTATGTTGTTGCGCCAAACGGGGGTCCGCTGCAATAACAACTATATGGGTTAAATTCACACCATTTTATATTAGTGTTACAAGTATTTTATTAATTAATAGAACTATAAATAAAAAAAGAAATTTAAAAGAACAAAACATATATTTTCTTTACTGGACTGTACCACATCATCTACAATAACATTTTTGTCATCCCCAAAGTCAACATGGTGATCACTCCAAACATCCTCCACTCGTTTAGCATGACATTCTGTATGCTCTAAAATTTACACAAAAAAGGTTACACCAATTTCAATTTAAGATGTTAAATTGTATTAATAATTACATAATTAATTTTCAATAGCAAATGAACACCTCCATCGATACTACGATCCACATCAGGGCCTTCATCATGAGGCGTAGGTTTTGTGTTAGGATTACGAGGCTGTATTAAAATGTCATGTGCATTGTTATCATTGTTTGCTTTAAAAAAAAATAAATAGTTAATTTATGTTTGAAATTAACATCAAATAGATTGTTTCTCAAGTATTCAATTTCAAATATTTTTCATTTGGCGTGTTTACTTGTTCAACCGATCTAGGAGACTCTTGGGTTGGGCCAGTGGAAGCTGGGCGTAGGCGTTCAGCCATAGCTTGATAGCCTTCCTTGAAGGCAATATTTTGTGTTCTTTAGTGGCCTCTAAGTTAAATTTTGAGCCCTACTTTTTTTGATTAAACAAAATTATTTGCAATTTATACAAATTTAGATCTGGAATTTTATTTACTGCTACTTACAATTCGTGCTTGAATTTTTGAATAACCACCAGAGCCAAGTTTGTGCTGGCCAATCTTTTGTAGTCTGTCCTTTGTATCCTTTGATGTGTCCTGCAACCTATGAAGAGTTTGAAATATGTTAGATTATATAGATATAAATAACACTAATTAGTGTATAATTACATTCTACTAGTAGTTAAAACTATCACATACCTTATTTTCTCATTTGGTGGTGCAATTCCTCTTTGAGTATCCCCTTTCTCCTTTGCATCCAAAATAAACTCATTCCAATGCCTCACTAAAATAAAGGGAGGACGCTCGTACTTTGGGTTGTGGACGAGATTCCTTCTATATGAGTCCCTCACAGTCTTAAGATGTTTGACAACTTTTTCTAAAATTTTCTTCTCCTCAAAAATGTTATTACCAAACTTATGCTCTAAATTTTTATGAGTTGTTCTTTTAATTTTTTTTTCTTGTAAGTTCCACCTTTTAAGAAAAAACACAAAATTGTTAGAAAAATTAACTAAAGTTGTGTACTGTGAATATAGTAAAAGAAATGGAATGAAAGAAAAAATATTGTACCAATTAATGATATGAAATAAAAATAATGGGATAGGGTTATTTCACTTATGATTTTCCACCTTGTACATATGGTGGGCCCGAATATATTTAATGTCAAGTCATGAAGCGCTTTATAAAAAGAATTGTTCCCTGCAAAAATTTCATGTGATCATCAATCCAAAACTTGTTATGAATAAGTAAATTACAATTACAATATAAATAATAATAATTTTAAAGTACCTAGAAGCTTAAGACATTTTAAAGGCATCTATTCTTTATTGTCTATCAACAATGATGTCTACATAACTCTTGTGCTAGAAACATGGGTAGATCTAGGAAATGATGGTGAATTATCACCAATATAGGTACTTTGATCTGTATCCAGCGTAGCAGTCCCCGGTGTATCTCCTACTAGAGAAAATTAATCTACTATGAGATGCACCCAAGATTAAAGTACAAATTATGAAATCATAATTAACACAAAACCAAATATAGAAAAACACGGATTTACCAGGCATAGACCATGAAGGCATCAATCTTTGCATGCTCCTTATTGTCGACATTGCACTCGGTAATCTCAGATGGTCAGTCCTTCTAGGAGGAGTCACCTGGCTCACTTGATGACCTGAACAATACATTGTTAGCAAAGACATTCTGAAATAATAAGAGTAAGAGTAGCGTTCAAAATTGTTTGAGTGAAGATTTTCTTATAAATTTTGAATAAGTTGTAACTGTACCTTTTCCTATAGTTGTATCTATGGTATCACTAAGTCCAATGAAAAATGTACACTTCTAATCAGTAAGGCCAATGAAGTTTTTGAATGTTCTAGAGAAAAAATCCTTGTAACTTGTTAAATTAAGGATTATTTTACCTAAGGTGGGAGTTCTGCTAGTACCATCCTCAACGTGATGTCCATGACCAGGTTCTTGAGCAAGAAAAAAAGCCTATAACAAGAACACACATATTTTAGCTCATGACATAAAAGAGTATAAAATATAAACCTTTATTGAAATTTTTTTATAACTAAAGATTCTGCTTACCTGATAACGATGTAATTGTGACATAAATTCCTCTATCCTCACTTGCATATCTTTGGTTGGATTTGGATCCTTGTTGGTAAACAAATTTTTCTTTTTCACTTTAACTCTAAAATACCCAAATATTAAAGAAACAATCGAATACAATAGTTGAGAAATGTAACTGAATAACTAATTTCCCTCTGAATTTGAAGGTATAGCTCCCTTAAGTAATTAATCTTCAATGGATTTTGTTCTTTCCTAATTTAAAAGGGGTTTGTTCTACCCTAAGAACAAAAGAGGTAATCCAAACTAGGCCTAGATAGGAACTAGTTTAGGCAAATAGATTCAACTTTCTATCTGGCCAATTTTAAGACTTTACAAATCATATAAGATCTCAAAATTGGTAATGCAGGAAATGATAATGAAGATACAAACACTAAACTAAAATATTGATGATAACTTAATGATGATGAATCAACTACTTCATAAGAACATTTCTCAGAATCTGTGGATGACACCCATATTTCCCCTTAATTAACCATATCAAATCATAATACAAAACTTTAGTTCAATCTGGAAATGTAAATCTAATTCAAAGAAACGTTCAAATTGACAGAAAGATAAATGCAATGGAACAGTTAAAATATTGGCATATAGACATAAATGAATTTGATTCA
This sequence comes from Thuja plicata, assembly GCA_018584345.1. Classification (NCBI taxonomy): domain Eukaryota; kingdom Viridiplantae; phylum Streptophyta; class Pinopsida; order Cupressales; family Cupressaceae; genus Thuja; species Thuja plicata. Next base: position 2,265,126 of record MU226973.1, on the reverse strand, counting down.
GCAAAAACAAACTTCTTCACACCAAAATTTAGCTGACCTTTGTATTGATTTTCAAAATAGTACACATATTTTTAGAGTTTGACCGTTACAAAAAGAGGTAACCGAAATGGTTGAACTTCCCTAACCATAAATGATAAACAAATTTTTATCCATTACAAGCTCTATCAAAATTTAGTATAAGGGGGAATATATTCATGTATCCATTTTCTTCCCCTTATCTATTTTCGCCATATAGGCAGTGACAGCTGTGATGATTGGAATAAGCTCTTCATGTCTATTGATATGGACATTGGTATATCTGATGAGCCATCGGGAATGATCTTTGGCCATACTTTTAACTGATTCTACCTGATATTTCAACTCTTCCATAGATTTATAGATGCACCCACTCAACTGTTGGAGTTCCGACACCTTATCCAAGTGAGAGGAAGACTATTCCACCAGCTTATCCACATAGTCGGAGAAGGATTTATGCATGTTGGTCACTTCGATCATTTCTTTTCCTTGACTGCTTGTCTATGACTCTGTGTGAAGACCCTGAAGGAGTTTAAATATCTTTTCTGTTCCTCTTTGATTTTAAAATATGTCTATTATAGCCCTCCTTCATCTTGGATGATCATCTCAGTCTTAAATTCAAGGCTTTGAAGATATTCAATCAAAGGCTCATCTCCTTTCTGCAAGATCTTGGCCTTTATTGCCTCCTTAGTCTTCATTTTAACTACTACATGCAACATGTCATGCCCAAAAGTTCGGGTCAAAACACAACCAACAAATTTTTTTTTTTTAAAGTGAAAAGTTCCACGATGAAGTTGCGGGAAAGAGGATTCAACGACGTGGTCACAAAAGACTCTGGCGATCAACCTCAACAATGTTGAAATCATATGATGCTGGATGGTATCGAAGAAGATCGTTGATCATCTTCTCGATCAATATCGTCAATCATCGATCTAAA
>MU226973.1:2219079-2235413 GCA_018584345.1 Thuja plicata | reverse complement strand
GCTGAGAGAAATTTTTACAAATCTTGCAACTCCATGCATAGAGAGCTATGGATCGATTTGTGAGGGCTCATTCTTGAGTTTCCTTGCATGTAAGGATTCATAGAAGTGCACTATTTTGTGTGTACACGTATATCCATCTCAGACCCAGATAACGCTCGGTCTAGAATCTTTTCCCTAGAACCAGCCTTAGAAAATGCAATAACCATAGATGCAACCGCCCAGAGTGCCTTTCTTTCAGTCATCCGCCACTGGAGGATTGCCACCCTTGACTCTGGCAAATGCTGCCATTTTCCCAAGGAACCAACAATAACAACTGTCACATTGTGACGTGAATACCCAGTTGAACTTTGAGGTTGAATCCCTCTAGCCAATGTTGTCTACACTGACTGTGGACATGGGTCAATAGAAGGTGGGGTCCTTTGCACCCCACAACACCAATTCCCAAAGAGGGAATATTTTCTCTGGCCAACGAAACAATAATGCCGGAGGAAGAAAATACAATGGTCCTCATCCCAACCAATAGCAATGGAATAAAAATGCTAGTACCGGAGGTCCGCCTCTGAACCAAAACATCAATCAGGGTAGCGTTGGACCTTCTCATTTCACGCTAGTCGCAGAATTCCAGCCCATGACCAACTAGTGTAGATTGCATGACACATGCTCTCATAATGAGGTAAACTATGCCATACTGGAGAAAGTCATCATGATTTCCCAGCTGGAAAGAAAATAAACTTCTGATCCTACTCCCCCAAAGCCTCCTATATAAGAGCCCACTCATGGTGCATTTTCCTATGAGATCATCTTCTTTGGAACAGGTAGAGAAGATGAAGAGGAACCTGAATTATAGGGGTTCTTTGATGAATCTATTCCAGCCTTTGAGGCCAATGCCTTCACCAACTCGCAGAATCCCTACAACACTAGGAGTCAGGTTGGTAAAGGACCAGTTTGCACACCCACACCTTCCAAGGACACTCCTCCCTAAGACAACATGACTGATCAGTCTATCCCTCCAAAAGGCTCTAGCTCTAACCAAGCTAAGGACCGGCGGAGGGAAGCCACCAATTCTTGGGAGGAAGGTTTGACATCATGAAGGTGTTAGAACAAACCACCACCTCCATGACCTTGATGGAGGTTTTGCTGAATTGTCTCGAGAAGAAGAAGTCTCTTCTGAAGCTCTTGGGAAACTTGGAAACCGTTAGTCACCCACCCAAGACTGACTCTTTTGAGGATGCCAACGCGGCTATCTTCTAGGGAAACAATGAAGATCCTCCCTTCCTTCTAGGCTTGGACATACAAGGGAAGAATATACACAACTTCCTAGTAGATTTTGGGGCTTCGGGAAACATCATGCCTTTATCCATATGATAGAACCTCAGATTCCGACCCACCCTGTCTAATGGTGCAGTAATCCAACTAGATAAAACTACTATGAAAATGGTGGGTGAACTAAAGAATGTCTGGATTCAACTCATCCAGGACCCTAGGATAGCCAACATAATTGACATCTAAGTGGTGGACATCCCAGAGACTTATGGGATGTTAATAAGTTGCAATTAGTCCAAGTCCCTGAACGAATACTTCTCAATCGAGTTTTTTCACTTGTGGCTCCCTTGGGAAGGAGAATCTAACCATATTCAGGTTGAAAGTGAGTCTCGAATGAAACAGGCCCTCACCAATGTCGAGAGGGTGAATGAAGTGCTATTCTCTAAGACTTCCCCAGGGGTGTACCAACCCCTTGAATTCTTAACATTCAATTTTACCCCGGGGGAAGACCCCATAGTTTTATAGAGAACCTAGGACCTGGAAGAGAAATTGAGGGTTGAGGTTAACTCTCAGGGTGCCGCAGCGACCCCCGCCACACTCTTGTCCAACACTTGGTGCGGGTACATTACCAAAAAAATTTGGAGCTAGAGTATGAGCCATGCCTTGCCACTAACGCCTGGCACATAGATGCCCTTTGGAGAGGAGAACACACAGCTGATTCCTTGGGACCCTGTGCTCCTACTGGCAGTGCCTTTTCGGTGCCACATGTTTGGGAATCCCAATCAAAAATCTCTTTGGAGGCAGACCTCACCCATGTACCATCAGCATTGGAGGAAACTCCTCCCAACCCTCCCAAAAATAATCCAAAGACCACTTCATCTTCCTAGCCCCAGAAAATAAATGATGACTTATGGACCCGCAAGTTCAATGGGTCCCGATCCAAATAAGGCTGTGGGGCCGGAGTGGAATTCATCAACCCATGGGGAAAATCCTTCCTTGCATCCTATAGGCTACAATTCAACCACACAAATAATGTTACGGAGTATGAGGCTTTGGTCCTCGGACTCCTATTTGCACTAAGGAAAGGAATCACTCGCCTTCAGGCCTTGGGTGATTTGGAGTTGATTGTTAAGCAGGTCTAGAGTCAATACACATATCACGATAAAAGGCTGGTTGCATACCACAACTGGGCATGGAGCCTTATTGAGGATTTTGATGCCTTTGGCATTGATCTTATTCCCCAAAGATAGAATTGTGTCTTGGATGCCCTTGCTATTTCTGCTAGCACGCTCAAGCCAATGGCTGGCTCGCGACTCCAGAGATTTTCTGTTGAGATGATCCCCACCCCATCCATTCTAGAAAATGTCACCCATTTTCAAGTTTTTGAGGATGATCAGCGTATCCTGGCCTTCATGACCAATGTTGGTGTCTTTGAGGACTAGATAGTGGAAGAGAGAGATTACGATGACACCAGATAGGGTGATGAAGATGATGGGTTCATGGAATTACCAACAAACACCATCCCAAAGGGGATTGTTGCACTTGAATGAATCTTTGATTCAAACCCTTGAGGCTAGGAAAAGATATCATCCTCCTCTGAGGGAGGAAAATTTGAGAAAGTGAACATTGGCCAGCCCGGTGAAGAGAAAATGATACACATTGGCACCTACTGCTCCCCTAAGGAAAATGAGAAGATTCTCGCGGTTCTTTGAGAATACATTGATGTGATCATGTGGGGGTATGAGGACCTGAAGATATATGATACATCCATCATGACCCATACTATCCCACTCAAACTTGATGCTAAGCCTTTCCAGAATAAATAACGGTCAGCCAACCCACTGATCGAGCCTCTGATCTACCAGGATGTTCAAAAACTACTATCAGCCCGGATAATCTTTCCAATTCAGCATACTATGTGGGTTGCCAACCTAGTCCTTGTGAGGAAGAAAAGTGGTGAGATCCGCCTTTACGTGGATTTCTAAAATTTGAACAAGGCCTCCAAGAAAGATAATCATCCTCTCCCCTCATTGGATGAGGTATTAAAATTTGTGAATGGAGCACAAATTATGTCCTTCTTAGATGGGTACTCTGGGTATAACCAAGTCATGGTTAAATTTCAAGATAGAGACAAAATGATGTTTACCACCAAGTGGGGAAGGTTTGCCTACCAAAGAATTCCCTTTGGCCTGATCAATGTAGGGGCCACATTTCAAAAGGCTATGGACATTGCGTTCGAGGGCCTTGTGAACCGATGTATAATCATCTACATGGATGATTTGACCATCTTTTCCCAAGATAGGAGTAATCATTCTTCCCACGTCACCCAGATTTGTGAGAGATGTCACCAGTATTGAATATCCCTCAACCCTAAGAAATGCATATTTCAGGTCACTAAAGGGAAATTGCTTGGGCATATTGTCTCTGAGAAGGGTATATCCATTGACCTTGAGAGAGAGTTAAAGCACTACTAAACCTACAAATGCCTGACAGAAAGAAGGAAATGAGGTGTTTCTTTGGAAAGATCAACTTTGTCTGGTGATTCATCACTGGATTCACTGAGATCATAAAGCCACTCAACGAAATGATGAAGAAAGATACCAAAATTGAGTGGAGCCCTAAAGCAAAGCATGAATTTTCCCAGATTAAGCAAACGATAATGGAGGCACTAGTCCTGGCTAGTCTGGACTATTCCCTCTCTTTTTATATCTATTCCTTTTCTTCACCACATTCTACCACAGTAGTATTGACCCAAAAGGTTGAAGGGGAAGAATGACCATAGCATTCATGAGCTCCCCCTTCAAGAACGCTGAAGTCTAGTATTCGCCTTTGGAAAAATAGGCCTTTCCTCTTGTTCACACTGTGAATAAATTCTTACATTATATTCTCCAGAGCAAGGTACATGCTATCGTCCCAGACTAGGCAGTGAAATCTCTGCTAATGAAGAGTGAATTGGGTGAGAGATAGGGGAAATGGATGGCCATCCTCCAAGAATATGATTTGGAAATACAACCCATGAAGATAGTCCGAGGCCAAGGACTATGTAGAGTGATGGATGAAGAGACTCCCCACATTGAATGACAGACATATACAGTGTAGTCCATCACTCGGGATCCATGGTACATAGATATGGTGTACCTGTTGTTGAATAATTGATTCCTGGAAGGATTTCCCTCAAAAAAATGTCACACCCTACAGTTGAAAAGTACACACTTCATTATAAAAAATACCACACTTTTTTGTAGGAACTATGAGGGAGTGTATCGCTGGTGCATCGATAGGGTTCAAGATGCAAATATAATCAAAGAATTCCATGAAGAGTTTGGAACCAGACATGGCTCAGCTGATGCCACGGCCCATCAGATCCTTCAGGCTAGACATTAAATGCCCTGTATCTTTAAAGATGTCTACACTCACGTCAGGAAGTACCACACTTGCCAAACTGCGACACATCATGAGCGGAACCCAGCTATGCCTTTACAGCTGGTCTTCAAAGCTAGACCCTTTGCCTAGTGGGAATTTAATTTTATCAGGGAAATAAACCCCAACTTGTCTACCAACCACCGATACATTCTAACTACTACCGATTACTGCATTTGGTGGTTTGAAGCGATACCTTGTAAGAACAACATGATAGATGTAGTCATAAAATTTCTGGAAGAAAACATCGTTACAAGATTCAGAATGCCCTTTGCTATAGTATGTGACAATGGTCTGGCATTTTCTTTGGCACAATTACTTGAATGGACCTAGGACTGGAAGATCACTTTGAAGTTTTCTAGCAATTATTACCCCCAAGGGAACGGTGTTGCTGAGTTGACCAACAAAAATTTGCTTGAAGTGATCAAACACCTGCTAGAACAGAATCCCTGGGACTGGCACCAAATGTTGAGATTCACCCTTTGGGCAGATCGTATTCAAATTAAGGCCACCCTAGGGACATCCCTATTCCATCTAGTTTATAGCTAGAACACAGTCTTCCCCATTAATTTGCAGATCTTGGTTTTACAGTTCATGCAGGAATTCAGTAACCGAGACAATATTGTGGAGGTTCAGCTCCTAAATCTGGTGCAGATGGAAGAACAAAGAGACACAGCCCTTGAACATTTTTTGCATCACCAAGAAGTAGTAAAATGATGGTTTGATCGAAGAGCCCAGTATAACGCCTTTCAGATTTCAGACTTGGTCCTCTTGCAAGATAAGGCCTGAGAAAAGAAAGGAAAGCATACCAAATTCCAACTGCTCTGGCTCAGACCATATTTGATTTTATAGATCTGTGAGGCAAACACTTATCACCTCAGTACCATGACTGGAGAGGCCATTCCATTTCCCATCAATGGATAGTTTCTCAAAAATTATTTTGAATGAGGTGAGTTTATCTGGAATTGAAGTATTTGTAAATCTTCTTGCTTGTAAATATATTTCTCTATGCCCTTTTTGGGGTGCCTTGTAAATAGTTTTGTTGGCTATCCTCCGGGACCGCTGCTTTTCTTTTTTTTTGGCTTCGTTCTTTCTTTTTTGGGTCCCCAACATTCTGCTCCCCTTTTTGTAGACCGGTATGCTTCGCATAACACCTAGTCTCCGGGATGGTACCATTTGCATTATGGTGAACTCAGAATCTATTGTTAGCATGGTGGAATTGGTCCAGTCTCTGGAGTTATTTTGTAAGTTGGGTAATAGGCTATGAGTAATCTTCATCAGTTTCATCCTCAGAATTCTGGAAATCAGTTAAATCAAAATCAAAAGTAACAAGTAATCAGACACATCGAGAGTAGATCGGTCACACTAGTTTGTTGGTCCAAGTCTGAAAAACATTCAAATTCTTCCCAGGTTCAGAGTTTTTCTTCCCTATTTAGAAAACTGAAGTTGATGGAAGGGTGAAAGAAGTAAGCTTAAGATCAATGGTGAAAGGAGTACCTCCCTGCCATCCATAAAAGAAGAAAGTGATAAGGAAAGAAAAGAATGGAGAAACTCTGGTATCTGGGAGAAATGAGAAAATTTGATGACTTTGGATTGATATATCTAGTGCCTCTTCTCTGCTTCTCCCAGAGTTCATCGGCTTGATTTTATTTTAAAGCCTACACTTCACAACTAATAAAAGACCATGGATTGAATCATGTATGGACAAAATTTTCTCAAACACTTCGCACCTTGCAAGCAGGTTGCTCCGAGTAATGATTGATTCCGGTTTTGCTAACCAGAGATTCTGCAGTTCTCAAATGCGCTAAGGCATTCATCCCAGATAGTCACCATTTGTTATGCCCTGCATACCCATCCCTACATTTTGTGTGCAAAATGTTGGGTCCCCTCTTTTTGCTTTGGCTCTTGCCTTGTTTTCTTTTTTTTCTTTGTTTTTTCCTCCAGGGTTTTCCCTCCCATGGGGTCTGTCTTCTTTCTACTTCTATCTTTCGTGCCTCCAGGACCCGGTCCCGGAGTTTGTTGTTCTTTCCCGAGCTAGATTCTGGACTCCAGGATTCTCCACCATGATATCTCTCTTCGTGAGAAGATATGTTTGCATGGAATCCTCGGGCCCAAAGTCCAGAGGTCTACCTATTCCAGAGTTTGTGGAGGAGAGGGTAACTTGTTTTTACCTTGGGTATAAATAGAAATTACACGCCACTTTTACAGTTAATACTCCAGCTAGAAACATTATATAATGCACCAAATTGGACCATCCTACTTTTGGATCCCCAACCACTATAGTACCCAACAATAATCGTCACCCTGGATGCAAAAAATTTTTCCTCGGGGCTGGGGATCTCACAATTCAATGGGTCCATTATCCAGAATCGGGTCCAGATGTTGCAGGAGTTCGAGGATGCTGTCCTTATCTCTCAAAAACTTCTCAATAGCCCCTAGCTGGAAATCCCAAAGAGGGATTACAGGAGGATTAAGTTGGAAATTCCCCGTGGGGAGTTCAAAGAACCCATTCAGGTGGGCATTGTGTTCTTATGTAGGATCTTTGGATTACCCCATGCCCAGGATTTCTCGGCGTGGATGTACTACTTTCTATACTACACCACCACTCGCAGTCAGACCTTCAACTGGGTGGCCCTCATATCCAATCACATGGACAAAAAGCTAAAGGGCATCATCCTGAATTCCAAATTTTACATGAAATCATATGTTCTATGGGTACTAGTGCAACAAAGACTAACTTTTCTAGGTTTGGGAACAATTGGAGAACTTGGAAACGGGCCAGACCAGGTAACACCATGGGACCATTATCCCCAAGTGCAATGGGAACTCAGTTTCTCAAATTTTTTCTAGGTAAATGACACTTTCATTTACCTTAACATCCTAACACTTGGGATTTTGGGTACCGACTGTCACAGACAGCAATGAATCTGGTCAGCACCTATGGCCGCTACTTTATTCAATTCCAACACCACACCTACATTCTGGTGAATGACTTCTTTGGGTAGCCCCATCTTCCCCGGTATTGTGGGGACAAAATTATTCTTTTAGAGTTTTTTTGATAGATGATGGATCTGCATGCCTTCTTTACATTAAAAAAGGTCATCAACATCCCATTCCCATTCTCATGTGGGAATTATACATGCAGCCTCGCTGTAGCCCGAGAGGCAGATAATGAATTGAAAAACCTAGGGCTGGTGGAATTCCACCACACCTAGAAGAACTATGATCCTCTTGGAAAAATTGCCACAACACTTCCGCAGGCATCCCCGCCACATGAAGCAGACATTGAAGATTTTTGGGCGGACTGCCAAGATAGTTTTGATCTCTGGGCCCGACAACATTCACGGATGAGCAAAGGGCTCATGAAAGCACTTGACCTCCAAATTTTTTTGAAGGGTTTCTGAGATGATGGCCCGCTGGAGGACCCATCATACAAGGGATAGGGGCTAGATAAGCTAGATCTCCCTCCGGTGGACTGGGCCACCCCTGAAGACCTAACAATTGAAGGGGTATGTCACCCCATTTTAGAATCAAGTCACCAATATTTTCCCCGGATGTGGCCCAAGAGCACTCGGAGGAAACCAATTGCTTGTAAGGCCACTCCCTCTTCAGCCAGTGCCGGACCTTCTCCATCTTTTGTGGCCGCCAAACCAAGCACAAGCAAAGGAAAAGAGAAAGAGGTCACTCTGGCCAAGGTGCCTCCCCAAGTTCCCACCCTTCTAATGGCCCAACTACATCAATAAATGGAGTCAGCAAGGCTAGCCATCCAGCAAATAAGTATGTAGATATCCTCCGACCTCCTTGTATCTCCAATGGCATCTACTCGCCTTGTGGGATCCGCATCATTGGCTGCAATGATGAGTAGACAAACTTTTTCCGAGGTAGAGTCTACTAGAATTCTGGATACCAGGGTTACATTGACAAGAAAGAAGAAGAAGAGGGTGACCCCTACCCCAAGCATAGCCACCAGTCCTGGTATGCAAGATGTGCCCCTAGTGGATGTTAGTTTGGACTCCCCCAAACTGGAAGATATTTGTGAATCCTCGCCCCTGCACGATGACTTTGATGACACTATCTCAGCAAAGGAGCTCATGGACCTCCAACAAGGTATAGGTCATGCAATGGAGGAAATTTCTACTCAGGATAGGGAAGAGGCCCCCGTAGAAAAGGAAATCCTGAAAAAAGAGGATATATCAGAACAAGAGGCCCAGGAGGAGGCACAAAAGGAGCCTAAGCAGGAGAAGGTACTGGTTCAAGAGACCAAAGACACACCAAGGCATCCCACAAATTAGAAACCAATGGTTGGGGAACCCAAACCCATGGGATCAACCATACCCTCGATCATCATGCTCCAAACACCTTTGGTTACACTGGGTGATCAAGTTCCCCAGAGCACATTTGGTGAGGTACTAACGGTGGCCACACTGTTAAACTTTGGCCAGAGACCCCACCCACCCCTAGAGGATATTCTGGTGGAGGGAAATATTCTAAGAGATGAGGCCGATGAAGCCCAAGAGCAGTAGCAGCAGATTAATCAGGAAGCCCTGGACAATGAAAATGCAGAATTAGTTGACGCCAGGAGGGATGAGGAGGTCCCCAAAAATACAGGCAATATTGAGACCGGAGAAAAGGTTCTGGATAGCACAATAGAAGATGCCAGCATGGAAGGAAATATCAAAGGTTCCAATGAACAAGAAAAGGAACAAGAACAAGAAAAGGAACCAGGACAAGAGAGGGAGAAAGAGCCTAAAGATAATGTACATTTTGGGAACGTACTGCCAGATTCCAAAAGGAATCCCAATGAATAGGTCTTAGCAGCGAAGCCACCCCAATGGCTGGTCGAGTAGAGGAAAAGAAAGGCCCTGGCAGTAGCATCAGGTCCTACACTCTCATTGGCCAAAATGATGGCCAAAAATGTAGAGGCCCAAAGACCCAAGAAAGAATGGATAGTCCATACTCTCCGGACTAGTCCAACAGGTAGCACGGTTGCGACTATCGCAACACCCCCACCAGGTGCAGATGCAGTGGCCATAAGGCCTAAAGATTATAACATAACATAAGTGGAATTGGGGAGGAGAGACAAGAAAGGTGAATTGGACTTGCTAAGGGAGGCCACAAAAGAAATAGAGGCTAGATACATCAAGTAGGGCCAAAAGCTGAAGGAGGAAAGAGAGACTAATGCCAATCTCCTCGTGCTTCTAGTAGAACTTACATAGCCTTTGGCTGAGGTCCACCCCAAAACCCCTTCCTCTGGATTTCTGCTTGCACAGGGTGATGTGGATTGTCTGTAGATCATGAAGAAGGCATGAGCTATAGATGGGTGGGTCACCAAGCAAGTAGCCTCCATAAGAAAATTCCTATTGGCATCACTCCTAGACCTATATTGGGTTGACACTCTTCTCAGCTAGGAAAAGGGCTCCGCTCTGATTTGGGAGCAAGATTTAGCAAAGTATAAAAAATGGAAGGCCCTGGCTGGAAGAAATTTGCAACATAGGAGAAGAAGTCACCACAAAGGTGGGGATTTTGGGAGACAAATCATATGATTCCCTCCAGGCCCAGTACTCTAGACTTGTCCTTAGGACTAAGGTATGCAAGGAACTTGTAAAGGCCTTGAAAGTGAAGGTGAATGTGGCCCAATACCCCTTGGTCCTATTCCAAGCATTCATGGCTGGAGTATCACAAGTCGATCCCTTCACCATCAGAACATGTACCCTGGAGGACTACATCCTCAACAAGTTTGATGAATGGATGGAGTCTCTGTATCTGCCTATTGGAGATTTTGACAAGGGAAGGTTATCCAGATTGTCCAAGACAATGATTCGATCATATGACACCATCAAGATGGTGGATGAATTCTAGAATGGAGCCAGAGATGTTGAGGAAACATTAGAGGTTGTTCGTAGTTGGTGGGATAGTATCAGAGACATAGATGAAGAAAGCATAGGCCAAGTGTTGGAGGCTTGGGAAAAATCATGAGGAACAATAAAGTTCTCCGGAGTCTGGAGAATCTCATCACGAGATGTATTTTTGTATTCATGCATTCTTTCGAAACACAAGTTCTTGGATCCCAGAATTCTAGATCCAGTCAATTTTGTATTCTTCAAGTGACCCGTGTCTTAGTTACCAAGGCTGACTGGTCACTTTCAAGGTAGTTAATAAAAGTGTTAGAAAGTACGTAACCACAACAAGGCATGTCAGCTCAACAAGAGGGTTCTGACAGATGGTCTTCCCAAGGTGCTGCTTCAATGTTACACCTGGCACATCGAAGACACACACCACTTTCCCATTTATGAGGCATGTAGCCTCGATCCTTGGGGGATAGGATTTCTTCTCTTCTCCTACCGACTCTCCTCTCGAGGCTGATTCTTCCACTCCTCTCTTCTTGTCTTATTCTTCTAACATATCAGACCTTTTTCGTCTCGAGGTCTTTTGTAGCATGGCGTAGGTAGTACCAGCCATCGGAAATAGTATTATATTATAAGGTGTAAAATAAATTAGGTTAAGTTTTAGGTCAAATGGTGTATAAATAATAAGTCCAAACTCATTCCAAGGGTCAGCGAAATTGATGATTTTGCAGTCCATAGCTAATAGAAATTTGTTTTTTCTCAGTTCTTAGTTGTAGAGCTCAATGCTCCTTAGTTTTAAAAGCTTTCAATAGATAGATGCTTCCCTGGAGCCACCATTGTAACATGCACCAGTTCTTGTTGGAGATATGTTAATGAAGAAGTAAGGGTTCTATCAGTGAAGTTGTTAGCATTCTGATCTCTGGGTTGACAGTATTTTATGCTTTATGTTCTTATGTCCTTTTCTCTAATACTTTAAGTAGATTAACTACCTCCTTTCTTTCTGCTATTGATTAAATATGAGCTGATGGTTCTATATTTATTTAGTATTTAGTTTATTTTTTTAGAGCATTGTTGATGTTTTGAATGTTTAAGTATAACTATAGGTAGATGAAATATTTCTAACTCTACGGTATCTTTTGAAGTTTATTTGGTAAAGTTAATGAATGCTTGCAAGAAACCCCACTCACTTGAATCCCCAAAAGAGACAAGCCAAGATAACAAGCTATCCCCCCCCAAAAAATAGTCACATTTCCCAACTAAGCTCCCGCACTGTCGAGGCCTAACTCTCACATGCTTGAAGGCCCTGGGAATCTCATTTCCCCGAACAACCTTTACAGGTGAAGTTGGCTGGTACCTTGATACCCAGTGACAACTTACATCTATTGGTGGACCCGGTCACAAAGACCCATCAACAGTTTCTTCACCTTGCTTACGGTGGTACTAGATTGTAAGGCCTATGAAAGCATAGCCTTGCTGGAGGCTCTTTCTTCTATCCTCTTTCTCTTGTGCTCTAGAGTGTTTTCTATCCAAGATTCTGCGCTATTAACTTTGGTGGCAGAGACCAATTATTCTATGAACAAATTACTGATTACTTGAGGAGTAGCTTTAGGTATGAAAGCAATTGGACTCACTGAGGTAGGAGAGGAAAAACTAATTTAATAACTTGGGAAACTTTTTTTTTCTTTCCAATCTCCTCATTCGATTTTGTAGCTGCAGTGCTAGAACTATCTTCACCCACTTCCACTATAACAGGGGAACCTTGCCTTGGAGTATATTGAACTGAGGTATCACCTTTTGTGCCGACAGTGCTGTCTTTAACTAGTTTCTCTATTTCTATACTTTTAACAAGCTTAGTCATAGACTTAACTGGTTCTATAGAAACCGCTTTTTCTATTGAACCAACGATGAGAGGCAAGCCATCTTCGCATGTCTTCTCCAATGGGATTATCTTTTTAGGAGGCTCATCCCCTCTACCTGTTCATTGAATTAAATCTTTTGATATATTCAGAATAGTTGCTGAGGATGATGCGGGAGTACTCCCGGTCACTTTTGCTGGAGTTTTTCAAGACAAAGGCTTCCTTTCCAACCACTTCCTTCTGCCCATTGTCCATTCAATCCATTGCTCTGTCCTTCTATAAATCCCACCCATCAAGGTCTCCAAGTAATCAATGGCTTGGCCTGGCATGGATTCAGAGCTTATAGTAAGGGGCTTAATATTTTCTATGTATGTATTATCATACATATGCTGGCCATCACCCTCTATGCCTTCAACTGTAATCTTAACTTTGAACCTTTTAATTTGTTCAATAGTTAATCTTACGTAGAACCAATCTCTTCTTTCTAGATCATCCTTGAAGTAGGCCCAATAATTTTATATGTCATTGATGTGATGAATAGAGATACCCAATGTTAAGTAATCTCGGGCATAATTCACCGGATCATACTGCGGCCTCAAAAAATCATATGTTTCAAATTGAAACTTCTTTGAGAATGGTTTCAAAACATTCTTCGCATCAGAACAGGATGCACAAATGTAGGCTCCAATAGTCATCGAGAAATCATAGACTTTCTTTTGAGTGCCTGCATAAATAAGGTTCACCTGGACTTCTTGCCTCATCACTTCAACCAGCGCGATCATGTCATTGGGATACCTGGGAAGCTTCAAAGGGAAATCATCGAATACTGCAAGACGAATGTATGAGAAATTCACAAATTGGATAAAATAAGCTCCAAATTGGTAGATGAATGCCATGGCTTCCAGAGAAAATATCCTTTATAGACAACCTTGTAACTCCCTGGATAGTTTGTAAATGCATCATTAACTTTGAGAAATTTAGTATAACTATTATGCAATTGCAAATAGGGGAATAACTCATAACTCTTAACATCTTTTGAGAATTCTTCTAGACTAGGAAGTCTTGGCCAGAGTTGAATTATAGCTAGGATATATAGCAACACCGAGAACATATAGAACTCATTCTAATGATTAGCTCCATTTAGGGAATTTGAGAGGTTTTTACTTGCCATGTGAGCCCAATCAATAAAATTTTGTTGACAGAAAATCACCTGAACCAGGAAGAAATGGTGCTCAATGAAATTAAGTTCATCGCTCTCACCTCTAATCCTATGAAGCAATACCAGGATATCCACAATTTGTGGCTTCAGGTTTTTTTCATATAGTGTTTTGGGAAACTTGCCCTTGGAGCTCCTCGATTCCTAGAACCATGTCTTAATTATCTCCTTCCTCCACACAACCTTCTTCGCTCCATACTCAGTAACCGCCTGACTGTATGTCATCTCCGAGTATTCAGCTTGCTCCAAAATATGAAGGGAGTTCTAAACACAATCTCGGTCAATAGAGAGTGGCACCATGTCATCTAGAAAAATAATTTTCTTAGTGTTGAGATTGTAGCGGGCTATGCATTCTCGAACCAGATCTGGAGCTTGAATCACAACAAGAAAGCCGGTGGCTTCTACTAACCCACTCTCCTTCAAATTTTCAGGAATGGGGTGTATCCTCTCAGCATTTAGCCTACTATGAAAGCTCTGCATATCAAAGAATCTTAAAGAGGTATTCGTGATTTTCTTCTAGTCGGAAGTGATGTCATTCATCCCATTGAACCCCATAAATTTGGTAGCCATGCTTCGATTGATTTGAATCAAGAACTAGGAATCTATCTCAGGAAAATGAAAGAAAGGAATAATTATTGCCAGAGGTTTCAATTCAGACAATTCATCAAATAGATGGTAATTCCTATTTGAAACACTTCATTGATTTTATAACCTCTAACTTCTTACCGTTAATGGCCAACTTCCTGCGCCACACGAATGAAAATACTTAAGCATTTATGAAAAAGTACATTATGAAGAAAAATGGATTTATTTGAATTAATCAGTTTACCTCTACGGGCTATTAAGAAATATATTTTCACTTTAGCTAAATGTAATGGTAAGTTTCTGGAGGTAGCAGATAATTACTTTTTTCGCTTCTCCTTTGGGTGGAGAAACACTGTTGGAGCACTCCTTATTCAAAAATCTGCCACAAAGAAATTTTAACTTGTTACAATACTAAAATGGTATGTTATGATTTCATCTGCTTTCTTTATGCCTTGAGTCCCCTCATAGGTTGATTTTTCTTCATAAATATTGCATATGACAATCTGGCAGAAAATGCATCATACGGGTTAAAACTCACCTATTGAGGTAGTAGAGAAGCCACTTTCCTCTTTTCCACTGATAACCTTTGATCTATGATTTCTCATCATTTGATCACCTTTTTGGCTTGTAGGGATTCATTCTGAATGCCATAGTCTTTCTAGCCTCGATTATCTATCTTCCACTTCCACTAATTGTTAAGAATTGTTGACTATAGAAAAGGCACTCTGTAGGAGATTATCCGCCAGGGAGAAGGCCGAAACCAATTTTCCACCAATAAGAGAAAATGAATTATCAAAGATAAATATTTCCAAAACCACATAAGATCAATGTTAGAAACCTCATAATCATGACCTTTATCTGATTTGGGAGCTTAACCTACCCAATATGTCATGTGTTGGAAAGTTGACTTCCTAAGGAAGCATGAATTATTTTGTGTTGTCAATCATGGCAACAAAGTCATACTTAAGTTCTGTCATGAAAGGAAAATGACTAAGTATGAAAACAGGGCAGACATACACATACAGAGATTAGTACATCAGCGCACATGTTAGAGATCACACCAGAGCATGTGTGCTTAGGTATATACTCTATGGTGTATATACATACTAGATCCAGACGCGCAGATTATGGAACATCAGTACGAAAAAGTTACAGACAGATTAGTAGACCTGCAGTCCAAGAAATAGAGCATGGAAGCCGACTATAGTTTTGATTAGCATGAATGATTTTGTAATTTAATGGATAAGAGCCTTTAGTTATAAGTTTGTATTAATGTAATTAATGTTTTAGTAAACACGCTTAGGCTGACTTGTTTGGAAGCATTGTGTATTTTGTTTTAGGGCCGACTAGTGATTTTTTTTGGGTCGTGCCTATTCAGATTTGAAGATATAAGTATGTAATGTAAAGATATGTTACAAGTGTCAATTATTGTGTAAGAAGAAGTTACAAAGGGACAGTATAATGAATTCAGAAGATGATATAGCTCTTTGAAGGAGTAAGAACATCCACGCATACACGGAACTGATCAGACAGCAGTGTCATTACAACAGTTCATTTTGATATAGTGCATATCAACATTCAGAGGGTTGTAGCCTTCATCTTATTGGGTAGTCAGCCTAGGCAGTGAGCCATACACCCCTAACATGGTTATTGTAAAATAATCCTAACAGGGTTAGACCTTTAACTAGGTCATTGTACTTAATTTGTAAAGATTTCTTCTAATAGGGAAAAGGAACTTTAACAGGTTCATTATACCTAGTACAATATTTGTGGGTACTAATCCCCACTAGAGTGTTCCTCTGATCATGGTTCTCCATAATCATATCATGTGTTATGTGTTCTTGTGTTATGTTTCTTTGGATGCACAGTTGATATATGTTTAATTGGCTGAAATATAATTAATAGATAAACACTGATTCACCCCCCCCTCTCAGTGTTTCTAACAATTGGTATCAAAGCTCTGGTCCTCTGAAAGAAAGTTTAACAACTTGAGGAGATCATGGACTTAGCTGAAGCAAAAAATTTGAAAAAGAATCTTGAAGCAGCTCTTGAAGATCTTGATAGATCTGAGAAGGAAAATGAAGAACTACGATTGAAAAATGATGGCTCTCAAATACTTATTAAAAGGCTAAGAAAAGATCTGAAAGA
>MU226973.1:2202937-2214871 GCA_018584345.1 Thuja plicata | reverse complement strand
CTGATTCACCCCCCCCTCTCAGTGTTTCTAACATCATGATCTCGGATAACAACCCCCCGGCTTACAAAGGAGAAGGTAATTTGGGAAAATACAATAAAGGTTTCCATAGCCTATAGAGAAAATCTAGACCTAGACTCATGACTTGCACAATGTTTTCAAGACCATTACTACACACTAAACATCCATTTTTCTCTAAAGATATGCAAGACAAAAATGGGGCAACAACTAGCTCTGTCTGGGGACTTGGACATTCACATGTCCAAGGAAGGAACTCAAGTCTTTGGTTTTTCAAGTCAATAAAAAGGCAGCTCACAAAAAAACCAAGGAAAAACACAGAAATAAAATAGGGAAGGAAAACCTAACTAAGGAAAAAAAAGGAACTAAACGTAACTATTGTACAATATAGGGGTTACCTATTTTAGATCCAGATCTGGTACAACTTCAAATCCTGACCATTGTATGTTAGGGGGATTTTTTCGCCATCTGGATAGGCCTTTTTAAAAGAATTCTTCTCAAACGCCTGATGGATCTTGAAATTCCCCTTCCATATTGTCTCAAATTTTCCATGCATACCTTTAGGTGCTCTGCGTTTGTCCCATAGCAGCACCATATCTCCTTCCATAAATTTCTGAGGAGTGCTCCTTTTGTCAAACAAATTATTCACATGCATTTGATGTTGTATGATGTGATCTACCATCTTCTCTCTTTCCTCTTCAATCTTGTTTAAATATAGGATTCTCTTTTCTAAACCATCTTCATATATGCCATCTTCTACTGATGTCCTCAATTTGCAAGTTTCCAATTCCAATGGCAATGGAAGACTGGCCTCAATTCCATAGATCAGCTCAAAAGGAGAAATGCCAATAGCTCTTTTGGGGGTCACCCTATCCGCCCATAGTGCTTCATGGATTTTCTTATGCTAGGTTTTTTGATTATTTGCAACAAGTTTCTTCATGATGTTTACCAAGTTCTTGTTGCTGGATTTAGCCTGACCATTTCCTTGTGGGAAATAGTCAGATGAGTGATTGACCATAATGCTATACTTATAACAAAATTCAATAATTTCCCAAGAAGAGATATATTGTGGGTTATCCATTAAAAGCTTGATAGGTACCCCAAACCTTACTAGGATGTTTTCTTTAATAAACTCACACACTACTTCAGATGTAGTTCTCTTAGTTGCTTTCGCCTCCACCCATTTTGTGAAGTAGTCTTTTGCAGTGATTATATAGGTATGGCCTGCACTAGATGTGGGATTCATAGGACCAATAAAATCAAGGCCCCACTTCTTGAAGGGACCTTCAATGACCACTGGTCTAAGGGGAAGGGCTGCTAACTGTGGCTTTCCAGTAAACATTTTTCACTTCTCACATCTTTCTACCCAATGGTATGCATCTTTGAACATTTCTGGCCAATAATAACACTGTCTCAATATCTTGAATGTAGTCACTAATGAAGAGAAGTTTCCCCCATAAGATTCATCATGGGGAACACCTTCAAAATTTTTTCTTGTTGTTGTTTGTCTACACACCGGAGGAAAGTCCCATCTATCAACCTTTTATACAACCTATCTCCCCAAATAACATATTTAGAGGCTTTTAGCTTTAAATCTCTCCTTTTCTTCAGAGTCAGCCCTTCATGACACTCTCCATACACCAGGAAATATACAATGTTTTCAAACCAAGGGTCTTGCATACTTACTGCCAAAACCAATTGTGTCACTTCAGGATCTTCATCTATTTGATTTTCCACTATTGCTTTACACAGTGCATTTCCTCTAACCAATTTGGTGGGTTTAATTTTTGTCATATTCCTATGTCTTATCTACCCATGCTCCTCTATTATTACATCCCACATCTTGTTGAGTTAATACACTTTTTACTACAATGTCAGGCACATATACAATGGAGTGAGAGTGTAAAATATAGAATCTAAAATTCTTTAAAGCCTTTACTACTGTGAAAGCATGTTTCTCAGTTTGAGAGTATTTCAACTCATGATCTTTCAGAGGTGTGATCATAAAGGAAATAGGGGATTGAACTCCTTCCTTGTTTTTTTGCATGAGAATAGCTGACAAAGTATGCTCACATGAGTAACAATAAATTATGAAATCTTCTTTGGAATTTGGGTGACACAATACTGGAGCATTAGCTATGGCATTCTTTATATCTTTGAAGGCTTGTTTTCCAGGGTCATTCCATTTAAAATTCACATTCCCTTTCATCATATCCACTATACATTTAGTAATTTCTAAAAAATATGGGACAAACCTTCTGAGAAAATTTACCTGACCAAAGAATGATTTTACTCTGGTTTTATTCACAAGTAAGCTCAATTGCTGGATTTCTCTAACCCTTTCTACATCAATTCTTATACCTTCTTGAGAAATGATGTGTCCCAGTAATTTCCCTTCATTCATACAGAAGACTGACTACTTGGGATTTAAAGAAATCCCATCTTCTCTACACCTCTGCAACGCTCTCCTCAAATCCTTTATGTGATCTATCCTTTTTCAAGAAAAAACCATAAGATCATCCAGATACATACCAATTATTTTATTTTTCATATCACTAAAGGAAAGATCCATACCTCTCTAAAAGGTATCTCCAGAATTGATCAACCCAAATGGCATTCTATGATAAGAGAAATTACCCCATAGAGTAGTGAAGGTTGTCTTATGTTGATCTACTTTTTCCACCTCTATCTGGTTGTACCCTGAGAAGTCGTCCAACATGGAAATCATTTCAGCACTAGCCATGGTCTACAATAGGTGATCCATGTTGGGAAGAATGTGATTATCTTTTAGTGAGGACTTATTAAGGTTTCTAAATTCCACACAGATCTTTATTTCTCTATTTTTCTTTCTCACGGGCACTATATTTGCTACCCAAGTTGAATGATGGATATGATATATGATCTTAGCCTTCAACATTTTATCAACTTCCCTAAAATTTGAATCAGTAACCTTGGGATTATAATTCATTTATTTCTGTCTGAATGGGCCAGCATTGGGTTTTAGAGGAATTTGATATTTGAATTTTCCATCCATGAAGCTTTTTAAATCTTCATAACTCCATGCGAAGACATCCTGGTATTCCAGAAAAAGTTTTTTGGCCTCTTCCCTTTCTTCCTCAGTACAACATTTCTCAATGTTGATCATCTTAGGGTCTTTCTCACTTCCAATGTTTATTCCTTCATATTTTCCAGTGGTAGGACCCCTCTCGATCCTCTTCTTTTTAACAAAGGTATCATGCCTATTGAATTTTTTTTGAGTGTAACCAAATGAGGAGGGATAATACTACCTTGAAATTGAATGATACCCAACTTATCTTTCCTATGATTGTCATGACAATCTCCTTTATGACTACCAAGAGCATTCTTATGAAAGTCACCACCACTCTCTAAAAATAGAAGGAGATTTTGATCATCTCCAAACACCTGCCAGTCTTCCACATTGTCAGGTAGAGACGGTCTATACACCACCTCTATTTGATATTTCTTATCCTTGAAATCTGGATGAGGGAGGAGCAATGAGGCTGATACTACTAAGGAATCTACCTTAGAATTCAACTCTCTTGGCACAGATTCAATAAAGAGTGCGTCTAAGGCTTCAATTTCATCCCATACCCTGTTCCTGTTAGTAATAACTAAGAGGGGGGGGTGAATAAGTGGCCTTAAAAATTTATCCAATTTCAAACTTTAATCCACCAATTAGTACATCTCAAATTATTAAGTCCCTACAAGATGTATGCCTTTGAAACATTTGAAACAAATAATTGTCTGTCGGTTTACCTTGTCTGTCCTTTTTCTCCTTGATAACTGATAACCAGTAAACTGTATTTACCAATAATCATTAAATATGCAGAGTATACCAGTCAATCCATAATTTCATATGAAGAATGTAAAACAATAAAGTAATAAACCATACACACATAGCATAAGGATTTTAACGTGGAAACCCTGTTAAGGGAAAAAACCACTGGGACCTGTACCCCAAATTTTCACGCTTCTGAAGTGAGCCCTATTAGGAGTCAGCCTTGTTAAAGGTTATAAAAAAACTATTAGGTGCGACCTTGTTTGAAGATTTTCAATACATAGGTTGTCACTAAGTATCTGGCATGTACGCTACCATCCTTGAATCAGTCTCATGATTTTCAATAGGCTTTATGTAAATATTACTACCATCCTTGAATCAGCCTCCTTCTTAGACTGTCAATAGGCTTTAGGTAAGATCGGTGCTACTATCATGAGTCAACCTTCTGGTAATCTGTTAGGATATACCTCAGTTACAAAAGACTATTAAGTCCTGCTCTATTAAGAGACTTAATGCTTTAATGGTTAAATTGAAACAACATGACCTATTTCTAATGCAACTGAATTGCAGATTTTCAGATCTATTTACTTACAATATCTTTATCATTAATGTTTCAATACAATTCCTTTGTACTTAATTCTTTCTGCTCTGTGATGCTGTGCTTTTCTATTCGTCGGTGTCTGCAAAATTATTTAGCTCTCCCTCAGCTTGATTGATCAGGACTGCATGAAGTTAATCCTTCATCAGTTTCTTCTTTAGCATCTTCTATCAGGTCACTCCCCCACGTATCTGATTTCTTGCTCATCCACACTTAAAGTGAATTATACTTGTCTCTTATATAGACATGATTTTCCTTAATTCTAGGTTCTTGATTCTTGATTCTTGGCGTGAAAAACAATCCAGCCAAATTAATTTATGGCTTTAACTCCTAATTTATCTTGGAGTTATCTTCTTGCCAACTATACAAATCATTTAATTAACTGTGGTTGAATAAAATAGATGAAAAAAATAGTTAAGTCTATCCTTTAGCTCTGCCAGCTAGATATTTTGTCATTTTCTGAACTCTCTATTATGTCGGTCAATTCTGCAGTTCATCGCTGGTGACAACTTCCAGTTCCGTCGGTGTAACTTGAGTTAGCTTCGAGATCTCTTTCCATCGGGCATTATTGGATCTTTCTCATCGGACAACACTATTTTTAGCTTGTTGGGCATCCTTTGATTCTGCTTCGTCGGGCAACACTGTCTTCTGCTCGTCGGGCATCACTGTGACTTTATCTCTATCTTTACCGATGGTGTGCACTCTGTCGGTGTAGTCTGTCACTTAGTGAATACTTGAATTTTATGCATTTCTGAAAGCATAACCTTTATTCCATTGATTCTCTGAAGTCTTTGACATTATGTACATGACCATATAGATGATATCAAGTTGACATCAATGACAATACAAACCATTAACTGATTTAATGTCTTGAATTATCTTCAACTTAATATAGTCAACCATTTAATCAGTTACAAGTCTTCAATCTCTCCCTTTGGCATTGATGGAAACATACTATATTATCACACTATACTATTTCTAATACAATATGAAATACAATTGTTGAGATTCATCAAATTACCAAACAGTTTGTTTTGATAACTGATAAAATGTCTGACCGCTAGTAAGCTCTGTGTAAGCTTAGATTTGATTCTTGCAGCTTTCCTTTTTCTTCTTTTGATGTGTTGTGACCTCTATTGGTGTCAAAGTTATCTTTGATTGGTCTGCTTCTGTGATGTCTTTGTCTTTTGTTTGCAACTTTTATACAAATTCTCTCCCTTTGGATATGATCTTTCCCTGTTTGGAGTACTCTGATAATGAATAGTTTCTGATGATAATATGAAACATTCTCTCCCTTTGACAAAAATGCCAAACAAATATTTTACAAATATCTGACATTCTGTCAACCAATTTCTTTTTTCCATAATATATTCCTTGAATTTCCCTTATCTGTCATGCCCAAAACTAGGGCAAAACACTCACACAATTTTTTTTTTAAAAAATGCATAAGCATGCACAACTATCAGGGGAAGAGTTGGGAGGATAAAAGTAATGAATAGTTAACCTTCAAATCTCATGGTTTAAGCGCAGACTGAATAAGGGTCAAGCCACAACAAATGAAAATTGGGCAACAACTTATGTGAACAAAGGCTGATGTGAACAAGGAGTCTCTATCAGAGATGATCTTACGAGGAATGCCATGAAGTTTGACAATATCCCACAAAAAGACCTGAGCTATGTCTCATGCTGTGAATGTAGTACGCACGGGTGAGAAGTGGGAAACCTTGGTCAATGTGTCGACTGTCACTAAGATAGCATCATGGCGGCGAGAAGACATAGGGAGGCCAACAATGAAGTCCATAGATATAGTATCCCACTCCCACTCGGCAATCTCATGTGGCTATAAGAGCCCACCTGGATGACCATGCTCTGGCACTCAAGGCATCTAGCAACAATTCTGGCAATCTGCAATCTCATACCCGGCCAATGGTACAACTGTATGATATCGGCATGCAATTTCTTAACTTCCGGATGAGCTGCATAAGGGGCTCTATGAGCCTCAAGTATAATAAACTCCCACAAGTCACCCATAGAAGGTACATAGATGCGTCCCCTATGACATAGAAGTCCATCAGACTCCAAGGAATAATCTACAAATTTCCCTTCCAGGGGTCTCTGAGAATGGATAAACTGACAAATCTCCTCATAAAATCCATCCCCTGGCAAATGGTACAAAATACGGTCCCTCAAATCTGTACTAGCAGTCATAGATGAGAGCTCATGTCACCTCCTACTCAAGGCATCTGCAACTACATTCTCTTTCCCCTTGATGTAATGAACATCAAAATCCTACTCACACAAAAACTCCATCCATCTCCTCTGCCTAGTATTAAGATTGGGTTGTGTAAAGATATACTGTACGCTCTGGTGATCTGAATGAAGCTCAAATCAGTGACCTAGAAGGAAATGTTGCCATCTCACTAAAGCATGAACCACTGCTATGAGTTCTAGGTCATGAGTAGGATAATTAAGTTCATGAGTCTTTAGCTTCCTAGACTTGAAAGCTACAGAACGGCCCTCCTGCATAAGGACTGCTCCTAAACCATCCAATGAAGCATTAGTACATACCAAAAAATCTTCTGAAGGATCTGGCACTGCTAAAATTGGTGCACTAGTGAGGGCTCTCTTGAGCTCCTTGAAGGCTCTCTCACACTTCTCTGTCCATTCAAACCTCTTCCCCTTTCTTTGAAGGGAGGTGATGGGATGAGCCACTCTAGAAAATCCTGCCACGAAGCGTCTGTAATATCCTGCTAAGCCCATAAAACTCCTGACCTCAGTGACACTGGTGGGTGTTGGCCAATCCATAATAGCTCTAATCTTTGATGGGTCCACAGAGATCCCATCGCTGGATATAACATGACCGAGATAATGAACCTCGGGTCTAAAGAAGGCACACTTTGACAAGCTACCATATAACTGATTCTCCCTCAACCACTGCAGAACCTATCTCAGGTGCTCCTCATGCTCCTCCTCATTGTGAGAATATATCAGAATATCAACGAGGAATATGATCACAAATTTATCCAAAAATGTACAAAATACTTCATTCATGAGGCTCATGAACACAGCTGGAGCATTCGTGAGGCCAAATGGCACTACTGTGAACTCATAGTGACCATACCTCGTGCGAAAAGCAGTCTTGTGGATATCACTTTCCACAATCTGCAACTGATGGTACCCCGACTTCAGATTTATCTTTGAGAACACTCAGGCACTGTGCAATTGATCAAATAGATCATCGATCCTGGGGAGTGGGTATCGGTTCTTAATTGTTACTTTGTTCAGCTGCCAATAATCAATGCACAATCGAAGTGAACCATCCTTCTTCTTCACAAAAATCACAGGTGCACCCCAAGGTGATACACTAGGTCAGATATTCCCTTTCTCCAAGAGCTCCTCTAACTGAATCTTGAGCTCATTGAGCTCATGTGTGGTCATCCTGTAGGGTGCTCTAGACACTGACTCAGCTCCGGGTACAAGATCCATGTGAAAATCAACTGCCCTAGGTGGGGGCATACCAAGTAGCTCAGTAGGGAACACATCTACAAACTCCTAAAGAATAGGATAATCCTCAAGCGAAGGCTCTCCTCCTGAATCCTCCTCTTTATCACTAATGTTGATGGCAAATAACTGACATCCCTTTCACATGCACCGCTTAAGCTGCATAGCATATATAATGTGAAGGGATACAGGCCTCTGTACCCCAATTATCACCATATAAATGTCATGATCATCAACACACTCAACCTTCTTCTGATGAAAATCCACCTTGGCACTGTGGGCACATAGCCAATCCATGCCAAGGACTACATCATAAGAACCTAGAGGGCTAATGCAGAGATCAATCATCGTGGTAAGGTCTCCAATCTAAATCTGACAATTGTGAACTAAGGAACTAACTGAGACTCTAGCTCCTGAAGCTAACTCAACCTCCCAACTGACATCCTATCTAACTGCTACCAGCCTGCAACGCTCCACTACATAGGGAGATATAAAGGAGTCTGTGGCTCCTGAATCAAACAAGATAGAAACACGGGTACCCTGAATCATACCTGTGGCCTCAATGACCGTGGCCTGATGCTTGGCCTGGCGGTTATCAACCACTAAAAAAGCTCTATGGGATCTACCCATATCTCCAACTATAGGCTCTGAGGTAGCCCCTCTCTGACCACTGGCTTCCTGTCCATGTGGGCACTCTCTTGCTAAATGACCCATACCACCGCAAGTGTAACATGGCCCATGAGTCTGAATCTGTACTCCCTATATCCTAGGCTGCTATGACCCTCCAATTCTGCTAGAACCATTGTATCCACCCCTAGAGGACTGCTGAGTCCTAGCTGGCTATGTCTGAGGGTTTTGTGTCCTATGATCCTGTCTAGGGCCCTGTGACTGCCACTGCTTGGGCTTAGAGCCCTAATAATCCTGTGAATGCCTTTGTCTGGAATCTTGCTGGGATCTCTGCTGCTGAGACTGTTGACCCTTAAAGGATCCTGCTGAGTGATTTTGCTTCCCTTTCCAAGAGGACCTCTATTGTCCTGACTGTTGGAAAGAGGGGTTTCGGTGCTGGGACCGATCTCGTGACTCCTGTCTATTATGGAACTCCTCAGCTACAAGTGCCATCTCAACTGCCCCTCTGAATGTGGTAGGGAATGCTAGGCATACTGTGCCCTAAAGATACATATTAAGTCCCTTAATGAAATGGTGAATTTGCAGTTTCTCATCCTTCATGTAATCAACATATGGAAGGAGCTTGAGAAACCGGCTCTCATACTGATTCACCATGAGGCCTCTCTACTGGAGATCATGGAACTCCTCTATCTATCTCTTTCTGAAATGCTTGGAGAGATATCTCTCACAAAAATGGGCCTCAAAAGTCTCCCAAGTGAGTGTGTCAATACTCACTCCACCAATGGATACCTCCTGCTCCCACCAAGTGGAAGCCCTCTCCTATAGGAGATGGACTGCTAGTCGAGCCTTTAGATTACTCCCATAAGGGTGCAATCCAAAGCATCATTGTAAACTCTGTAACCAGGCCTCTGCTACTGTCCCATCAGTGGATCCCAAAAACAAGGGTGGATGGAGTCATAATAACTCTTGGATCTCATCTCCAACATCTCTAAGGGGTCTCTCCCTGGCACGTAACTCATGCTCGCATGGGATAACAATGCGATGAACTGAATCCTCCTCCTGATCATCCTGACCCTAAATAGATCTGGGTGGAGGACTCCTGCTCCTCTCTCTGCTAACTACTCTCTCATTCTCTGAAACATGTGCTTCCCCTTCGAGAACCTATTGCTGAACTATGGGTGGTAGTCTCTACTGAATCACCCCAATCAGATTTTGAAGAATATCCATAATATCCTAGTTAGGGTTTGGAGGTGGTGGTGGCGGCGGTGGTGGTGGAGGTGGCGGAGGTGGATCCTCCTGCCCTGCCCCCTCATGGGGAGCTCTATGACCTCTGCCTCGTTAGTTAGATCTGGTGACCGCAGGCATCCTACACAATGATTTAAGTTTTAAAGTGAGTTGAAACATAATGGGTTAGGTTCCTTGTGTCGAAACACTAGCTCTGATACCAAAATGTCATGCCCAAAACTAGGGCAAAACACTCACACAATTTTTTTTTTTTAAAATGCATAAGCATGCACAACTATCAGGAAAAGAGTTGGGAGGATAAAAGCAATGAATAGTTAACCTTCAAATCTCATGGTTTAAGCACAGACTGAATAAGGGTCAAGCCACAACAGATGAAAATTGGGCAACAAATTATTCCATGGTTATCTGATCCCCAACTTGGGTTTACCTAAGTCTGATCTCCTCGTTTAAAAATCATGATGGTAGTTAGAGGATTCAGGGACATATGATGATCTGGGTTGCCCTTACTTAACCTTATATCTAGATCTTAACTTAATTCATCCATGTTTAATTCTAGTTTACATAAGACAAAGAGATATTGACAAGATTGCGATTGAATAACATTTTAAACTATATAATTAAACTATTAATTAAAATCCAATCTACGATCAATTCTGATTTTCTAACCTATTAAACATCATCAATAGAATTATTCACCTATGGTAAAAAAACCTATTTTTCTAATCCATCAATTTTAATGTACGACTTTAATTTAACCTTATCATTTAGACAATAGAAATATCTCATAATACAACATTAAATTTACTTTTAACTATAATTGAGTATAAACCTAAATTAGATCACAAGAGCAATATAATCCCTAATAATTAAATTTTTAAATGTCGTAATTATAAATTAACCTAATAAACTAATGTTACGTAACCCTTAAAATGAACAATCATTATATTATTGAGTGGATCTAATTTAAATTAGAAATTAAAAATCCCATCCATCATCAAAACACTTAAGAATATAAAGTTGACAATTAAAAGAAATTACCCCATTAATTTGATATACAAATGTGCCTAAAATATTACACCTAAAAAGATTTAAAACAAAGGAATCACATCTTATAAACTAATCTATATTTACTAACTAATTACTAGTCTAACCATCTAATAACCCTACTACTAAATAATATTTTAAACTACCAACACCAAGGCCCATAATTTAATCTAACATTAACCTTTTTACAAAGTAAAACAAGGCTAAGGATTTCGAAATCTGGAAGTATACGGGAGGGTGTACAGCATGACAACTAGCACTAGGGAGGAGGGGGCCCACCATACCACCTACCCACCTCCCCCTTCAAGATTTTTCACATGGAAAGAAGGAAATCCCAAGGAGGTGGCGTGGAAGACAAGGAGGGAGATGGTAATAAGAGTGAGCAGGGCCCACCACACTATGCTTCCTTTCCCCAAGGGAGAATTTCATAGGAATTGAGGAGGATGAGTGGGTTTGACTTAGGAAATAGGTCATGTCAGGCTATTTTCTTGGGAAAAAGGACAGCAAGGAAAAAGGTGGCGAGTTTTCCAAGTAGTCTAGCCCCCCCACTAAAAGGTGAATTAATATATCATGTTTTTAAAAGCAAGTCTCCTTTTTATTTCATTTTACTTTATTATGTCATGAGTTTGAAAAAGGCTAGGCTTTGAAAACCAACGCATGGGAAGGATGTAAATTGAATTAATAATTATTAAAAGGATTAAGATGAGATGGTAAGGAAGGCTACGGGGCCCACAAGTCTTTAAGTTGTGTGGATTTTATAAATCTTTATTAATTAAAGGTTAGTTGATAATAGCATGGGTAAGATAGGGGGTTAGGTTACTAATTTTAATTAGGGGAAGTATAATGAAAAGGGAAGGAAATATTCTCTGTGGTAAGAGAATAATTTCCTTCCCATACAAAATCCAAAGATTTTATGTTCTTAAAAATCTGGAAGATGTCATTGCAAATGTATGAATTTTTCCTTTAATTTCTTAGCTTATTTTTTTTTGAAAGCCACATGAATGCATTGATTTATCCAATTAGTGTATTATACAAGGGGAATTATGGGTTGAATAATAGTTGTATGAGATTTTAACATAGAATCTAACATGTTTATATGTTCATT
>MU226973.1:2177196-2196084 GCA_018584345.1 Thuja plicata | reverse complement strand
ATACATAGGTTGTCACTAAGTATCTGGCATCTACGCTACCATCCTTGAATTAGTCTCATGACTGTCAATAGGCTTTATGCAAATCTTACTACCATCCTTGAATCAGCCTCCTTCTTAGACTGTCAATTGGCTTTAGGTAAGACCGGTGCTACTATCATGAGTCAACCTTTTGGTAATCTGTTAGGATATACCTCAGTTACAAAAGACTGTTAAGTCCTGCTCTGTTAAGAGACTTAATGCTTGAATGGTTAAACTGAAACAACATAACCTATTTCTAATGCAACTGAATTGCTGATTTTCAGATCTATTTACTTACAATATCTTTATGATCAATGTTTCAATACAATTGCTTTGTACTTAACTCTTTCTGCTCTATGATGTTGTGCTTTTATATCTGTTGGTGTCTGCAGAATTCTTTAGCTCTCCCTCAACTTGATTGATCAGGACCGCATGAAGTTAATCCTTCATCAGTTTATTCTTCAACATCTTCCATCAGTTCACTACCCCGTATATCTGATTGCTTGCTCATCCACACTTAAAGTGAATTATACTTGTCTCTTATATAGACATGATTTTCCTTAATTCTAGGTTCTTGATTCTTGATTCTTGGCGTGAAAAACAATCCAGCCAAATTGATTTATGGCTTTAACTCTTGATTTATCTCGTAGTTATCTTCTTGCCAACTATACAAATCATTTACTTAACTATGGTTGAATAAAATAGATGAAACAACCAGTTAAGTCTATCCTTTAGCTCTGCCAGCTAGATATTTTGTCATTTTCTGAACTCTCTATTCTGTTGGTCAATTTTGGAGTTTGTCGTCGGTGACAACTGCCAGTTCTGTCTGTGTAACTTCAGTTAGCTTTAGGATCTCCATCCGTCGGGAATCATTGGATCTTGCTCATCAGGAAACACTATTTTTAGCTTGTTAGGCATCCTTTGATTCTGCTTCATCGAGAAACACTGTCTTCTGCTCGTCGGGCATCACTGTGACTTTATCTCTATATTTACCGATGGTGTGCACTCTGTTGGTGTAGTTTGTCACTTAGTGAATACTTGAATTTTATGCATTGATTAAAGAATAAACTTTATTCCATTGATTCTCGGAAGTCTTTGGCATTATGTATATGACCATACAGATGATATCAAGTTGACATCAATGAAAATACAAACCATTAACTGATTTAATGTCTTGCATTATCTTCAACTTAATATAATCAACCATTTAATTAGTTACATGTCTTTAGTTCCTGTAGTTTTTTAATTTATGATTCTTTACAGAGTATTGATTTTTAACTTGGTGCACAATTAACTCGACATCACCTCGAGCTTTTAGGATTTTCACACCTCTCTCTTTTACAGCAATAATTCCTAGAAGAAGGGCCTCATACTCCACTGTGTTATTGCTATTCCTGAACTCCAATTTGTAAGCCATAGGCTCACATTCTCCATTTGGTGATATTAAGACTACGCTTGCACAAGATCTTGACAATGCACAACTACCATCAAACTCCAGAGTCCAAATTTGTGGTGGTGTTTCTTCAGCGGAAGGCTGATCTTTCTCTTCTCTAGGTTTGGCTTCTTCTTCATGATTATCTATGAATAACATGTAGTTACCAAAATCTAAATCTTGGTACAAAATTTGGGCTTTAGGATCATCATATTTTAGTAATATGAACTTTTCTTTCTCTTCCGGAACCAATTTTATCTTTTTGCTACCTACTGGGATCAAAGCTTGAGACCAATCCAACTTTATTCTCCTCCTAAATCCCTACAAAAACTCCTTCTTAACAACAAACCGCAGCTAGCAGGTATATCAACAACCAATATAGTTAACAACATTCTCTTCTCGGGGTGTGCTGCTAAAGCCACTTGGGCATCTTTGATTTGCCCAATCAAGGGGACCTCTTTAGCATCCATAGAATAGCATCTACCATGGGCTTTGGTGAGGGTGAGACCTAAAGAATTGGCTATAGTGGATGACATCACATTGTCTGAGGCACCAGAGTCTATTATTCAATTACTCAACTAGCAACCATTTATAAACAATGACACACGGAAAGGGTCAGGCTTTCACCCAGGAGAAGTGGCCAAAACTGATGACTCTACTTGTTCAAATAGACCCACCAAAACAAACTCTTCTTATACTAAAGCTATAACATTTTGATTTTAATCATGGGTCCCTCCTTTACAAAAGTCCACTAGTTTTTGCAACTTTATCAGATTAGATTTAAGATAGTCTATGGGAGAAATCTGAATTCTTGAATCTTTACATAATTGAATAATGTCAAAAAAAAAATTGTTCCTTACCCGGTTGCAAATTTTTCACTCCTTTTTTGGCATCTTTAGAGTAAGAAGTATATTCCTCGCTACCTTTTGGTGGAAGTGTGGAAACAGGGACTTTATCTTTCTAATTCTGGGTTAATATTGCATAAGATGTTCCATCTATAGTAGCATAACATGTCGCATCTCATTATGAATTTGATACATTCTCAAAAAATAAGTTTCTAGAGTTTCCATGTGAGCACAAATCCAATTTAGCTCCAGATACTCCAGCATTCCATTCATCTGTTTGATGCATCTGTCAAGCATGAGCTACATCAGGGAAGCTTTCTCCATCATGATATATTTTCAGGTGAAAAGAACACATGTTTCCCATTTTGGGAGGAGCTTCTATGGCTAGCCTTTGTGGAGGAGTGGTCAATTGTAATGTTTTTCCATCAGTATCCCTCATATCACTATTTCTTCTAGGATGATCTTGAAAATTTTGCTGGTAAGCATTGTTAAATCTAGGAAGTTGTCTTTTGAAAGAAATGAGCTCATTAGAAAATTTTTGGATCATCTCATCTGATGATGTGGTGTTTCTAGTACTGGCCCAAGTTTGTATCTCTCATTTCCACTTACCTATTGAGATCATGTGATCTTCTAACTCTACAATAGTCCTCTGGGCGAGATCCAAATTGGCTAGGTTTGTCCTCCTTAAATCATAGATGATATCAGGAGGCATAACACTTATAAAAAAATGTTTTCAAATTACCCACAGTAGGCTGATTAGCTGCTGGGATACGTTTAACTAGATTGTTAAATTTAGCAACAAAATCTCTCATACTTATTAAGGGCTCTTTTTTGATAGAAGTCAATTGTGTTAACAGAGCATGCTCATCTTCAGTAGTTTTAAACCTTCTTTCGAAAGTCATTCTCATAGAAGTACAATCCGTGATAGAAGAAATGGGAAAATGATAAAACCAATCTGCTGCACCCTCAACAAGGGTCTCAATAAATAATCTGACAGCAACATCTTCTTCTCGTACTACCAATATATCAATGGCTGCAAAGAAAGCAACAATGTATTCATCTGTAGATACTTTCCCATCTCCAGAGAATTTGGGAAAATTTTTCCTTGACCCTGAGGGCAATGGGTTATATGTTTCTAACTGTAGAGGACCAACTACGGTGGCCCAAGGAAGAGCCATAACTACCTAAGGTAGATAAGGGGTTAGGTTTACAATAGGAGGAGCAACTACTCTGTGCAAGGTTAGCACTTGATAGGTGGTAGAAAAAAGGGATGATTGTTTGGGAGGTGAAGGAGGTTTACTTTTTCTCTAAGTGTTTCTATTCTTTTGATGGGGTACTTCAAGTAGAGAAAAATCAATCTCTACAAGTCCCTCAAAGACTGGGTCTACACCACCTTCTTTCATTACACTTCTAAGCAATCTTTTAGACTCTAGGGCTTCCACTAATTTGGCAGTCTAGCTTCATGCTCTACTTGGTGTTGAGCCCTTCTTAAATTTCTCCTTTGAATGGCTCTTTCAAGTGTTTTCTCTCTCACTTCCTCTTGTTCAAGCATTTGACTAGCATTCCTATAATGCTTAGTATTTCTTCTGTGTCTCCAAACAAAAGTATTCAGTGAGGAAATGATATCCTCTTGATTGTCTGGGAATCTGAGGTTTGGTTACAACACAGGAATCAAATTTTCATGAGGTAGTACCATCATTCCTCATGATATTGCTTCTGGTCTAGCAACTATTCATCTTCCCAGTAGAGTTGTCAAAAATTTATTGGTAAATAGATTGTTCTTTTTCACTTTAACTCTAAAATACCCAAATATTAAAGAAACAATCGAATACAATAGTTGGGAAATGTAACTGAACAACTAATTTCCCTCTAAATTTGAAGGTACAACTCCCTTAAGTGATTAATCTTCAATGAATTTTGTTCTTTCCTAATTTAAAAGGGGTTTGTTCTTAACCTGAGAATAGAAGAGGAAATCCAAACTAGGCCTAGACAGGAACTAGTTCAAGCAAATAGATTCAGCTTTCTATCTGGCCAATTTTAAGACTTTACAAATCATATAAGATCCCAAAATTGGTAATGCATGAAATGATAATGAAGATGCAAACACTAAACTAAAATATTGATGATAACTTAACGATGATTAATGAATCTACTTCATAAGAACATTTCTAAGAATCTATGGATGACACCCATATTTCCCTTTAATTAACCATATCAAATCATAATACAAAACTTTAGTTCAATCTTGAACTATAAATCCAATTCAAAGAAATGTTCAAATTGACAGAAAGATAAATGCAATGGAATAGTTAAAATATTGGCATACAGACATAAATGAATTTGACTCAGCAAAAATGAACTCCTTCACACCAAAATTTAGTCGACCTTTGTATTGATTTTCAAAATAGTACATATAGATTTTCAGAGTTTGACCGTTACAAAAAGAGGTAACCAAAATGGTTCAACTTCCATAACCAGAAATGATAAACAAATGTTTATGTGTTACAAGCTCAATCAAAATTTAGTATAAGGGGGAATATATTCATGTTTCCATTTTCTTCCCCTTATCTATTTTCTCTCTATAGGTAGTGATAGCTTTGATGATTGGAATAAGCTCTTCATGTCTATTGATATGGATATTGGTATATCTGATGAGCCATTGGGAATTATCTTTGGCTAGAATTTTAACCACTTCTACCCAATCTTTCAACTCTTCCATAGCTTTATAGATGCACCAGCTCAACTATTGGAGTTTCGGTACCTTATCCAAGTGAGAGGAAGACTATTTCGCCAACTTATCCACATAGCTAGAGAAGGATTTCTACATTTTAGTCACTCTGATCATTTATTTTCCTTGAGCGCTTGTCTGTGACTCCATGTGAAGACCCTGAAGGATTTTAAAATCTCCATTCTACTCCTCTTTGATTTTAACATATGTCTGTTGCAGCCCTCCTTCAGCTTGGATGATCATCTCAGTCTTAAATTCTAGGATTTGAAGTCATTCAATCAAAGACTTATCTCCTTTCTGTAAGATCTTGGCCTTTATTTCCTCCTTAGTCTTCATTTTAACTGCTACATGCAACATTACTATGCATTCCTGACACTTCACTCTCTCTGATGTGAGAGTCTGCAAATTCTTGTCGATGTTATTTCTCTCCTTCTCCAATTTTAGGAGAGTGTCACCTAGCTGCTCAATAATTACCAGCCCTTCAGATTTGAGCCTCTCGATCCATCTTTTACCAATCTTCCCAAAGTGCCCATCTTCTTGCAACTTGGCTATGATAGCTTGATTTTCTGTAGTATTGGGGTCAAAGGTGGTTTGGGCGCTTGGAATGCTGGCTATTGGAGTAACTAACTGTCTAATAAAGTTAGTTAGTTCAGTGACCTCTACTTTAAGTTGGACTTTAGCTTCCTTGAGATCTTTGAGCTCTTCTTCAATTACACTGTTAGTGGGTTTCCACCAATCCACCTTAGTATCATGGCAAGCTAGTCCCACATCAAATGACTATAGCTCAAAATTGGAAGTGGTCAAATTTTAAATCCTTCTTTTGTGGGCTTCGCTACCTCCATGGTGAAGTGCCCTATTTTTGGATCTTGGCCTAATGTAGACAATGTCTTTACTTTCTTCACCTTTCTTACAGTGGTATTGGATTGTAAAGCCCATGAAAGAGTATCCTTGTTGGGGGCTCCTTCTTCTATCCTCTTTCTCTTGTGCTCTAGAGTGTTTTCTATCCAAGACTCCGCACTAGTAACTTTGGTGGCAGAGACCAATTCTTCTATGAACAACTTCCTAATGACTGAAGGATTAGCTTTAGGTCTAGAAGAAAATGGATTCACTGAGGTAGGAGAGGAGGAAACTAATTTAATGACTTGGGCAACTTTTTATTGCTTTCCAGTCTCCTCATCTAATTTTGTAGCTACAGTGCTAGAACTATCTTCACCCACTTCCACTATAACAGGGGAAACTCTTCTTGGAGTATCTTGAATTGAGGTATCACCTTGTGTGCCCATAGTACTAGCTTTAACTGGTTTCTCTATTTCTTTACTTTTAATAGGCTCAGTCGTAGACTTAACTGGTTATGTAGAAATTGCTTCTTCTATTGAACAAACGACGAGAGGCGAGTCATCTCCACATGTCTTCTCCAATGGGATCATCTTTTTAGGAGGCTCATCCCCTCTACTTGTTCATTGAACTAGCTCTTTATCTATGGTCGAAATAGTTGCTGAGGATGATGTGGGAGTACTCTCGGTTACTTTTGCTGAATTTTTTCAAGATGGAGGCTTCCTTTCTGACCTCTTCCTTATGCCCGCTATCCATTCAATCCATTGCTCTATCCTTCTTTAAATCCCACCCATCAATGTCTCCAAGTCATCAATGGCTTGACCTTGCATGGGTTTAGATATTATAGGAAGGGGCTTAATATTTTCTATGTATGTATCATCATACATATGCTGGCCATTGTCCTCTATGCCTTCAACTGCAATCTTAACTTTGAACCTTTTAATTTTTTCAATAGTTAATCTTGCGTAGAACCTATCTCTGCTTTCTAGATATTCCTTGCAGTTGGCCCAATAATATTCTATGTCATCAATGTGATGAATAGAGCAACCCATTTGTAAGTAATCTCGGGCATAATTCACTGGATCATACTGCGGCCTCAGAACATCATATGTTTCTAATTGAAACTTCTTTGAGAATTCTTTCAAAACATTCTTTGCATCAGACTGGGATGCACAACTGTAGGCTCCAATAGCCATCGAGAAATAATAGACTTTCTTTCGAGCACCCGCATAGATCAGATTTTCCTAGACTACTTGCCTCATCACTTCAACCAGCGTGATCATGTCATCGGGATACCTGGGCAGCTTAAAAGAGAAATCGTCGAATCCTGCAAAACAAATGTATGATAAATTTGCAAATTGGATAAAATAAGCTCCAAATTGGTTGATGAATGCCATGGATTCTAGAGAAAATTTCCTTTCTAGGAAACATTGTAACTCCTTGCATAGTCTCATTATAAATGCATCATTAACTTTGAGATATTTAGTATAACTGTTATGCAATTGCAAACAGGTGAAGAACTCATAACTCTTAACATCTTTCGGGAATTCTTCTAGCCTAGGAAGTCTCGACCAAAGCTGAATTATAGCTGGGATATATAGAAAAATCAAGGACATGTAGAACTCATTCTCATGATTAGCTCTATTTAGGGAATTTGAGAGGTTTTCATTTACCATGTGAGCCCAACCAATAAAATTATGTTGAGAGCAAATCACCTGAACCAGGATGAAATGGTGCACAATGAAATTAAGTGCATCGCTCTAACCTCTGATCCTATGAAGCAATACCATGATATCCATGATTTATGGCTTTAGTTTTGTGTCATATAGTGTTTTCATTAGCTTTCCCTTGGCGCTCCTCGACTCCTGGAACCATGTCTTCATTATTTTCTTCTTCCACATAGACTTCTTCGCTCCATACTCAGTAACCGCCTGACTGTATGTCATCTCTGAGTATTTAGCTTGCTCTGGAATACAAAAGGAGTTTTTAACGGAATCTTGGTCAATAGAGAGTATCACCATGTCATCAGGAAAAAGAATTTTCTTAGTGTCTGGATTGTAGCGGGCTATGCACTCACAAACTAGCTCTAGAGCTTGAATCGCAATAGGAAAGCCGGTGGCTTCGACTAACCCACCCTCATTCAACTTTTCAAGAATGGGGTGTTGTTGGAAAGTTGACTATACTGGTGTATATGACTCTATTTAGTGTTTTCATTATGGAAACAAAGTCATATGAACTGTTGGAGTCAACACACATTATCAAAAGATTAGAGATTGGCTAAGTATGAAAGAATGGACAGTTAGCAGAGTACCAGAAGAATAGAGCATCAGTGCATGTGTATACGACCAAGTTAGGGAATGTTCCTTTGAAGATAAGCTTGTAAGTATTAATTCATGCTAATTCTAAGAGAGAATGATCATATGTGCAAGTACAAAGAAGATACAACCAGTTGAAGAGGTACAACCAGTGAATGCCAGAACAAGACAAAGATCATGAAAAGAGCCGACAGAGATTGTTTTGGTACAGAATTTGCACCTATCCTCAAGACTTGTACCTTTGGATTAGTAATTTTTAGTAATCTCATCCTGTGTGGTTAAAGGTGCATGACTTGATTCATCTAGAGAAAGAAGTTAGAGCTAATTTGGCAGAGCAGACTGTGTGAAGAGACACGTCTATTCAATTTAAGTAAAGCAGTTGTAATTGATGTTGCACCAAATTAATGAAGGGTTACATGCTTAGTTAAGTGATCAAGATATATGGTAAAAGGTTTTCTAAAGCTGACATGTTTGTGTCCCTTGAGGAAGTACTTATAGAAGGTCATTTGTGATCGGAGAAGTTGCGAAAGCCAGAGATAAGAAAAGAAGAGCAGAGTGTTAAAACAACAAAGCTATATCTGTCATATGTTGATGATATAGATATTGAAGTAGAAGCTTTTAGAGTGAAGATAAGATTGTTATAGTTCTTTATAAGAGGTTAAATCATCAATGCACAAAAGGAACTGATCAGACAAGAAATGTCATAGCAGCAGTTCACCTTGCAGATACAGTGTGTATCGAAGATCCAGAAGGTTGTAGCTTTCACTATTTGAGTAGTGAGCTCTTGGATAGTGAGTCCTTGGAAATTAAGTCCACCACCCCTAACAGGATTATTGTAAAAGACTCCTAATAGGGTCCGACCCTTAACAAGGTCATTGTACTTCATACATTGTAAAGATAACTCCTAACAGGGTTAAGGATCTTCTAACAAGGATCATAAGAAACTAGTACATAATGTTTGTGGGTACTAATTCCCACTGGGGTTTTCACCTACATTGGGTTTCCCCATAATCATATTTGGTGTTATGAGTTGTGTATGTTTATCTTACTTGCATTGATATTCAGTTCAATACTTAAGCATTAAAGTTAAGATTCAAGATAATAAGAAAAAAGTTATAATAGATAGATCACTGATTCACCCCCCCCCCCCTCTCAGTGATCCTAATCCTATCAATTGGTATAAGAAATCTGGTCCTTAGAAAATAAGTTTAACCACTTGAGANAATAAGAAAAAAGTTATAATAGATAGATCACTGATTCCCCCCCCCCCCCCTCTCAGTGATCCTAATCCTATCAATTGGTATAAGAAATCTGGTCCTTAGAAAATAAGTTTAACCACTTGAGAAGATCATGGAAAAGGAAGAAATGAAACACCTAAAAAGAATCTTGAAGCAACCCTTGAAGAACTTGACACATCTGAAAAAGAAAATGAAGATCTTAAACTAAAAGTTAACGGCATGCAAATACTTATCAAGAAACTAAAAAAAGAATTAAGGAATTGTTCTTCAAATGATTTGGGAGAAGTAGTCAAAAAGTTTAATGAAGAAAATTCATCTATGAAGGATTAGATTAAAGAATTAAATGAAAAGCTATGTAACAATCAAGACGCCTATGATGATCAAGTCAAAGTAAACAAGCAGTTAGATGAAGAACTGAGACAAGAAAACATGGAAATATTGGAGCTAATAAACAACAAAGATAAGATGGAATCTAAATTGATTGCAACAAAGAATCATATTGACAAGTTACAAACAAGAAAGGATCTGATAGAATCACAATTGTATGCTCAAAAGGTTAAAGGAGATACCAGTGGTATAGGATACAATGAAGCACAAATTCAGATTGATGCCATGCGAGAAAGAATGAAAGCACCAAAGGACATCACAGATACTAAGGAGATTGGAAATTAGACTAAAGACAATGTTGAACCACCTAAGGATGAATTCAAGCTAGTTGACCATACTTTTTATGCCTGTAACAAGCATGGACATATTGCAAGGAATTGTAAAGAGGTAAGACCCTTCAATGGTTACTATTATTCATGCAATAAATTTGGTCATAGAGCTATGAATTGTAAAACAAGTCAGAAGAACAAGAATCAAAATAATTAGAGAAATTAGAATCAGAAAAAACAAAGAAGTTATCCTCAGCAAAATGTTAGAAACCCTCAAAAAATTACATGTCAGATATGTAATTACAATGGACATATAGCCAAGCAGTGCAGCATGATGAATAATAACATTAGACCTCCTATCATTTGTCACTCATGTGGAAAGGCTGGACACATCTCTAAGCATTGTATATCTAGAGTGCAGAGACAGGAAAGCCCTAAAAAGTCAGAAGATTCATAATGGGATGAGGTAGGAGAAATCAAATTTGTGAAAGCTACAAAAGATACAAGCAAGATCTGGGTAAAAGTAAAGAAGGATAACAATGTTAACAGTATAGTAGATGCATCTACTGTGGATGCATCTCCTATTTCTAGTTAGATAACCCTCATGGTCATAGGGGAAGCTTGATAAGCTCTAAACCCCTGCGTGGCTAGTATACTCACCATCTGAGTATGCACCTTGGATTACAATTTTTTGGTGACATTGTGATGCAGTATGCAAGAGAACATGGTCTAAATTGTTATCAAGAACAAGAATGAAAGTTATAGTTGATTTCTATGTCTACGCAGAAAGTATTAATGGTAGAAATCTACTTTGAAATCACCAAGTCCTCACTTGCGGTCAGAATAAATGATTGGAGATCATAGAAGCCCTAGCACTTGTATTGTTAATGCATTACAGTTATTCTCAACAACAAAGAAAGGAGATTGATAATCGTTATTTGTTAAGAAAAGTCATTCAAGTTTGAAATGAAGCCCAAGCATGGACACGTCGTTCTAGAAATTAGTTGAAAACTTACTTAGCAATTGAGTAAGCAGTTAGATAATCAAAGGAGCACTTGCATTCGAGTAGAAAAGAATCACAATTACATTCTTTAGCAGAGATTGATATCAAGAAACTCTTTGAAACATCTCGAAAGAAATTTATCAGTATGATTTAGTGCATGAATTTCATGAAGCGGAGTGGGTCAAAATCTTGTTGAGCAGTGTTCTATGTGAGAGTATCAGTATAGCCGTTGGAGATTTTTTTTTTGGAGCTGACTTGATGTTATCCTTGGAAGTGCACACTTATTATTGATCATCTAAATGTGAATACAAAAAAAGAGTGATCAAGTAAGAGCAGAATTGATTGAAGATACAATTTGAAATATCATGTGAAGAAGCAAATAAAACTATTATGATAGGTCCACATAATTCTGCACCCATGGCCAAGGACATGGAGGATACATTCGTGGTTGATAATGTTGAAGTATCAATGGTAGAAATGGATATTGATCTAGACAAGTTTGAAGAAACCTTTGTGAGTACTCAAGAGGCTGAGAGTCTTTATATCAGAAAGAAGATATATTGATTTAAGATATCATAGAAAAGGAAGCAGAAAAAGAGAAGACTGAAGTGATGGACAGTTCATCATCATTGTTGTCAAGTTTGACACCCATAACAGACTTAGACTCATGGGGAGTAAATAATTAAGGGGGATTATATAATCTGAAGGAGTCATGAAAAATAGATCAGATATTGCAGAAGAGAAGTATATGAAGAAGAGACTCAGTGAATTGGTTAGCAACTTTACACTTGATCTTAGTTCACTCAAGGTTGGTCAAGAATCCTTGAAAGAGTTTGCAACAAAAGGTAGAGAAGATAATATCAAAAAGGGGAGTAAAATAATGTATAGAATATGGAGTTTGTCATATGATCAAGGTCCTAGGATAGACTTGGAGAAGATGGAGAAGCTACAATATGCATTATGCGCCCATCTACGGATTATTGCATTTTGGGAGAAAGAGATCTAGAAGTTGCAGATTGCACATCCATATGTGTATGTTGAGTACGTACATAGAAGTTTTTTTGAGCACCTTTGTCATTAATGTCGAAGGGGGAGTAGATTATGAAGAATATGGAGTCTGGTATATGATAAGAGGGAGATATAAGATAGAGAGTTTTTGTATAAGAGTACAGATAGTAACTTCGCCATATTCCTTTGTTGACATTAATGAAAAAGGGGTAGATTATTGGAAATTTGACTATACTAGTGTATATGAATCTATTTAGTGTTTTAATTATGGCAACAAAGTCATATGAAGTGCTGGAGTCAGCACACATTATCAGAAGATCAGAAATTGGCTAAGTACAAAAGACTGGATAGTTAGCAGAGTACCAGAAGAATAGAGCATCAATGCATGTGCATACAATCGAGTTAGGGAATGTGCCTTTAAATATAATCTTGTAAGTATGTATTCATGCTAATTTGAAGAGAGGATGATCATATGTGCAAGTATGGAGAAGGTACAGCCAGTTGAAGAGGTACCGCCAGTGAATCCAAGGACAGGATAGAGATTGTGAAAAGAGCCGACAGAGATTGTTTTGGTAAAACATTTGCACCTATCCTCAAGAATTGCACCTTTGGATTAGTGATTTTTAGTGATCTCATCATGTGTGGTTAAAGTTTCATGACTTGATTCATCTAGAGAAATAAGTTAGAGCTAATTTGGAAGAGTGGATTGTGTGAAGAGACGTGTCTGTTCAGTTTAAGTAAAGTAGTTGTAATTAATGTTGCGCCAACTTAATGAAGGGTTGCATGCTTAGTTAAGTGATCAAGATAGATGGTAAAAGGTTTCCTAAATCTGACATGTTTATGTCCCTTGAGGAAGTACTTATAGAAGGTCATTTGTGAGCAGAGAAGTTGCGAAAGCCAAAGATAAGAAAAGCAGAGCAGAGTGTTAAAAAAAAAAAGCTATATATGCCATATGTTGATATTATAGATGTTAAAGTAGAAGATTTCAGAGAGAAGATAAGATTTTTATATTTCTTTAAAAGAGGTTAAAGCATCAACACACAAAAGGAACTGATCAAACAAGCAGTGTCACAGCAGCAGTTCACCTTCCAGATACAGTGTGTATCAAAGATCCAGAAGGTTGTAGCTTTCACCATTTGAGCAGTGAGCTGTTGGACAGTGAGTCCTTGGACAGTAAGTCCACCACCCCTAATAGGGTTATTGTAAAATACTCCTAATAGGGTCTGACCCTTAACAAGGTCACTGTACTTCATACATTGTAAAGACAACTCCTAACAAGGTTAAGGATCTTCTAACAAGGATCATAAGAAACTAGTACAAAATGTTTGTGGGTACTAATTCCCACCAGGGTTTTCACCTACATTAGGTTTCCCCATAATCATATTTGGTGTTATGAGTTGTGTATGTTTATCTTACTTGCATTGATATTCAGTTCAGTACTTAAGCATTAAAGTTAAGATTCAAGATAATAAGAAAAAGTTATAATAGATAGATCACTGATTCACCCCCCCTCTCAGTGATCCTAATCCTATCAGGTGTATCCTCTTAGCATTCAGCCTACTATGAAAGCTCTGCATATCAAATAATGTTAAAGAGGTATATGTGATTTTGTGCAAGTTGGAAGTGATGTCGTTCATCCCATCGAACCCCATAAATTTGGTAGCCATGCTTTGATTGATTTGAATCAAGAAATAGGAATCTATCTTAGGAAAATGAAAGCAAGGAATAATTATTTCTAGAGGTTTCAATTTAGACAATTCATCAAATAGATGGTAATTCATGTTTGAAACTCTTCACTGATTTTATAACCTCTAACTTATTACCATTAACGGCTGACTTCTCACGCCACACAAATGAAAAGACTTAAGCATTTATGAAAAAGTCCGCTATGAAGAAAAATGAATTTATTTGAATTAATTACTTTACCTCGATGGGTCATTAAGAAACATCTTTTCACTTTAGATAACTGTAACGGTAACTTTTTGGAGGTAGCAGATAATTACTTTTTCACTTCTCCTTTGGGCAGAGAAACACTATTGGAGACCTCCTTATTCGAAAATATGCCACAGAGAAATTATGACTTGTTAAAATACTAAAATGGCATGTTACAATTTAATATGCTTTCTTTATTCCTTGAATATCCTCATAGGTTGATTTTTATTCATTATGACAATCTGGTGGAAAATGCATCTTACGAGTTAAAACCCGCCTATTGAGGTAGCGGAGAAGTCACTTTCTTCTTTTCCGCTGATAACCTTTGATCTCTAATTTATCATCATTTGATCACCTTTCTGGCTTGTAGGGATTCATTCTAAATTATATAGTCTTTCTAGCCTCGATTATCTATCTTCCACTTCCACTGACTGTTGAGACTTTAAGAATTGTTGACTGTGGAAAAGGCACTCTATAGGTGATTATTTGCTAGGGAGAAGCTCGAAACCAATTTTCCGCCAATAAGAGAAAATGTAGTATCAAAGCTAAATGTTTCCAAAACCATGTAAGATCAATGTTAGAAACCTCCAAATCATGATCTTTATCAGATCTGGGAGCTTAACCTACCCAATATGTCATGATCTCGGATAAAACCCCCCTGACTTACAAAGGAGAAGGTAATTTTGGAAAATCTGATAAAGGTTTCCCTAACCTAAAGGGAAAATCTAGACCTAGACTCATGACTTACGCAATTTTTTCAAGACCATTAATACATACTAAACATCCATTTTTCTCTAAAGATATGCAAGACAAAATTGAGGCAACAATCCTCCAAAATTTTAATAACTTCTACAGTGACATTTTTTAATTTTTTCTTCACCATATTTACAGGGTTAAGGATATCTGGGAGCTCATTCATATATACAACTATTTCCTTTGTTGTTGTAGGTTCCTTTCCCCTACTTGAACATCAATTTGTGATAGGAATATCAGTAAAACTATCAGAATAACTCCAAAACCCTAAATAAAAGAACATAATAATATAACATTTTTTAACTATCTAATTTGTAAAATTACAATAAGGTTTACCTTTGGTAAATAATGGGTGGGTAGAGCATCCCCACCACCTCTATCATGTGGGGGATCCATGTCGTCTTGTGAGAAATATTAAATATAAAAACTTCAACAAACTGAAAGCAATAGACTTAGCAAAAAAAACTTACTAATAAAATGGTATATTGGAGTCATAAACTTGAGGTTATTTTAAATGGTATATAGTACTTACCAC
Organism: Thuja plicata; assembly: GCA_018584345.1. NCBI lineage: Eukaryota > Viridiplantae > Streptophyta > Pinopsida > Cupressales > Cupressaceae > Thuja > Thuja plicata. Next base: position 2,180,787 of record MU226973.1, on the reverse strand, counting down.
CCCCATGATAGTAACTTTATTTTTATCTATGGAATTTAAATGGTAATTATATGCATGGATCAAAATCTTTAACACTCTTAATTAATGAGGGGTTAGTAGCACTGATTTGCGATGGGGGAAATCGATAGAAATAACTACTAATAACAAAACTACGAATCAATAAAATGTACAAGAAAATAAGAGGAAAGAAAATGAATGCAAAACCAATTTCTTGAAGCTTCTATTGTCTCTCTCTTCTCCTTCCAAAACACTGTTTGTGTGATGCTCAGTCTTGGTGTGGGAAACATCTATGACTTGGGAGTGTTGTGAATATGATATTGAATGCTTTGATCGCAAGATGGCTTGATGCTTGAACCAATCTGACAGAGTAATGGTGCACATGAGCTTGAAATCCTGGATCCTTCAAATGGTTATGAAGGTCTTGTTATATAGGAATTGAGAATGAGATGAATGATTGAGATCAATCCTAGAGATAGGAAGATGAAAGGTTGAGATCAAAGGAAACTGGAGAAGCCATCAATAAACTCCACCTCTTTAACTGAGAGAGAGGAGATAGAGTTTGGTTAACTGAAGAGGTGGGTGGAGTAACCCATGTGATCTGATTAAGAGCTATCTCTTTGAACATAATTGAATATTTAATTCATTTTTGTAATTAAAGTTTTCAATATGTGAGATAATTGAATTCTTTTTTATTTAGAATTGTATTGTTGAATGAAATTAAATTAATTTAATTGAAAATAATTTAATTGGAAGAATTTAATTAGTAAGTTTAAATATTTCAATTTAAACTTTAGGAAATTGACTTTAATTAATTAATTAATGGAAATTAATCAATTAAGGTTAATTAATTAAATAAAATTAATTATTTAATTAATTTTGAAGATTTGATTAGATGATTTGGGAAATGAATTTAGAAGAAAATAGATGATTAATTAATGATTAAATAACCATTAATTAATAGATGAAAATTAGTGTTTGTAATGTAAGGTTGCAAGTATGTCCATTTTAGGGTGTACATTTGCCTCTCTTTGATGCATTGTGGCTTGTTGCAGTGTGTCAAAGATTCTCTATTTTGATCTTGCCCCAGCTTGCCCCAATGATAGCAGGTGTATTTATGCCCCCTCAACAAATTTGAGCAAAAAGTCACGACGTGAGCATTAATTTGTTGAAAATGCATATTGGTAATCTGGGTATCTGATTGATCTTGAAAATTGTTGATTATGCTCCTGATATTGACTATTAAAGATTCTAGGGTCAAGGACGATAAATTTTAGGTCTTGGAGGAGTTAGGATTTTCTGAACCCTTATAAATAGCTTGGAGAACCATTTATTTATCACTTTGCACTCTGGAGCTCCCGTAATCTAGTGAGTTTGGTTCATAGTTTTCCTTGCTTTCTGTGATTTTATTGGAGCTATGGCAGGCCTTCCGGGAGTGTTACACGTGTCTGATCGGGTTTGAAATTTTTGTCATCCAGCTGGCATAGGACGTCTGGTGAGTTTCACTATCCTTGTGTCATTAATGCTTGCATTTATTGCATTTGGAAAAATGTCTTTTTTTGAAATTTTGCATTAGTTGCCACAATAGGCCATGATTTTGGTGCAATTGTGATATAGTGCCACAATTGCCGATTGCATTTCACAATCGATAAAGGTGCTGTAATTGCCAAGTTTATTACCACAATTGTTGGGAAAATGCTACAATTGATGTTTCAATTCCGCTATTGGTATAAATGTTCCACAATTGTCTTAGGATTTCCGCAATTGATATGTTGTTATTTTGTAGCATGCACTTTGTATTTTTCTTGATACTTGTGATCTATCTGATACTGATGATTTTATTTCTATTGTTTTGCAGTACATCGGGACTATTATGTGCTACTGGGAGTGTTCAAATCTAGGTTCACCATCAAGGAACTCAAGATCAAAAGCTTAAGCTCCCTGCATGCAAGCCTGGCTACCCAAGCTATTTCCAGAAGTACTATCCCCTATGAGCATGAACACTTATCTATGGTTAGTACTGGTCCACCAGACTAGGGGGGAGTTCTAAAAGTCCTGAAAAAATTCCTAAAAATCTAAAAAAGGCTTCAAAAAATCCTAAAAAGATACAAATGTCCTGAAAAATAAATCGTCATAAAAAATTATCAAAAAATTACAAAAACTCAAAGCAATTAAACCAACTCGGTTATCAACAAGCAAATGGCGATCAAGCCAATCAATCAATGTCAAAACTATGAGCTTCACAAATCACCACTGGGCCCATATGACACAACTTTATCAGCTACAAAATCAATCAATGTCAAAACCATGAGCTTTTCCAATTAGCATTGGGCCCATCTAACACAGCTTGATGATCTATCCAAAATAATCAAATTCAATCAATCAATCAATCAAATCAATCATCTTACATAGTGCTGGATACACTCAAAAGAAGACAAATCAGTCTTATATGAGTCATCTCTTATTGAAACTAGACACAATCAAGCATCAGAGAATCAAGCCAATCAAGAAAATCAAGCTGAACCAAGGAACAAACAACTGTTGACTAGGTCAGTCAGTTGGTCAGATGTCAGTCTATATTTCACAGTTTTGTTCTTATGCTACTCCATGATCCACCTGTTAGTAATAATTGAGAGGGGGGGGTGAATCAGTGGCCTCAAAAATTAATCCTTTAATCACTAACCACCAATCAAATAATCCTCAGATTATTAAGTCCCTAAAAGATGCATGCCATCAAATACTTATAATTATTAATTGTCTGTCGGTTTTCCTTGTCTGTCATTATTCTCTTTGATTACCGATATGCAGTATAACTATTTACCAAAATACAGTAAATAAGCAGAGTATACCGATATATCCAGAAATGCATATGTGAAATATAAAATAGTAAAGTAATAAACCATACACACATAACACTTGGATTTTAATGTAGAAACCCTGTTGAGGGAAAAAACCACTGGGATCGGTACCCCAAATTTTCACTCTTCTGAAGTGAGCCTTGTTAAGAGTCAACCCTATTAAAGGTTACAAACACATTGTTAGGTGTGACCTTGTTAGAGGATTTTATACATATAGGTTGTCACTTAGTATCGGGAAACTTAGTTTGCTACCATCCTTGAGTCAGTCTCTTTCTTAGACTGTCAATAGGCTTTAGGAAAATCTAGTTCTACTTTCATGAATAAACCTTTTTGGCACTCCTTGGGATGTACCTCAATATAAAGAAGACTATTAAGTCCTACTTTGTTAAGAGACTTGATGCTTCAATGGTTAAACTGAAACAAAATGACATATTTCTAATGCAACTTGAATTGTAGATTTTCAGATCTATTTAAGTACATTACCTCTCTAATCAATATATCAATTCAATTCTCTGCGCTCCACACTTCCTTCTCTGTGATGTTGTGCTCACTGTTTGTCGGTGTCTGTAGAATTCTTTAGCTCTCCCTTAGCTTGATTGATCAGGACTATATGAAGTTATCCTTCATCAGTTTCTCTTCAGCATCCTCTTTCAATTCACTCCCCTTCCATGTATATTTGGAATGAATAATGCTTGTCTCTTATATAGACATGATATTCCTTAATTCTTGATTCTTG
>MU226973.1:2159962-2174440 GCA_018584345.1 Thuja plicata | reverse complement strand
ATCATTCATAGCACTTATCCATTCCTCATTATCTAGTGCAGCATTGACAGATTTTGGCTCAAACTCACAAATTAAGCAACTTGAGTTTAAAGACTTACTTCTTGTTCTTGTACCAGATTTCTTATCTCCTATGATCTGGACCTCTGGATGGTTCTTCCTTACATATCTTTCAAGTACAAGTATAGTCATTTGTCTACTAGCTTGATCATTATTTTGATCTTCATTCTGTTCTTCATCACCTTGCACATTTTCTTGATCATTATCCTGACCATTAGTATTTGCACCCTGATGCTCTAGATCAGTGATTTGTAGCTTAGGTGCTCTACATTGTTGGTAGGGTAGAGTGTCAGGTTCCTCATTGTAAGTTAACTTATTGTACTCCTCTAGTTCCTCAGTTCTTTCTTGTTCATTCTTCTCTGCAAATTTATCTATTTTTACATTTGCACTTTCAATAATTTTGTCAGAGGCTTTGTTTTGACATTTGTAAGCCTTTCTCTTGGCAGAATACCCTAGAAAAATTCCTTCATCACTCTTGGAGTCAAGTTTTCCATTTCTATCATCTTTTAAGATATAACATTGACTGCCAAAATTTTTGAAATAACTCACATTGGGTGTGTATCCATACCATAGCTCATAAGGTGTCTTGGTGTCTTTCTTTAGTTGTACTCTATTTAGTGTGTAAACAATAGTGTTGACAGCTTCTCTCTAGAATATTTGGGTGATTCCTTTTTCTATCATTAGTGTTCTAGCATAGTCAACTATTGATCTATTCCTTCTTTCAGAAATCCCATTTTGCTGTGGTGTTCTTGGTGCAGAAACCTGTCTTTTTATACCATGCTCATTACAAAAGTTAGTGAATTCATCTGATATAAAATCACCTCCTCTATCTGATCTCAAACATTTTTGATCCTTACCACTTTGTTTCTCTACCAAAGCCTTATACCATTTAAACATCTTGAATGCTTCAGATTTATCTTTTAGAAACATGACTCTCATCATTCTAGAGTAATCATCAACAAAGAGAATAAAATATCTATCTCCATAATAACTCTTTGTCCTTATAGGTCCAAATAAATCAATATGGACTAATTCTATAATTGCATCAGATGTATGAGTTTTTCTTTTGAAACTAGACTTTGTCATTTTACCTTTTTGACAGTTTTTACACATGATGTTGTCAGGCTTGGTCATTGTCGGTAAGCCTTTGACATTTCTATTTCTGCTAATTTTAATCATGTTGTAAAAATTCACATGACACAATCTTTTGTGCCAAAACCATATTTCCTCATTCGTAACAATCAAAAAAGTGGATTCAATATCATTCAGATAGAATAAGTTACCTTTTGTCTACTCACCGGTACCAATCAGATTTCTAGATTTGTTGAAGATCTTTGCCTTCTTATTTTCAAATGCTACTTTGTGACCTGAATTATTCAAATAAGAAACACTCAATAGATTATAATTCAATCCATTTACCCAATAAGCATTCTCACACTTTATCTGTTTATTCAACATTATTGTTCCTCTACCTTCAACTAGACAAGGTGTGTCATTTCCCATTCTTACTGATCCACCTTTGTAGTATTCAAAAGTCTCAAACTTTTGCTTATCACATAGGATTAGTGTAGCCACTATCTATGATCCAAACATCATTTTTACTAATTTTAGATATGAGATTTGTTTCTACATACCTTTCTTCATCATCATCTGAATCATCCTTTACAGCCACAAACACCATCCCAATATCTTCATTAGATTCGGTGTCAGTATCATCATCCTTGCATTTTTTTAGGTAGCTGACCTTCTTTCCTTTGTCCTTGTAGTCTCAGGTATCTCTTCTTTCTGATTTTCAGTAGCTTCTGTAATCACCTCTATCAGAAGTTTTCTCAAAATATTTGTCATTACTTTTGTCTTCTTTTCTTTTGTTAGTACATCTTGCAGAAAAGTGTCCAATCTCATTGCAATTAAAAAAAACAAGTGGTAATTTACATTTGTATTTACCTTTGCCTCTCTGCATTCTTCTGGTTATAAGTGCTTCAATTTCATCAAGATCACCTTCTTCATTTTCACTATCACTATCTCTTCTTATAGTGTCTCTGTGACTTGATTTACTTATTCTCGTAGAAGTTTTGAATGCAGACTCTATGTTTGGTAAGACACTATTATCAAAGTTATTCATTTCAAATGAAATTAGTCTTCCAATTAAACTGTCTAGAGTAACATTTCTATTTGCTACTACTCTCATTTCTTGAATGGTAGATACTCTAATAGCATAGGTAGATAGTAAGGTTCTCAAAATTTTACTTACCACTATATCTTCTTCTAGTACACCTCCAACTCCTTGGATAGCATTGACTACCTCTTTAATTCTTGTGCTGTACTGAGTGATGTTTTCTCCTTCTTTCATTTTGAAATCATCAAACTTTCCTCTAAGGCTTTCTGCCTTGGCTTTCAAAATATTTTTGTCACCACCATGTACAAGCTTCAATTTGTCCCACATCTACTTTATAGTTTTTCATTCTTTGACATCTTCAAATTCAGCATCAGAGCATGAGGAAGCAAGCTCTATCATCATGTCGTTATGTGTATGCTTCTCTCTCATTTGTTCAACTGTTGGCGCTCCTATGGGAAACACATATTTATTTTCTAGGATTTGAGTAACATCATTACCAATACCTAATAGGTGGAGTCTTATTATGCTTTTCCATGAAGCAAAATTATCTTTGTTCAACTTGGGCACATCTCATCTGTTCATCTTGTGATCTTGACTTAGGTCTTGAAACCTTCCTTCTAAGCACACAAGCTCTGATACCAATTGTTAGTAATAAATGAGAGGGGGGGTGAATTAATGGCCTCAAAAATTTATCCTTTAATCACTAACCACCAATCAAATAAACCTCATATTATTAAGTCCCTACAAGATGCATGCCATGAAATACTTATAATGATTAACTGTCTATTGGTTTTCCTTGTCTGTCATTATTCTCTTTGATTACCGATATGTAGTATAACTATTTACTGAAATACAGTAAATAAGTAGAGTATACTGATATATTTGAAAATGCATATGTGAAATGTAAAATAGTAAAGTAATAAACCATACACACATAACACTTGGATTTTAATGTGGAAACCCTGTTGAGGGAAAAAACCACTGCGACCGGTACCCCAAATTTTCACTCTTCTGAAGTGAGCCCTGTTAAGAGCCAACCCTATTAAAGGTTACAAAAACACTATTAGGTGTGACCTTGTTAGAGGATTTTATACATATAGGTTGTCACTTAGTATCAAGCAACTCAGTTTTCTACCATCCTTGAATCAGCCTCTTTCTTAGACTGTCAATAGGATTTAGGAAAATCTAGTGCTACTTTCATGAATCAACCTTTTTGGCACTCCTTGGGATGTACCTCAATATAAAGAAGACTATTAAGTCCTGCTCTATTAAGAGACTTGATGCTTCAATGGTTAAAATGAAACAAAATGACATGTTTCTAATGCAACTTGAATTGCAGATTTTCAGATCTATTTAAGTAGATTACCTCTCTGATCAATATATCAATTCAATTCTCTACGCTCCAAACTTTCTTCTCTGTGATGTTGTACTCACTGTTTGTTGGTGTCTATAGAATTCTTTAGCTCTCCCTTAGCTTGATTAATCAGGACTGTATGAAGTTATCCTTCATCAGTTTCTCTTCAGCATCCTCTTTCGATTCACTCCTCTTCCATGTATATTTGGAATGAATAATGCTTGTCTCTTATATAGCCATGATATTCCTTAATTCTTGATTCTTGATTCTTGGCATGAAAAACAGTCCTGCCAATCTGATTTAAAGCATAACTCATGATTTATCTCATAGTTATCTTCTTGCCAACTGTACAACTAAGCTTTAAATCAATTACTTAACTTTGGTCAAATAAAACAAAAATCAACCATTTAAGTCTATCTTTAGCTCTTGCAAGCTAGATATTTTGTCATTTTCTAAAATTTGTTCCATCGGTCAACTCTTTAGTTAGTCATCTATTACAATTACCAGTTCTGTTAGTGTGACTCTAGTTAGCTTTGGGATCTTCATCCGTCAGGCATCATTGGATTTTTACTCGTCAGGTAACTTTATTTTCAGCTCGTCGGGCAACCTATGGTTTGCTTCATCTGGCAATGTTGTCTTCAGCTCGTTGGTATCACTGTGACTTTTCTTCTTTGGCTTTACCAATGGTGTGCACTCTGTCGGTGTTGTCTGTCACTTAGTGAATACTTGACTTTTATGCATTGCTCAAAGCATAACCTTTGCTCCATTGATTCTCTGAAGTCTTTGGGATTATGTACATGACCTTATAGATGATATCAAGTTGACATCAATGACAATACAAACCATTAACTAATTTAATGCCTTGCATTATCTTCAACTTAACATTATCAAACATTCAATCAGTCATATGTCATCACCACCAAGTGAGGAGAGTAGCCATGATGGATCAATGACTTATTTTCTTTGATTACTGTCTATGGAATGTTTCACTTCGATTTAGGGGCAATAATAATTTAGGATAAATGTGGTAGGTGTTCTCACCTATTTGATAGTCGCGTAGTTCCACGATCTGAGCTTAACCCTAGGAAAGAATTGGACATTCCTTCTTTTTTATCTGCTTTTCTATTACCAGTAGAATCATAGTGGTATCCAGATGGTCTGAGATCTGGGTGCATTGGATTTTTTTTCCTTTCTTTTTCAAAATTGAGAGTTCATTACGGTATCCAAATGGTCTGAGATTTGGGTGCATTGGAATTCTATCTTGGTTTTATTTTCTTTTTTGGATTGTTCAGAGAGAAAAGAGGTATCCACATGGTCAATATATGGGTGCTTTTGGCTCTCTTTCTTTTCAAAATCAGGGAACATAATTGTATCTAGATGGTCAATATCTGGGTGCACTTAGTTATCTTTCTATTGAATCTCTCTACTCCTTCCGGTTATCAAGAGGTCATAGCGGTATCTAGATGAGAAATATCTAGGTGCATTGGATGCTCTTCAAATTTTCATAAAAAGATGTAATGATGAAAAAAAATTGGAAATGAAGCAGCAACTTGGGTCACCCATCCTTTCTACCAATTCATATCTATCAATCGTCACCCATCTTCTAAACAATTCATAATCAATTGATCCTAGAGAATATTTTCCACTGAATTTCTTCTAACTAACACATGCATTACTCAGATATTTTGTGTATAGTAGATTACATTCATCCATTTACATGCATCAAAAAAAAAATTATAACATTTGCATACATTGTAGCCATAATCAAATACATCCATAAAACATCTCATATAAACATACATTTCATTAACACCATCCTGCATGCACATGTCAGTATCATAGGAAAGTAAATCATACATCTAAGTCTGCATAATAGAATCACATTGCATGTACATTGCATCATATAAGCATCATTATATAGAACCATACATATAGCAAGTAAATCATTGCACATCATATAGACTCATAAGCTACCAATATCTGAGTACAATGAATAGTCTCAAGTCTGAACAAAAAGAGGGTGATCAATACAAATGTCATAAATATCAGTATGTCAAGATACATAATTGGTATAGAATCAGATATCAATGATACATCACTACAAAAATGGTATAACATGATACAAAAATGAGAAATCTCATCAGAGTCAACATGAACTGCCACCACCCTCATCGCCAGGTGCATGGGGGTTGGCATATCAGATGCAAGCCTCTCTTGTGGACCAAGAGCTCCAATACCATTTCTCTGGGATCTCTAAGCCCTACATGATCTCTATGAAGCTGTATAGCTTGGTACTTACTATGCTACTGGAACAACGCCCTCATAATGGCACCACTAGTACTTAATCTCTCTCTGGGCATCACGCTCAGATCTCTAGAACTGATCTAGCACCTCCTGGTGAGACACATACTATACACTATTAATGAATGCTTTGACCTCTGAGTGAGCCTATCTCTCTCTCTCTCCTCTGCTGTAGTAGCCATGACCTCAGCTGTTGTAACCCTACTCTCCAAAGAAGAAGAAGTGCATCAGAAGTTGGTAACCTAGCCTGCAGATCAGATATCTACTGTGTGAATCTCTGCATCTCAGATGGGTCATCATCCATCCCACCCATAGAAACTCCATCTCCCCCTCCTCATCCCCACCTCCCAAACCCTCTCCTCCATAAACAACCCATGAGTCCTCACTACTCTCACTACCACTAGTAGTGCTTCCAGTACTACTGTTCCTAGTAGATGAGCTAGAGCCCAACACCTCAACATCAATGTTAGAAATCTCTACATCTACATCCTCCACCACTACTCTATCCTCTTCTCTCTCTGCCAACACAGTAGCAGTGCGATGACACACTCTCTAGACCAACTAAGGTTCCTCCTCCTGTAAATCCTCCTCCTCAAAGATGGATCCCAACCCAACCCGCCTGCCACTACTATGTCCGCCCCTAGTCCTAATCGTAACACCAGAACTAATAGGCCCAGGATCATCTCCATCATGTCCCCCACCTCTCCCCTATCCTCCATCTAAATGTACACATGGATCAAAATTTGTAACACTCTCGATTAACAAGGGGTTAGTAGCAGATATTTGCAATGGGGAAAATTGATAGAAATAACTACTAATAACGAAACTACGAATCAATAAAATGTACAAGCAAATAAGAGGAAAACAAATGAATGCAAACCCAATTTCTTGAAGCTTCTATTGTCTCACTCTACTCCTTCTGAAGCGCTATTTGTGTGATGTTCAGCCTTGGTGTGGGCAGTGTCTATGACTTGGGAGCGTTGAGAATATGATATTTAATGCTTTGATCGCAAGATGGCTTGATGCTTGAACCAATCTGACAGAGTAATGGCACACCTGAGGTTGAAATTGTAGGTCCTTCAAATGGTTATGAAGGGTTTATTATATAGAAAATGAGAATGATACGAATGGTTGAGATCAATGCCAGAGATAGGAGGATGAACGGTTGAGATCAAAAGGAACTGGAGAAGCCATCAGTAAACTCCACCTCTTCAACTAGGAGAGAGGAGATAGAGTTTGGTTAACTGAAGAGATAATTACGAGTTACCTTTAGAACTAAAGAGGTAATTTGGAGTTACCTTTTTGAACTGAAGAGGTGGGTGGAGAAACCCATGTAATCAGAGATTTGATTAAGATTTATCTTTTTGAACACCAAAAAGGATTTAATTGAATATTTAATTCATTTTTTATAATTAAAGTATTCAACATGTGAGACAATTGAATTCTTTTTGAATTAAAAATTGAATTGTGGAATGAAATCAAATTAATTTAATTAGAAGAATTAATTTATAATTTAAATATTTGAATTTAAACTTTAGGAAATTGAATTTAATTAATTAATGAAGATTAATCAATTAAAGTTAATTAATTAAATAAAATTAATTATTTAATTAAATTTGGGGATTCGATTAGATGATTTAGGGAATGAATTTAGAAGGAAATAAGGAAATAGATGATTAATTAATGATTAAAAAACCTTTAATTAATAGATGAAAATTAGTGTTTTTAATGTAAGATTATAAGTCTGTCCATTTTAGGGTGTCTACATTTGCTCCTCTTTGATGCATTGTGGCTTGTTGTAGTGTGTCAAAGATTATCTATTTTGATCCTGCCCCAGCTTCCCCTGCAATAGCGGGTGCATTTATGCCCCCTCAACAAATTTGAGCAAAAAGTCATGATATGATCGTTAATTTGTTGAAACTACAATTCAGTAATCTGGGTATCTAATTGATTTTGAAAATTATTTAATATGCCATTGATAGAGACTATTAAAGTTTTTGGGGCCTGGGACAATAATTTTGAGGTCTTGGAGGAATTAGGGAACCCTTATAAATATCTTGGAGAGCCATTCATTTATCACTTTGCACTTTTGGGACTCTGGATCATCGGGTGAGTCTGTCTTTAGTTTTCTCTCCTTTCTGTGTTGTTTATTGAGCTATGAAAGGTATTCCTGGAGTCATGGATGTGTCTGATTGGCTCTGAATGTTTCATCATCTAGCTGGCGCAAGACGTCCGGTGAGTTCATCTATCCTTTAATCATTAATGCATGCATTTATTGCATTTGAAAAAAATTATTTTTTAAAAATTTGCATGAGTTGCCACAATAGACCACGACTTTGCCGCAATTGCAGTTTGTGTGCCACAATTGCCAATTGCCTTTCACAATTGATAAATGTGCCGCAAATGTCAAGTTCATCACCGCATTTTTTGGATAAATGCTGTAATTGCTAGATGATTTCCACAATCGGTATAAATGTGTCGCATATGTGTTAAGAATTCCATAATTTCTCTATTTGTTCTTTATGGCATGCACTTATACTTATCTGATACTCTAATTTTTTACCTAATATTGATGATTGGCTTTCCTAATGTTTTGCAGTTCGTCGGGACTATTTTGCATTGCCGTGAGTCGAGACCTGCCGGGTTAGTATTTCATTTCCATTTTTCTAAGGCAGAGAGATGTTTTGAGATAGATAGGTTTATATTGGATAGGTTACATGCCTGAGATCATGACCAGTAGGGGTCTAATCTCTACTCTCTTAGAGAGATGGCATTGTGATACATGCACTTTTTGATTACCAATTGGAGAGTGTACAGTCACTTTGGAGGATGTATATTGCATCCTTCATATTCCCATTCCAGGTGCCCTTGTAGATTATGATCGTGGCCTTGGTATTACTGATCTGTCTAAGCTATCCAGTCTGCCCCAAGATTAGCTTGGTATGTCTGACCCTTATGAAATCCCATGGGTTAGGTTTGGCATGGGTTTAGACAGGTTGTCAACTCTATTAGGTAGTTTGATACATGGGATATTGTGTCCCAATCATCACTAGCATGGGTTCTCTGTTGGTTTTGGTGTTGTGCTATAGGGTATGGTTAGAAATCATGCATTATATGCTTGGGGTCCCTGTATGTTAGCCCACATGTACTTTCATATGTTTTATGCTACTTACCTTGTTGGTAACTCTCTTGGATTTGGAGCAACTCTCCTGCAGATCTAGGCATGGGAGCATATTGTGGTGTGTAGGCCCATAGGTGCCCACAATCTTCCTCTAGGGAAACCTTATGTGTTCATGTATGACAGGCCCATTGTTCAATCCCATATGGGAAATGTGATGTAATGGTGGTAGCAGCTAGATATGATGTTGTACTTCATCTGGAGGCCTTACAGGGATTGTCCAATTTGGGATGGTGAGGATGCACACCTTCCCTTTTGTTGACAAAGGCGATTTCTGATTGGGTGTGTTAGTCTCCATGTTCATATGATATATTTCCACAACACCGACAGGGTATTGCAACATTTTGGCAAGAGGCAGGACGTCTCTGATTCTTATGCTTACTTTGCTCGTCATTCGAGGTATATCACTCTTTGTGGCATTTTTATCTCTTTGGATGCTGCTAGGATAGATTTCATGGGCTTGCTTCCTGTCACATGGATGTGGTGATCAACCACTATGGATGCAAGTATATGTTTTGATTTTCCCCTGCTTGTTGATATTTCTCTTTTCCTACTTTTTTAGATGTAGCTATCTTTTGATTAGTCTTTTATGCTTATCACCCATATGGTACTAATGTGTGAACTTGTTTTCTTTGCATGAATTACTCCATAGTATGATGCATGGTGGCAACATTCTTTTCCTATTTCTTTGACAGATGTGTCTCACCCTATTGTTGGTACCATCATGAGGAGGCCTCAGCAGAGACTGAGAGGAGGGAGAGATGGAGGTAGGGATGGTGGTAGGGACAAAGGTAGGGATAGAGAGAGGATTGGAGGTAGGGATGGTGGCTAAGATGGAGGATGAGGGACATATGGGGTTCAAGATGGTGGACATGGGAGAGATGGTGGAGATGACAGAGATGATCCTGGGCCTAGTGGTGCTAGTGGTAGGGTGAGGAACAGGGGTGGTCAGGGTATCAGCAAGTGGGTTGGGTTCGGTGTCATTCTATAGGAGGAGGAGGCTTTAGATGAGGAGGCACCTCAATTGGTTCTAAGAGTGCATCCTCACACTAATGCTATGTTGGGAGAGAGATCAGAGGAGAGGGTAGTGGCGGAGGATGTAGATGTTGAGGATTCAGGCTCGAGTTCATCTACTGGGAGCAACAGTACTGGCATCAGTGCTAGCGGCAGTGAGAGTAGTGAGGAATCATGGGTTGTTCAAGGTAGAGGTGATGGTTTGGGAGGTGGGGATGAGGAGAGGGATATGGATGTTTCTATGGGTGGGATGGATGATGACCTGTCTAAGATGTAGAGATTAACACAATAGATATCCAATCTGTAGGCTAGGTTATCGACTTCTGATGCACATACTTTTTCTTTAGAGAGTAGGGTTACAATAGTGGAGGTTAGGGCTACTAGAGAGAGGAGAGAGAGGTCAAAGATTTCATTGATGGTGTATAGGACATGTCTCATCGAAAGGTGCTAGATAGATTCTAGAGATCCAGGCATGATGCCTAGAGAGAGGTTAAGTACTAGCAACAATATTATGAGGGCGTTGTTCCAGTAGCATAGTGAATACCAAGCTATAAAACTTCACAAAGATTGAGTAGGGTTCACAGATCCTAGAGAAGTGGTATTGGAGCTCCTGGTCCAGAGTAGAGGCATGCATCTGATATGCCACCCCCCGTGCACCTAGCAGCGAGGGTGGTGGTAGTTCACATCATGTTCACCAAAATGTACATATGGATCAAAATCTATAACACTCTCGATTAATGAGGGGTTAGTAGCACCAATTTGCAGTGGGGAAAATCAATAGAAATAACTACTAATAATGAAACTAAGAATCAATAAAATGTACAAGCAAATAAGAGGAAAACAAATGAATGCAAACCCAATTGCTTGAAGCTTCTATTGTCTCTCTCTATTCCTTCTGAAACGTTGTGTGATGCTCAGTCTAATTGGTGTCAGCAATGTCTATGACTTAAGAGCATCGATAATATGATATTGAATGCTTTAATCACAAGATGGCTTGATGCTTGAACCAATTTGACATAGTAATGATGCACGTGAGCTTGAAATCCTGGATCCTTCAAATGTTTATGAAGGGTTTATTATATATAAAATGAGAATAATACGAACGATTGAGATCAATCCCAGAGATAGGAGGATGAACGGTTGGGGTCAAAGGGAAATGGAGAAGCCATCAGTAAACTCCACCTCTTCAACTAGGAGAGAGGAGATAGAGTTTGGTTAGCTGAAGAGCTAATTATGAGTTACCTTTAGAAATGAAGAGGTAATTTGGAGTTACCTTTTTGAATTGAAGAGGTGGGTGGAGAAACCCATGTAATCAGAGATTTGATTAAGAGTTATCTTTTTGAACACCAAGAAATGATTTAATTGAATATTTAATTCATTTTTTATAATTAAAGTATTCAACATGTGAGACAATTGAACTCTTTTTGGATTAAAAATTAAATTGTTGAATAAAATTAAATTAATTTAATTAGAAGAATTAATTTATAAGTTTAAATATTTGAAATTAAACTTTAGAAAATTGAATTTAATTAATTAATGAAGATTAATCAATTAAGGTTCATTAATTAAATAAAATTAATTATTTAATTAATTTTGGGAATTCGATTAGATGATTTAGGGAATGAATTTAGCAAGGAAATAAATGATTAAAAAATCATTAATTAATAGATGAAAATTAGCGTTTTTATTGTAAAGTCGCAAGTCTTTCCATTTTTGTGTGTCTACAGTAATTTATTAGCAGTTCCTCCCCTACACTTATTGATTTTATCACACATACAAAAACATGATTCCCCTCACGCGCCTCAAATATGCAATTGAGTCCCTTATTACTTGTCTCAGGTCACGTACTATTTATAAAACCCGCAATATTCCATGTTTTTTTTTGGTCTCCCATCAATTTACATAGTAAATCTTTTACTTTGATAATTTTCTTTCCATTGTATATAATTTGGTGACAGTGCATACCTACGCATACTTTTTTTATATTGAGAAATCTGCATCCAATCGTTGCAATTGTAACAAGGTCCGACAAACTCTGTCAATTCAACAAGTTTTTTTTAACATACCTTTATCCCATCCATGGAAAATAGGCCCAAACCATGTAATGAGGATAGAGATATGCGATATATCCTCTCATTAACACAAAAATCAATGTTAATTAGAGGTAGCTCCTTGGGTACCCATTCTTTCTCAAGATGTGTGTACCGAAAGGGTACCCTGATGTCGCCTTTGGTCTCATCATCATAAGAACATGACCCCCCTTCAGTAAGGAAAAAATGTATGTGTTTATTGAATTTTTTCTAATATTTTGACCTCTAGTTTATCTCCCTATTTTAGCCGCACTACATGTCAAAATTTTGTCTACCATTCCCACATTTCCCTCATTCAAGGAATATAGATCTAACAAGTGCCTATTTGGTGGTTCCTGAAATCCATCAAATGAGATATATAGTTGGTAAGGAGCGAGATATTTTGGTAAATGAGGGTAATTTTGATGAAGTCGTCCATAAAATTGATATTGAGGGTAGTATTGTTAAATCATGAGCAAGTTAATACCTTATTATTAAACCACTCAATGAAGATGGGCGTAAAGAGAAAGAAACCAATTAATAAACTATTTATATAGGGTGTATTGACTTATACATATTGATCCATGTCACTGTGTAGGATCCTTGTCAAAGGAGTTAAATTTCCTGCATATGTGAATCATTTATCTTAAGTTAGCTAAAAATTACATGATACATATGCTACAAATTACATAGAAGACAACATGAACAATATGCAAGATCTTAGACATGAACAAATTACCTTTACCTTATATATGGAATGCAAGATCATCAATAGAAGGGGTGATGATGTGTGTATTCAATTGCCTATTTCTAGAAAGGTTGACAATCAAAAAAAATATAGACATGTAATCAACATAAATTAATTGAGCATCATAAGCAATACATTGGTTATCATAAATCACATATGTTGTGATCATTAGAATTGAACCCAATGAATTAATTATACCATGCCATTAGAGTTGAATACATCAATAAATCAATATTAAATATACATATATACTAATCAATATAAATAATTAAATCACATACCTTGTACATTTCAATCATGTCATTGATCATCTTCCTCATCGATCTCATCATCATCATCATCATCATCATCATCACTAATATAATCATCATCATCATCACCATCATCACCACCACCAACACCACCATCATCATCATCACCACCACCACCATCATCATCTTCTTCTTCATCTTCATCTTGAGTATTTTTTTCTTCCATCATATTATACTTTACTGGCCTTCCTCTTTGATCATGTCTAGCAATAAATGACCAACCTGGTTTATGTGGAACCTCTAAGTAAAATGCTTGATCACATTGGATTGGAAGAACATAGGTCTCATCTCCAACTGGCTCAAATGACCTTTTATTAATCATTATAAATTCATTATCATGTTGAATAAAAGTTCTATCAGGATCATTTTGATTCAGTCAAAGCCTGTACCATTTGACGATGAATAGAAATAATTTAAAGGAGTTAAATTCACACTCAAGTATATCATCCCAGATGCCATAGTATCAATTTTGAGATTTCCAAGGATGTATGTCATTTCTAGATGAAATATTATTAACCTTGAAGATTGTAGTTATCCCAGAATCACAATTTTTCTTCGTGTCATCCAACTTTTTTATGTGAAATTTGTGGCCATGATAGTGCATAGCTTTGTGGTGCTTGACCTACAATTTTTCAAGCATGTGAAAATTATTTGCATCATGAGTTAATATGAAACATATGGGTCATGCTCATTAATAATTTTTTATGTACCTGTATACCTCTTAAACCATATGTTAGATCAATTACCATTGGCGTAACATTGGAATATCCATTACGATGAGCTTCTTTAACCAATGAAGCAATGCCTTCCCATGTTAATGAGTGACCATTTTGCTGACATCATTCAATCCATACCATCATCCAATCAAGATTGTTCACAATATACAAATATATTGCATTCCATTCTCAACCTGTTAGTAATAACTAAGAGGGGGGGTGAATCAGTGGTCTCAAAAATTTATCCAATTTAATCCACCAATCAATACTTCTCCAATTATTAAGTCCCTACAAGATGCATGCCTTTGAAATACTTGAAACAAATAACTGTCTCTTGGTTTACCTTGTCTGTCCTATAACTGATAAGAAGTAAAATGTTTTATCGATACTCAGTAAATATGCAGAGTATACCAATCAATCCATAAATGCATATGTAGAATGTAAAACAATAAAGTAATGAACCATACACATATAACACAAGGATTTGAACATGGAAACCCTATTAAGGGAAAAACCACTGGGACCGGTACCCCAAATTTTCACTCTTCTGAAGTGAGCCCTGTTAGGAGCCAACCCTGTTAAAGGTTACAAACACACTGTTAAGTGCAACCTTG
>MU226973.1:2138292-2150456 GCA_018584345.1 Thuja plicata | reverse complement strand
CACATAAATCAGTATGGACTAATTCTAGAATATCATCAGATGTATGGGTTTTTCTTTTGAAACTAGACTTTTTCATTTTACCTTTTTGACAATTCTTGCACATGATGTTGTCTGGCTTTGTCATCGTTGGTAAGCCTCTTACACTTCTTTTCCTGCTTATCTTCATCATGTACCCCAGATTTTCACTCTTCTGAAGTGAGCCCTGTTAGGAGCCAACCTTGTTAAAGGTTACAAACACACTGTTAAGTGCGACCTTGTTAGAGGATTTTTATATATAGGTTTTCACTTAGTATCTGGCATCTATGCTACCATCCTTGAATTAGTCTCATGACTGTAAATAGGCTTGATGCTAATCTTACTACCATCCTTGAATCAGCCTCCTTCTTAGACTGTCAATAGGCTTTAGGTAAGACCGATGCTACTATCATGAGTCAACCTTCTGGTAATCTGTTAGGATATACCTCAACTACAAAAGACTGTTAATTCCTGCTCTGTTAAAAGACTTAATGCTTCAATGGTTAAACTAAAACAAAATGACCTATTTCTAATGCAACTGAATTGCATATTTTCAAATCTATTTACTTACAGTATCTTTCTGATCAATGTATAAATTTAATTCCTTTGTACTTAACTCTTTCTTCTCTATGATGTTGTGCTTTTCTGTTCATCGGTGTCTGCATAATTCTTTAGCTCTCCCTTGGCTTGATTGATCAGGACTGCATGAAGTTTATCCTTCGTTAGTTTCTCTTCAACATCTTCTATCAATTCACTCCCCTGTGTATCTGATTGCTTAATTCAGGAATGAATTATTCTTTTCTCTTATATAGACATGATGCTCCTTAATTCTAGGTTCTTGATTCTTGATTTTTGGCGTGAAAAACAATCCAGCCATATTGATTTGCGGCTTTCACTCCTGTTTTATCTCATAGTTATCTTCTTGCCAATTGTGCAAAGAATTTACTTAACTGTGGTCAATTAAAAAAAATTAAACAACTAGTTAAGTCTATCCTTTAGCTCTGCCAGCTAGATATTTTGTCATTTTTTGATCTCTCTATTCTGTCGGTCAACTCTACAGTTCATCGCCGGTGACAACTGCCAATTCTGTTGGTGTTGCTTCAGTTAGCTTTAGGATCTCCGTTCGTCGAGCATCATTGGATCTTGCTTGTCGGGAAATACTATTTTTAGCTTTTTGGGCATCCTTTGATTCTGCTTCGTCGGGAAACACTGTCTTCTGCTCGTCGGGCATCACTGTGACTTTTTCTCTGTATTTACCGATGGTGTGCACTCCGCCAGTGTAGTCTGTCACTTAGTGAATACTTGACTTTTATGCATTGTTGAAAGTATAACCTTTATTCCATTGATTCTTTGAAGTCTTTTGCATTATGTATATGACCATACAGATGATATCAAGTTGACATCAATGACAATACAAACCATTAACTGATTGAATGTCTTGCATCATCTTCAACTTAATATAGTCAAACATTTAATTAGTTATATGTCATCACGACCAACTGTATAAAAAAAATAGACCAATTATAAATAACTTATTTTAAAGATTTATAATAATTAATTAACTGCAATAACATCTTATAATTACCTCTCACTTTTATCAATCTACCTTTCCCCTCAAGTACTCCCCTTCGAATTTGTTAATGGAGTTGGGATCCCAAATACGATCTACATGGATCTTTGCTACAAACTTAGGAAGATATTCAATAATGTACACCATGGTCTAGTATACCATATATCCCTCCACCATAGAACCCTTAGAATGTGCTCTCTGTTGAACCAAGCCCTTCAAAAATTTCAAGTGCCTCTCAACCATCCACATTGACCTAGTTTGTACAGGTCCACACAATTCAATCTCCTCAACTTGATGTATGCGGTAGTGTTCTTGTGCATTGAAAAAAGTTGAAGGTAGACACATGCATTTCACACATAAGATGAGGAATTTTTCTCTTCCAATATTTTATATCTTATATATGGATTTCTTTCGATGACAACCACCTCATGTATATTCTAAAATCATATATAACTTGTTTGACACTGTTGGTGAAGTGGTGTGGGAGAGATAGAGGTAGAACGTACTGCAATAATTGTAAAATTATCTTTTCAATATTTTATAAAATAATACAACGAAAACTACACACAATATACAAATATATAGTAAATACAAAATAACATGAATTACCTTAATAAATGTATGCCAATCATGTGTTTTTATCCCTGGCCCAAATTCACTTTTTTTTATAATAGATTATTTATGTTCACAACAAATCCTATGGGAAATCATATTTTTTTATGACCTTTTTTATAGCATTGCTCTGCTACTCTGATAGTAACCAAGTAAGGGCACTTATATCAATCTGGTCTCCATTTTTATTTGATCGAATAAATTTTTTCATTGCATGGTTGGATTCCTCAATGTCACTAAACTTTTTTGTCAATTCTGTCTTTGTCACACCTTCCATCCAATAATTTCCATAATATCTTTGTTACATTCTTTCCAGTATGCATAGCATCAAACAAATGCACGATTGAGAGTTTCTCAGAGTATGGAAACCTATTAAATTATGTAGGATAAATTTTTAGTCCTTTTGTAAGTTGGTCATTGATTCCTTGATGACCTTCATGAGCATCAATTACATCATCACCAAACAAAAAATAATATCAAAATATAAATTTTAAACAAGAATCGTAATATGGAATGACATTACCTTGATGAATTATTCTATTGTATTCCAACTTCCATTGGCGGATTTCATTCTCCATGGCTTTGATGTAGTCTCTTATTTCCCATTGAAAAGATGTTTTTTGGTAATTTGGTACTTATGATTTTTGTGGAGAAAGTGTCTATACTCATCGAACACTTGGTTTCCTAAACTTTTAGAATGATGAGATTTCATCTTTGGACCACAAAAATGGACATGCGTATTTTCCCTTTGTCTAAAGACCTACAAGATTGTGTATAATTGGATTAAATTTGTTAAATTTTGTGTTAGGACTATAACATACCAAAAAAGAGGCGTTAACAAGAGAACATACCACAAAAATGTGTTAGCCCATGGGCATCATGCATTGTTCATACAAGCATTGCATGGAATTGAAATTATCTTTGACCTATTGGTCTAGAGATGTCATACATATTTATCCCATTCCATAACACCATCAACTCATTGAGAAGGGGCTCAATATATACATTCATATCTTTAACTTGGTACTTAGTTGAATGAACAAAAGTATTACATAATTATTATGACCATTTTGATGGATTATTTATAATAAATTAATTTAGACAAATATTAATTAAATGAAAAAATACCTAGAACAATCATTGCCAACATTATGTGCTCCATCTTTATGGACATCCAAGGAGGAATGTTATTGTTGATAAAAAAATAGGCCACACCGAGTAAATAGATCTCATCTCTCCAAATGGATTGACACTGTCCACTACCAATGAAAGCCTTAGATTACAAGGTTCTTCTAAAGTGTGGCCAATCTTCCTCTATTTCCTTGAATGCCAAACCATCCAAAGGCATTTGCATAATGTCATCTTGACTTCTATTGCATGCATGGTAATCTATAAATTGTGCCAAGCTAGTGCACCTGAATAATCATTGCAGACGTAGAATAATGGGAATATACCAAAGAACCTTGTGAGGCACCTTTTTTGTTATTTGATCTGATCGATATCTACTAATATGATAATCAGGGCATTCTGTTACCAATTCATGTTGTTTATGATATATAATATGATCATTCAGACATGCATGTATTGCTTGATACTCCATTCCAATAGCTTTCATAATGACAGATAATTATTGGTACGAGCGAGGTAGAATGTTTGATGGTGGAAACAAACACTTACCTATCAACCTACGACCAAATTAAATATAATTCATTAATATAAAGAATATTAATTGGTACATGATTCACCCTTTGTTAACTATAAGAAAATTATGACTAAAAAAGATGAAAAAAGATGACATATATGACATACCTTAACATATGTGTGATTGCTACGTTGGATAAACCATTCATAACCTTTAAGTTCACCAACAACAATACAGCGGAAAGAAGAGTTGTTTTGGAGCCTTTGTATAGGGGCTCGTATGCCTTCTCAAGTATAGGTACATCAAGGTCATCCTCATCATCATCATCAGTTGCATCAGTACCATCATCTTGATCATCGTGATCATCGCGATATTCTTCCATGGGATAATTACCTTCTACTTCAATATTCACACCTCCATGTTCCCTCAATTAGAAATCCACATTCTCGAGATTGTCATGGTCAATAACATGAAACCCAGGGTGGTTGACCTATATCAAAATAATGACCTTAAATTAACCATGACCATGATGTCATCATCAATTCATTTCTTATGTATATAAATTGCTCAAATAATATATTGAAAAACATACGAATGGAGGAAATTTGTTTCCCCCTTCAATGTGACCATGCTTCCTACAATGTTCCTTATTTGTTTTGATTAGATATCTTTGAGTCTTTAAGCCCTTGCAAATATTGCAAGGACAATAACATTTTCCATCACCTTTTCTTTTAAAGTTAGACCACAATCTAGCAATTGTCTCCTTATTTTGTTTTGGGTTGATATTGTCATACATGGTCTTTCTTGAATGGAATGACTCATTACTTGTACATTGACTACAATGTTGGTGGAAGAAGGATGATTTGTTTGCAACCTGCAAATATAGACACTGAACAACCATTTTCTCAACTCTAATTTTCTCAACACAAAGGGACATTTATCATAGTCATAGAAACCTGATTATTTTTAAATGGAATACACCAAGGAGTACCATCAGAAATATTGATCATTTACAATCATGAATAGTAAACCAAAATTAGATAGCTCATTTTTTTATCAGCATATGTAGTCTCTGTGTATATGAAAAATAAATGAAATTCAAGGGCTAATTTATCAAGAGCAACAAATGATGTGGAACCCCACAATCGAAAACATGAAACCTAATAAAAAAAACACTGCAAAACTTGATTGGGACAATGAAATTTACAAAGTAAGGAAAGGTGAGAGGATCAATCAAATAATAAAAAAAAGAAAGATGCTTTGTCAACAATGTTCAAAATCTTGTCACCAAGCATAGACATAGGAAATAAAAATTGGGCAAAAGACAAGAAATAAGAAAAATTATTATGAGAAGAGGTCAAAATAATATTCAAAATATTATTATGAAATCCGCATGTTCATCACCTATGCATATACCTTCTCTAATCACACAACCAATGAATAAAAATGAAAATGCCAATTTCTTTAACAATTGAAATGTCTCAAGTAGACAAGATTCTCAAAGGAACTGATTTGATAACATATAGGTACAAATAGGATATTGGAGTTGATCAACCTTCACCTTTGCATATAAGAGTTGACCAGAGAAGGTATATGCACAGGTGACAAACATGCATATTTGACCAAGCATTACCGGGATCTTGACCCTGTAACAAATGGACTTGTGATGATTTTCACAATAGTACATGTGTTGCAGGGTAAGATCCCAGCACTGCTTAGGCAAATCTAAATGTTCATCACATGTTCATATAAGAGTTGATCAAACAAGGTATATGCATAGGTGTAGTCTCGCAATATCAACAAATGTGTAGTCTCAGAACTGTCCATTTCTCTGTGTATATGAAAAAGGAATGAAATATCAAGCTGAAATAAAACATGAACAAAATAGTATTCCACATAGAGTGAATGAAATATACCATCAAAAGAAGGTGAACTCTATAATTTTCACAAACTTGGACATGGGAAAAGTCAAATTCAAGGCCTAATTTGTCAAGAACAATAAACAATGCGGAACCCCAATATCGAAAACATGAAACCTAATAAAGAAAACTGAAAAACTTGATTGGGGAAATGGAATTTACAAAGTAAGGAAAGGTGAGAGCATTAATCAAATAATAAAAAAAAGAAACACACTTTGTCAACAATGTTCAAAATCATGTCACCAAGCATAGACATAGGAAAGCAAAAAGGGACAAAAGACAAGAAATAAGAAAAATCATTAGGACTATAGAAAAATCATTAAGACTATAGAAAATCAAGTTCTAGGAATGGAAGGTTTTGATTCTTTTCCATTACAACAATTGAGAGTTCATCATTTGTTACTTCTTGGTGTATTCCATTTAGATATGTTGAAATTTTTTCCAGTGATGATTTGGGGAATGCAATCATGTAAAACACAAACTATTATTATTATTGTTATGAGAAGAGGTCAAAAGTAAATTCAACTAGTTTATGCATAAAAGGACATATGTTTAATATACTTGAATTGAATTATGTTAACTTAATTAATGCAATAATAAAAACCACCCACTCTACACCATTGAAAACATCTTCAATGTCCCTCAATGAGTAAGTGGAATCATCCAAGCAAGTTAAACAACTCAAAAATCCCAAACATGTGTGTGCATGTGTATATATACATGTGTGTGAATATATACCCACACATGTGTGCATATATATCCACACACATGTGCATATATGTGTATCTACACGTGTGTGTATATATACAACTCTGTTTTGCAATTTTATAATGATTGTCCTGTAGAAGTTCACAGTTTGATTTTGTCTTTCACCATGAATTTGTAAGATCCACCCCCTTTTTAAACATACTATAACTTGGGGATGGATCCACATTTTTATTGTACTTTCTAACATGAATAATGCAGAAACAATAAGGATTTTGCAAGTGAATGAGGTTGGAAAGTCGAGTTTGACAGTGTTGGAGGGTTACATGCATGGTGCATGGTTATTGCAACAGAGAATGTAGCCATTGGAGGGGTTTATTTTATGGAAGAATCCATGTTAGTATGGTCTAAGTATGGTGAATCATCCACCAATTTGAGGTTACAGTGATTGGAGGTAAGAGATTGACCAAGCCCTAGATTTTAGGGGTTTTGAAGAGAAAATTAGGGATTTTACATATAAAGAGATCTTAGAACCAAATTTATTATGGAATCCATGGTTTGGGTCATTTTATGACACTTTTTAAATTTTTAAGGTCTGTTGTGAAGATACATCAGTAGTTTCTTTGTAAAATGGGTTGAATTAGTCCTCATAGTTCTATGACATTGGCAGATTTGAGTAGGTTGGTCCAAAACACTTGGGTCTAATCTTGAGGTATGTTATCAAAATTGGAAAAGGGTATCAGAATATGTAATGTATTTTAAGATTTGTTTGGGAAGATTTTGAGAAAGGATTTAATAACCCTCGTTGTTGTATTACTAGGACTCTATAGTCTAGACAGTTTGGGCAAAGAAGGAAAAATGATGTATGAATTAGTTTTGGTGTTGGTGTACGGGTGATTTGAGTGTATTGGGATCCTTAGAGGAGTTAGGGTCACCATTGGGAGCTTATCTTATGAGTGTGTTTGCAGAAGCATATTGGAAAGGGTGTTGTTTCAATGACACATCTAGTTACTTTCATAGGTTTAAGTCTTTTAAAGGCTCACTCAAGTGATCTACGGGATGGATTTGGAAGACAAGGCAATTGTTTTACTTAAGGTTTTTTTTAGTTTCTTCATATTTTCCTACTACACATTGTGGGTGATCATTCTGGTAGCTCTCTCTCCTTGTTCATGTTGGTTGATGTATATTTAAGATTGCTCATTATTTTCAATTTGGTATTTTTGCTAATGTATTCTGTAGGTGATACTCAGTGTCAAACCAGGCTTAAACTTTTTCTTTTTATCCTATTTTTGCAGCCTTTTGTGGACAAAGATCACTTTTCCCATAACCATTTCCTTCCTAGGGAATACACAATAATAATACCTACATTTTCTGGGGTCGCCCTTCTTAGCTTCTTGTTGGTTTTTGTTGGGTTTACATTTCTAAAAGCAAAACAAAAAGAAAAAGCTTCATAAAGTATGTTTGTATTTTTGTAACATCCATTTTTATTTGTAAATTCACTCCCAAGTTTCTTCTTGTAAACTTTAAAAAATAATAAGCTAACAAAACTACACTATCCTTAAGAAAATATTCAGAGATCTAAAATCTAACCAAGGCTAAATAAAATAAATGTGCTTTAGCAGAGTTACATATCCTCAAGAGTGTTATAATAGTGATTCCTCTTACTCTCATTGAGGACTCTATTCATACTAAATTGAATTCTTTCATCAACCAACTGACAGGCTTCCAACCGTAATTTTTTTGCTTTTTTTTCCTTCCTCTTCACTTATTTGCTTGGTTTTGCACTATCTTAAAAAATGTAGTGATACTTGGGAATGATGCTAATTCATCTTTATTCTAAATGAAATCTAACATGTCTACTCATTCTCTTCTAGGAATGTTTGGAGTAAATGATCTTCATCTTCCAAAATCTGTGCCAGATAATACTGAAACTCCTCAATATAAGAAGATTGGGTCATGACAGAAAAACATATTTATGTTAGTGTTGAATGGGGGATGAGGGAAAATGATTTGAATCCCTATTTGAGACTATAGGAAGCTTATTTTTAACTAAAATCCCTTTGTTCAAATTCTAAGGATAAGAGGAGGGTGACATAGTTTGCTCAAAAAGTTGCCTGTGTTTGTGATTTTTGAAGTCTTTACCGAGGTAGTCTCATCCATTTATTAAGGTGGATAGATTGAAGACCATTAGAAATTATGGATATTTTGTGACTGTTCATACAATAAAAATATCACAGAGGAATCCCTTTGAAGGTCAATAATTGGGTCCATGTGCATGAGAAGAATGAATCTTGACCATATGAATAATTGGCTAGGAGATATCAATCATTATGCAAATCCTTACACATATATGCTGCATCTTCCTGCTCCATGTTGAGTTTACAAATGCACCTAGTTCATCTATCAATATTTTAATGAGTCTAGAGTCCCTCATAACCAAGGGGAGTCTATATATATGTAACCAAATTGAAATGGTGATGATAGTACCCTCAAAGTGGAAATAGGTGACCATGGTGTAAATAATGGTTTGACTTTTCGAAAGAACCAAGGAATGTGTTACTACACAAAATTGCAATCTTCCATAAAGCTAAACTATAGCATGAAAAAACCATGTTCTAAGATGTCAATAGAAGAAGATACCATATTGCTCCATAATTTTTTAGTACAAGATATAAAATTTACAAAGGGAAGATGCTTTAATTTCAAGTGCTTAAAAATAAGAGACATTAACCAATATTGTCTAAAATTGCACTAACACAAATATTCCAAAACATGGAAATTGAGACTTTAGTCGGTAAAATCATTATTGTGTCCCCTAAGGGAAAGAAAGTTGGAGTATGAACTAGCTAAATAGAATAAATTAGGGGTTACGTTTTGAAATCGTCACCTTCTGGATGCAAATTGAATGAAACCCAACAGTTTCTTGTGAAATTCTGAATTGGCATGAACATCTGCAGAGGGATCTAATCCATAAAAGTGTTATTATTTGAAGCCTATGTGAGTTTTCATTTTGATACAGTTGATTTGATCTCATTCCTGTTTGTGAAGTTGAAGTTGTAATTGATTTGGTAAACACAGTCGGGTAAAGAGCCAATTCCAGGTCTGTCATGCAAAATGGCAACCTAACTTGCAATTTCACTAGTGGAATTTCCTCTACACTTGGGAAATACAAGTTAGGAATGTGTATCTATAATTCCTAAAGCATTGGATGGGAACAGGAGGTTAGAAGGGCTTTTCATCGAGCCCTAGTTTGAATATCCCTATGTATTCAATTAGTCATTGGAGTACATAGGTCTGCACTCAAAAAATTTGTGTTGTGGAGGAAGTCTAAAGGTTGATTTGGATCATTTAGAAGAAATTGAAAGTTCCTAGAAACCTGCACTGATCCTATGCACCCATCCTTGTCCATCCTTAGGGTAAACCAAGTCTAATATGGCCAATTAGGCTTGTGTACCTTGTGTGGATTGAGTGTTGCAGGAGTAGATTCAGTCTTTGGGAACCTAGGGATCCATTCAAACATGAAAAAGGGTATTCAAATCTGGTTTTAGTTTCTTTAGATTCAACCATAGTGGAATATTTCATACCAATAACCAGTCAGAAAGACCTACTAGGGTTAGTAAGTGAATTAGTGTTTGGAGTATTGTGATTGTTTGGGGATCAAAGTGATTGTTGATTCCTCACCTAGACAGATCAAATAGTGTGTTCAAATCCATATATTGGATCAAGAACCTCACTGGTGAAGGGTTTCACAACTTACCAAGAATCAAAGAAGTGTTCCTAGCCCTTAAGCCTGAGAGGGTGTTTGAAGACTTAGAGTGGGTGAGACCAATTTGAAAAACTGTCTTAACATCTTTCTATTTTGACATTTTCTTGTTGAGAGATTAGTGAGATTGATTTTTGTGAAGACCAATTGGGAATTTCTCTAGGATATTAGAAATCTCCTTGGCTTCTTGCTAACCACTCTACAATTATAACAACTCATTCTGGATGCAAATTGAATGAAAACCGACAGTTTCCTATGAAATTCTAAACTAGCATGAACATCTACAGAGGGATCTAATCCATCAAAGTGTTATGATTTGAAGCCTATGTGAGTTTTCATTTTGATACAATTGATTTTATCTCATTCTTTTTTGTGTAATTGAAGTTATAATCAATTTGGTAAACACTTTATGTGGTACATTTGGTAATCGATTTGGGGAGTAATTGCTTACTTTATGTGGTACATTTGACTTATTCATTTGAAAAGATTTGGATAGATGAAATAATTCTATAAATTTTACCTGCAATAGTTACAATGAGGCAATTGTTGTTGATTATGCTTTTCTCTTGAAAAACTTGATTGGAAGGACACTTGAAAATATGATTGGTGAATATAAAAAATTGCTTGGTATGACAAGGAATGCAAAATCCACTTGTCCACTTATCTTCTAGGTGGTTATCTTCATGTATTTCCCTTTGATTATCAATAAAATCCAGTATTGTATGTACACAAGTTCTATCTCCTAAATACCTATATATGTATATCTATGTATATAGTTGGATATATATTTTTTCATAATATATACACACCTATATATAGATATCTGTATCGATATGTATGGGATATGTCTGTTTTATTTGTGACAAACTAATAAGATAATGTAAAGGAGAAAAATGATGCTATGTAGAATAAGAGTGTTTTATACTCAAATCACTTATCACCTTACATTTGCTTAGAGTATATTGATTTCGTTAACCCTAATTGAATTGTATTGATTAAGTATTGTAATTGTGATTAAGGAGAAGATAAGATATTCCTTTTCATCCTCAAATGCACAAATGGGAGATCCAAGTTGATCAACCCCAAGGAAGGGCTAATACACAAATGAATCAACTATTTGGAAAGGAGAATAACAAGAGAGATACCTTAAACTCTGTTAATTACATATATAAAAATGATATATGACTGTAATTGAAAAGATCTGAGAAATGCACTAACCTTGAAATATTGCAGATCAAAGAATGTTGTTTTTTGGGGTCTGTACTCAATTTTTGGAAAATATGAAGTATGATCTAGAAAGGAAACGCAGAGATGGAAAAAACCTATAAATATTTTTCCATTTTGATGTCATCTTATGAAAAATGTCGACCCTGTACCACAAATTCCAACCCTATCCTGCATAGATCCGAAAGTGTCCCTGTTCACGTTGTCCGAAAGAAGACTAAAAAGGGTATCCAGATATGGTCTCAGATCTTCAATCCCGAACATGTACCTATAAGAAAAATAGAGGTCGACCCTGTACCACTTTTGCCAACTCGATCTGCTCAACTCTGAAAGTGTCCCTGTTCGCACAGTCTGAAAGAAATCTGAAAAGGGTATCCAGATCTGGCCTCGGATCTATAGTCTCGAACCTGTACCTACAAGAAAAATGTTTGTTTGTTGTTGGGGAGGGGTTTGCCTTAGTCAAACCCCGATTTAGGATTTAACCTTGAAATCAATAATTGAAATAAGAATGCTAGCAAGTAGTAGAATTGAATCTAACAATGAAGCTATGATATTGAATAGATATGCAATTATAATTCAAATGTAGTAAGTATGTAAATATGAAAGCATGGACTTTAGAAACCATAAAAATCCATGATTGTATGCTTGGAATCCACCTTGAAAGAGTTTTGAGGATGCACAAAGGATCTTGAAGGAAGATCACACCATCATGAT
>MU226973.1:2117083-2131065 GCA_018584345.1 Thuja plicata | reverse complement strand
TATATGTGTATATATGTATATATATATATATATGTATCTATACATATATATATACATATATATATACATACATACATATATATATATATACATATATATATATACATACATACATACATATATATACATATATATAAGGATACTAAACAGCGTAGGTCACTAATCAGTCCATAGGGTAGATAGTGGTAAACAGATTTTGTGGAAACTTTCAACTCTCATAGATGAACTTTGGTGAATTGATGTGGTGTTTAATATAATAAGTTTGAATTAAAATGGCTACATACTGGAGACAAAGACCTAGTAGGGCAGATTCTACCTGATTATGATTGTCTAAATATTCTTAAACCATAGGAGGTAGACATATGGTTAGCACCTATGGCTATTTATTCTTTGGATTAGCTATATGACCATTTCAATTAGAGTAAAATGTATGGACCATTTTTCATATAAGAAATAATAATAAACACTTCTCTCATCAAAGAAAAAGATAGTAGAATAAGTCAGATAACATATTACTTATGTATAATCTATTTTAGATTAATACGAAAGACCAATATGCATCTCAGATTCTTTCTTTCAGTGCATATCCAATGGGTGACCTGCCACTCAATGCTATATAAAGTTCCAACAACACGGGATGTAAGTTTTAGCAACACAAAAGCACAAGCCATGGATTGGATCATTGCAATCTCTAAAACATCTACGAGACAGACCAGCACATCCACTTGGACTCATATTGAACCCACACAAACCACTATTCAAATTGAGAGGGCCCTCTTGAAGGATCTCCAAAAGGACTTTTCCTCTAATGCCTCCTTTGTGGGAAGGGCTCAAAAGTCTTGTCTTGGAATTTTATCAATTATGTATTTTCAAAAGTAGTATCTTTAGAAGGATGGAGAAAAATAGTTAATGTTTGTAATTTCGACAATGTCTTTATGATTAAATGTATAGATTGCAGAGTAGGTGGTTCAAATTTCTAGGAATAGGGATGAATTCTATTACACTTGTAGGCTTACTTGTCACTATGGTTCCTAGTGTATTTGAAAAAATTGAGCAAGCCAATATTTTGGTTTAGAGTGGCATGTTCAATGTTATAAAGGTCAATCATAATCAGATTTACATAATTCATATGATACATATGCTAAAGATTGCATAGTAGACAATAATCAATTAGAAGTACATACAACTAAATACAACATGACATGATAGTACTGAATAACCCACCCTTGAAGAGAGAGATATGGTACTTTTCAATGTAGAAAGTGGAAGTTGTTTTTGGTCAATCTAGATCAATTGGGTCCACTACAACCTCATGAGATTGAGCTTGTGTTAAGGCTATGATAAGGACCGTACACGTGTCTGTGGTAGGATAGAGCATCTATGATCCCTTGGAAATTATTTTCAGGTAGTAATGGTAGGATATCATATTTATCTTCTGAAGCCTCTTTATCCAAAGGGTATCAATGAAATTTCTCTCTTTACTAGAATCGAGGGTGTAGAAGATGATTTGCATCGTTTGGGTATACCACTCAATTTCTATACCCAACGGATGCAAAGAAATATTCAGCACCCCTTATTTGATTGAAGATAAAGGACATTGATCCCCTTTTGATAAAGATTCTTCAAGAAAGATAGATGGTATCCTACCATTTCTACCTGAAAAGCATTCCCAAGGGAGAAAGAGAAACCAATGATTAGTAGTCGACAATGGTAAGAAAGAGAAACAATTATACAAAACCATAGTTACAAATAAATTAAAATAATTTTATTACAATGTAAGATAGTAATCTCAAATAAGATATAATGAAGCCACCATTTTTGAAATAAGTGATATATGAAACCATTCATTGTGTCAAAAAAAGAGGCAAAATCACAACATAATGCATAAGGATATAAAGTTCATTAGCTAGATAAGTTTTTGTAATTATGATGAAGTCATGATGAGCAAGAGGACAATGAATTTTATTAAGAACAAGAAAATATCCTTGACATAATGATACAAAAGTGAAGGGTATGGTGCACAGGCACCCAAGAACATTGATGCCTCCATAGAAATGTTTAAAGTATGTTTTGATTAGTTGTCAAGGTTCTTGTATGGTTCAAAAGTTGTCAAATTATGCCAAAAGGAGTTTAATCATGTAATAAGATAAAATAGACCATTCCATAGTAGTCTGAGTTTGTTTTAGACCCTACAAGGTCAATTTCTCAGTTATATTTTAATTATTGCAAAAAAGTGTCAAAAGTTGTCATATTGACAAAAAAAATATTATCAACATGAAAGTGCTAAATTGCAAAATTGTTAGGAGTTCTGAGTCTAATGGTTAGGAAGGTGAATAAAAAATAAATTAGTATCTTCAAAAACCCTTACTAGATATGCCTCTGAAACCTCTTTCAATGCTGAAAATATCATGTGCAATCTCTCTCATGAGCCTCTGGAACTCTGAGGAGCTCTTCTCTTCTGGTATTTATGGATCTCAACTAAAGTGATGAGGCTTCTTCACTCTCACAGTAGGGGCACTCATTGTTCACTACAATGAGCTTGATATCATCACGTTGTAGAGCTACCAATCTCCCAATTTACCCAAACCCTAAACAGATAAATAAATGAATTAATAATCAGCCGAGCAGAACATAGAAAATTGTTTTCTCAAGTCAAGGAGACCATAAAAATCCTTTCTCCATGATCTAAGTGTATTTACAGCAGCAAATTGCATGTCGAGATTGAGATGCCCTAGTCCTTCCAGCCTCCTTCAGCTAGCTCTGCGCAGTAAAAAAATGAAACATAATGAGACACTCCTTCTTTACCAAAACCCAGCAATGGGCTACTATCTTGGATCAAACACAAAATTCTAATAAGAGTTATAAACTTCCTATAGGTCCTTAAGACTCCACTTTTCATAGTCTACTAGACTCTACAGTCTTGCTAACATGCAATTCTCAGATTTTGTCCTAATTCATATTAGGGCTACAACAATGGTCTTTACTTCAACACAAGCATTGAACATGGGACCAAACTTGATAAGCATGGTTCTTAAGATCCTCTATACTACCTTTTCAAACCCCAAGGTAACTAGGCTCTACAAGTTCAAGAAACATGGAAACTCTAAAATTCTTCTTAACTCTGCCAGGCTGCAACAATGGACTTTTCCTTCAATTCAAGTGATGAACATGGAACCAAGACTATCTGTTATGGTTTTTAAGTTACCTATTGGAGTGCCTAAGTAGTGCACAATGAATCATTCAATTGATTTCTAAGTGTTCCTTTTACTAAAACTTAAATTCCTAGAGAATGAAAAATCAAACACTAGATCCATGAACTATTGAAGATGGACACATTAGGCACATCTCATCTTGTGATTGTCCCTTTTTACTGATGGTAAAGAAGGTACCATATGGAGGTTGTGGACAAATACAGAGCTCTCAATAAGATCAATGTGAAGATCCACCATCCTTGTCGCAAGATTTGGGACCTATTATCCAGCAGCATGGTGCCGGATGTATCACTAAGATAGATATTATGTCACAGTACTAAGCATTTTTGTTAAATCCTTAGAGGTTTAGAAGACATCCTTAAAAGAAAGGGAAGGTTTTTTTTTTAAACATCTTTGGCTTGACTTTCCTAATGCCATTATAAGGATGATAAATGAGATTCTTTGGTCATTTGCAACTTTATTCATTGTTTATCATTTTTAGCAAAATATGGTAAGAATGCTTGTGCATATTCAATAAGTGCTATATAGTATGTACATGTAGGAATTTATTCCTTATGATAATTATGTCATAACACAATGCACACATTGGTTATGTCTAATTAGATAACTTACACAATGTATGTTACAAACATCAATGCTACTTTCTGATATTTCAATAAATGCAGCATATGTGGTTTGAAGTACATGCCTTACAATTATCTCAATCTATGTGCAATAATTATTTTAACATTTGGTATTAGAGTTAAGAAGCCTGAAGATAGGGTATGTTAAATTTTAAACCAATCTGTTTGATAGGGTAAGAATTTAAATTGTATTCTAAAGGTTGTGAAGGGTCAACTATGGACAGGAAGTGCTAATTTTAAAGGTCGATTGTTGCTCCAACTATTACTTAATGTAAGGGCCAACAATTGCTGACAGTAAGGGTCAATTGAATTTCAATAATAAGGCTAACAAAAAATTTGGAAGAACCAAGTGCAACTATGAGAAGATTGATTGATATTGTTGTATAAAGGCAAATTGAGCTAAACTTAATTCAAGGTCAAGTTAATCAACTCCTTTCTCATTTTTTTGTGGATTCTCTATAAGTATTCTTTGCAAAATTGATGATGTGGTCTCTATTTGAAAGAAAATGTAGGCAATCTAATATGATTACTTCTAAATCATGTTTTCTATTTTTTAGATATGATATAGTGGCTCCAACCATGATCCATTCTATCTCTCTTCCCATTGAGCTATGCAAAGTAGGTACTCAATGAATTTGTGTGTGCTATTAATTATAATATTTTAGTACATCATCCATAGGGAAGTTTGAATTTTCTTCCATTGTGCATATACAAAAGGGAATTTCATGACATAAACCACGGGCTGAGATAACATATGTCTATCAAATAGGACACCTTGTGTCTAATTTCAACACTACATTAGCATATTTGAACCTTAACATACCCTTGCATCCTGAAATTTTTTTACAAAAATTGACACCTCGTGCCTGAACACTCACTACCCATTTATAGTTGTTAACCTACCCAAACCCAAACTACTTGGTAAAAGTGGTCATTTTTTTGCTTTAAAATAGGGCATTTGTGAGGGACAGTCATATTGGCCTCAAAAAATCACCCTTAAGCTTTCAATATGTTATGTAAACACAAAAAGGGTATCCAAAAAGATAGTTTTTTTTGTAGATTGTTTTGGAAAAGAGCTAATTTATCTATCTATTAGGCCTACCAAATCTCTATCATCTATCCCTCTATCCCTCGCACCATGACCTCTCCCTTGATACCTCCCACCATAACCTCCCCCTCCATTTCTCCCACCTTAACCTCTCCCTTCATCTCTCCCACCTTAACCTCTCCCTCATATACATCCATCTTGGCCCCTAATCTCATATCTCCCTCATCTCCCACCTCCTTTTCCCACCTCCTATACCTCCTAAATTGATGTAAGTCAAGTGGTTAGTTCCAAGATTCTCCCAAGAATATTCCTTGATCACTCTCATCTCTTCCAAAATTACCTTCAACCAAGATCAATGCTAAGACCCGACCCAACTTCAAAACCAGAGGTCATAATCTTAGTCTTCTTCAAGACTAATCTCCACTAAGTTCTACACCAGTAAGTACTCAAAATTGGTTACATACCTCCATCCCTAATTCCACACCATCTAAGGATCATAATACTATTATAATATCTCAACACCAAGTTCTGACATCATTCATGGCAAGGTTTTAGTGCCCAACTCCATACTTCTCATTCTAGGCTTCTAGGGTACTAGCCCTAACCAGAGAGTAAATCAAGATTAAATTCAATCTTTCCCAAAAAAATTCCTAAAAAAATCAAGATTTTAGATATGCTTTTGAAATTATAAAACATATGTAAATCTTGTCTATGGTTCCTTTGGAATACTCTTCCCAAAACTTGACTGTCACTGTTTTCTTCCTAGGCCTAAGTGGGTACTTTTACAAAGAAACCCCTAGTATAACAGCTTCTCAAGACCCAATGCCCCAAAAAATTATCGATTTTGATCCATAACTAAGGAATTTATACTTTTTTGGGGGATCCAAGATGGTTTAATCTTTCATGCATCAAACCCTCTATTTAAGGGTCACTAAGCTAGGGCTTCCTAACTCTCATCCTTCCACTCATTTCCATAACTTCCCAATGGTCATTTCACCTTGTATTGGGTTTATTTACATAGATTCCATCATAAAAACTCATGCTCATGTGGGTAGAACGTCTACTGTTTCTCCCATGGCACTATTTTGGCACTTTTTGCATGCACAAACTCACTGCTTTGACTGTGTATCAAAATTTAAGCTTATCAACTACACAAATATGATCTAAATACATTGAAACTATAAAATAATACTTCAAACCATGAATAATAGTGGTCATCTAGAGTGTTAGAACCATCTACACCCTCTTTGACTGAGAATTCAATGTTTTATTCCTCACTATCATGATACAGTTAGCCATAATACAACATGAAAACATAAAGACTACTTCAAGGAAGTGTAAAAAAATAAAATTCTCTTTCACCCCAATCAATATTCTTACTAAATGCACTTCTTTCCTTCAATATTTGTAAAGCACCTGCCAAATCCTTTCTTACTAGGACTTCTTTAATCATACCATTTTTTATCCCCTCTTCAAATGGTTTTCAACTTAGTACTCTCTAACTCATTGGGTTTCCCTTCTCTCTCAATCTCAGACAATAAATTATTAGGTCTCTTGATGAGAACATAATATGGGAGTGAACATTATTGAGTACAACTAAAACATGTTCAACGAGCTCTCAAAGTTGTCTATCTTTCAAGGACGCCTAATTTGAGATCTGGTGAGGCAACTCTTCCAATTGTGTGCACAACTAAGATTTTTTAACGCCATTATCCTCGCCTTGAGAGTCTTTATCTTCAAAATAATATTCATTTAACGGAGATTGAATAACTTCCAAGAAAAATCAAGACAATAGTGTTGAGAGACTGTAAAAAGTTGGAGAAGATAAGGGTTCCTTATGATCTAGTAAACCTTGAATGCCTAACAATAGACTCATGTCCAAAGTTGGTTGAGATTCCTAGCTTTGCACATTCTACTTCTCTTAATATTGTTTCTTAGCTTTTCCTACCAAATCTTTGAAATATAACTAAATAATTTATCTAGTATTTTATTGTCTATTTTGTATGTGATAAGTATTGTTGACAAACATGGATGTAATCTAATATATTTAAAGTTACTTACTTCATATTATAGCATAATAATTACAAATTATAGCAACATTTATTTAATTAATAGTAGATTTAGTGAATAATATAATATAGTTGGTGGTAATTTCAATAATAAATTATTTATGGAAATAGTATAGCTTTTTTTTATGTGACAAGTTTTATGAAATTTGAAATTTAGTGTATTTATGATAGTTTTTTTAAAATAATTATTGTAATGTGGAAATAGGTAAACAAATCTATTATTAAAAAATTTAAAGTCTGAGATTCTAAAAATTATATATTGTTAGTTGTGACTTTAAGGTTGTTAATGTTAATTATTATTACTTACAATTGAATAAATTGTGCATATTGCATAGCTGTGAGTGTAATCTTCTTGGGGATTTTTTAAACATTTCAACAAAGATAAAACTATGTGGGATGTATTTTCTATAGAGGTTATATATGATATTGTACGACACACTATTGTGAAATATGGAAATATATTTACTCTATGTTTATGGATGGAGAAAGTTGAAATAGATAATAACTTTTTATTATGTTTGAACATCAAGAAATGGGTGAAAATTTAAAATAAATAACAACCCTACGATATATTTAAGCATCTATAAATAACTATTGATGGTGGAAAAATAAGTTGGTAGTGGTTCACATTGAAACTTCTAAATTGAATATTTCAAATGGCGAGAAAAGAGGTAGTACCAAATGTAAGAAACCATTTTCTTCAAGGATGTAAAGAAATGCTCAAGAGAGGACACTAAATATATTGATTTCAAAAGTAATGCATAAAAATTTCAAGCTGGATATTTGGTACATGCTCATGTACATAAAGTGATGTACTCAGTCTAGGCTCCACCTCTCACATTGTACC
The DNA here is from genome assembly GCA_018584345.1 of Thuja plicata. Classification (NCBI taxonomy): domain Eukaryota; kingdom Viridiplantae; phylum Streptophyta; class Pinopsida; order Cupressales; family Cupressaceae; genus Thuja; species Thuja plicata. The sequence goes on along the minus strand of MU226973.1, from coordinate 2,123,266 downwards.
TATTTATTCCACTATCTTTCATAATGGTCATTAATATCATGGATTGATCCCTATTGTCTTACATGTGGTTTTGTACACTAAGGATCCTTTCTAAATCTTTGTATTTGATCATTTCTTATATCATCACTTAATTACGAAATACTTAACACTTTATCTCCCCAAACATTGAGCCTAATCTTCAAATGACATTAGAACTTTGTCAATTACGTTCACTAGGAGTATAGGAAAAAATGATACTATTAGTTGAGATTCATTATTAACAATAGAAGGTGTTGATATGAAATATGCCATAGTTAGGATAAAATAGTGATATCTTAGACTATTGTGGCAACATCATCAGAAAAAGTAGTTGTTGTTGTTTTTGTTGAAGAAGCGAGACTCAGAAGGCTTGTATGCCAAAAGAGAAGTGTTGATGTTTGAAAGATGTAGACTATAAGAATTAGGATTCGTAGAAGAAGTCTGAAAGGTTTGATATTTGACAAAAATAGCATGAATTAGATTGCATATATATTTCCTATCATCTAGTTAGTGAAGAAATGAATTTTTTTCCACACATGAAGGGTTAAAGGACTGAGAAAGATAGATTTCTTTGTTGGCATGTGCTTGTGTCGACTTTGCTAATAGGGTTATCATTTGGAACATTAAAATAGATTGATAAATCATGACCAATCAGCTTAGCTAAATGGCGTTTATCTATGTTGAAATTGGTGATTTATGAAAACAATAGGGGACTATCTATGTTGAAAACATTATTTGATGCCGTCAATTATTTATCTCAATTATCCACAGCTTTTACATAGCCATTGTTTCCTTTGTCAAAAATAAAAAATAAAAAATTGTATTTGGACTTATCCTAAAGCACTAACCACCAAAAAATTATAAAAATATTTTGATCACTGATTAGCTACCAGCCCTTAAGGCTGCAATGGTTGTAGTGTTAGGATTTTTACTCAGTCCATACTGTTGGATTTGGAACAGGTGGTTATATTCACCCACCTTTCCTTACCTTTTATGAGTTTCATATGATCACAACTATATTTAGTTAGTTTCAACTGTAAGCATTTAAAATTTTCTACATTACTATCAACATTATTTAGAGTTCTCTAATTGCCTAAAGATTGTATGTTAGTGCCCAGCATTAGCATCAGGATTTTACACCAATATAAATTATTATTTATTCTCAAAACTAAAAATTGTATATCGTTATTGTTCATTTTAACCTCCTAGCTTAGGGTTTCTGTTTTATAGTGCAACATTTACATTTAGTGTTCCCTACAACATTAAAATGCATAAAAAATCACACATATTCAAAAACATAAAAAAATGGGGGATATTACAAGCAGATAATGTACAGGAAACAACAATATTATGAGAGGAAACAAAAAAGGGGAAGGAAATAACAAATTTTTCCATTCATTAATTTTTAAACCCACCAACATCATTTTAAAATTTAAACCAAAGCAAAGACAAGAAGCGTAATTAGTTTTTTCCACAAAATCTATGCAATATATAAATTATAATCGCTTTGAGGACCATTTGACATTTCTTGGCTGACAAAAAACCAGCAATTTGTACATAAAGAAAGCTGCTAAGTTCAATACCAATTGTAATAGTAGTTTCATGAAATCATGTCTTACTTGCGAGCCCTCACTTCAATATCCCTTGTTGTTGATATGGCAATGGCGAGTAAATATTTTGGCCTCCCTCGTTATTTTGTGCTCTCTGTCACCTTTATGTTTTGTGCCCTTCGTGGTCTCTGGTGCATAAGACTACTGCTCTATGGGGAAACATAGTGAATATATATCTTTTTTTTAAAGTTATATTGCCCGTGTTTTTCAGAATTTTGACGAACATGGGCATGGATTAAAAAAAATAAAAAAATTTCCTTTTATAATCTGACTAAGAAAAAGAAATATAATGCCCCATAAAAAATTTAGGTTGAAATTGGGGTGAAATGTATTAGTGTGCTGCTAATACATACTATTAAAGATCAAAATTGTATCATCATCCTATGCTATGAGAAGTTTTCTTTATTTACAAGATACATATAGCCAAACAATCCCCATATATAACATTAGTCTAAATAAAGTATCGGCTGCATAGTCATTAGTCCCATAAACCAATGATATTGTTACTGCATTCCAAAACCTCTATAGGAACCGGAGGATCAATTTTATGTATATCTGCAACCTTTTCCCAGTTAGGAGAATCTAGGGAATGTGTTTTCATGATCTCCTTGTTCTTTTCTTCAATATTGATGTTCTTTTACTTCACAAACTATTTAAGGGCCTCTCTTTATTTTTCATCCATCATATCGATGTAAGTATGGAAATAATGTGTTGTTTTCACATCATCTTTGTATATAATAAGTTCTTCTTCTTGCAACAAAATCATAAACCTTCTCTTTGTAATTTCTAAGACAACAGATACATGTGACATGATAAAGTAGTATGTGAGTTTTTTACAAAACCCAATAAGACCTCTTCTAGTGCCTTGGAAGACTTCCTCATTCATTTTTATCCAAATGGAACAAAAAGGGGGAGCGATTCCAAGGGAGTTCAAAACAAGGCCAGCAATAAGGTTCTTTGAGAGAAAGATCCATATAAAATAAAGCATCTTAGGTTCACAAGGTTGGTTCCAAAGGAAATCAAGAGTAAAGTGCCACTTGGAATTTGGCCAAACAAGTCCTCAATTATGATTCAAAGACTTGAGAATACAAAATTCTTCTTTGATGATACCATATTTTTTCTTCGTTGAAGTAGATTAAGAGAAAACAAGGTGTGGGAAATACAAGTAGTTTGACAAATTTTGAGAGATAATGTTAAAGGATATCATAGATGCTACAAAGACAACAAGAAAAGGTGTGAAAAATACCCCTTTGAAGGAATGAATGAGATCATAGATGACATACGAGTTAGTGAGAAATTAAAACTCATGCCTTTTAGAGATCCAAGCACCAATATTAGCAACAATGGATAGAAAATAGAGCATTTAGGTGTCCATAGTGGAAGGTTGTGAATATGTCAAGCTCCGTAACATGAGTCTTTAACCTAAGTGAGGGTGTACAAGTTTGAGGAACATGAGAGTTTTTAGAGTGCATCATATTGTGTGGCATGCCCTTATCCAAGCAGAGAGTTATCGTCAGGCCCTTCTGCGAAGGTGAGAGGATTGTCTTATCTTGTGGTCTAAAGTGGGGGGGACTATATGATGCTAGTTTCATAGAGAAAAAAAACCTCCCTCTCACTATAGTGGAAGAATAAAAAAGATTATTTTCCCTCCTACCACACTCCTCCACTCCCACTCATCTTTGGACCTCTGAAGGCATTATATTTTTCCATTAGTATACTTAGAGAAAAATATGATCTGCACCATCAATTTAGTCTAAACTGACAAATAGGGCACAACACTAGCCAACACTAAGGTTACCCGATGACAAAAAGATAAGGATACCCGGTGAAGTATCAACAATGCTACCCGACGAACAACAAAGAGAGGAACCTGACAGATACAGGGAACCTGATGAACAGTTCAGTTAAGGAACACCGACAGACTGCGAGTTCAAACCGACATCCAAGAACTGATAATCAGTTACATCCCGCAAAAAGTGGATCTGACTTTCCACATCAGATAAATCACTGAAGTTGTATTTATAACTTCTTGATTTTCTTTTTAATCCATTATGTGCGGAGGAAGCAATGTAATTTTTATTGTTTTAATTCATTTTACTGTTTTAAAACATGCAAACTAAAGATCAAGGTCAAGTTGTAAACCTTGGATCTGAGAGTTAACATTGCAAATCATGAATTCCAAGATAGGTCAAAAAATTGTATAAATAGGTGCTTGACCCATTAAGAATAGTTGTTGTTCAATGAAGAAAGTAGCCACAGATAGAAACTAAAGACCAAATAGAGAATTCATGCAGAAGAACACAAACAGATTCAAACCATTTTTCAAGAACAAGAACAGAGGCTACCGACAAGCATAGAAAAGGTATTCATCAATCACTTAAGGTGATATCATTATTGTAAAAGCTTTAATGGATCTGTAAATCAGAAATAGTAGATTGCATATAGTCAGGTCAAACATTTGTACTCATTCTAACAAGTGTAGTACACTAATGAAATCCTTTCAAGAAAGGTGGGCTTAACCGTCCTATTGTAAATCTCATAACTGAGTGCACACTTAAATCAGTGTTGTTGAAGCTCTTAATAGATTAGATCTTAAGAGGTCTCCACCTTAATACTCTTAATAGGGTAGATCATCAGAAGTGATCAAATTGTAAGCCTTAATCAGATCCCTTCCATTCTGCAGATAGTGAAGTTTTGTGGGTGCCATCCCCACCATAGATTTTACTTCCTAACAAGAGTTTTCTGCGATATCATATCTTGTTTTATGTGTTTTTTAATTTCATGAATGTTTCTATGGATGATTGTAAATATTGTTAACAAACAATGTCTACATAAGAAAGAATAACAATAATGGTTGGTAAATCAGAATTGAATGATCACTAATGATAAATTGGCTAAAAAGTGTTAAAAGTTTTAGAGGTACTGATTCACCCCTCCCCTCTCAGTACTACTTCCCATTGAGTCCAACAACCTCATCCTTTTTCAACCCCATTTCCATTTCTAAATTCATACCAATTTGTTAAGAAGTATTGTCAATGTTAAATTCGTGGAGATTTTATTCATGCACCATTAATGAAAATTTAGCTAATTATTTCTCCATTTCCTTTATTGCAATAGGTGCTTGACATCATAGTAAAAATCCCTCTTACTTACTTTTACAACCACAAATCCATCCTCACCACCACTCGGTATTTTATAAAATGGATTAAAGCCACATCCCTTACATCGCCAACAAAATTTCCAATTTTATCCTTAAATATATCATATATTTGTACAATGTACTGGTTTCCATTATCACTCACGATAGTGATCCGTTCAAATTAATATGTTAATGAACTTTGTGAAAAATTCCAGATCCAATATTTCTTTTCAACTCCTTACTATCCATAAAATAATGGTCAAGATAATGTAGACATATTTAAAATCTCTTAAAAGATAGTTAATGTTTCTAGCTATGATTGGTATGTCCAACTAAATCTGCCACTACGGACTTACCACAATAGTATCTACACTCCCACAAGTGTGTTGGAATGTAATGTTGTGGTTGTTGTTTACATTAATGGTTATCATTGATGTCAACATATTCTAGTTGATTGGATAAGATTGAGGTTGATGCTTTGATGATTCATAATTAGTGTGCTATGGATGTTGTGCATTGATCTATCTTTGGTCGTGGACATATTTAAAATCTCTTAAAATATAGTTAATGTTTCTAGCTGCGATTGGTATGTCCAACTAAATATGTCACTATGGACTTACCACATTAGTATCTACACTCCCACAAGTCTGTTGTGTGTGATGAAAATGTGTCACACTTCTATGGGTCATTCTATCCAAGGTTGGTCAAGAATGAGGCCTCAAATATCGACTCATAGCTCCTTAGTTATGGAATGAAAATGTTTGTGATGAACGCCCTCAGATTGACCTAGTTGTGCCTCTACAAGTACACCATGAAATGAGAGATTCAAAGAGAAAAAGAAAGGATGCTAGTCTCCATGATCATCCAATATGCAATGAAATGAAAAATATTTAATATGATTGCAATGCATGGAAGGAAATTAATCTACATGATAACAATGCAAGATTATTCTATAAAAATAAATATGAATCTAATCTACATGAATAGCCATGGATGCAAGAAGAAGACAAGAAGAGAGAAGTTGCAATATCCAAGCTCAAGTGCTCAAATTCTCCTCAAAAACTGCTCTCCAAACCTGCAGCATAACAATAGCATAAAATCTTGATTATCAAATGAGAAGGAGAGGTTTCCTTTTAAAGAGCAATGGACGGTAGAGATTAAGAAGCAAAAAATCAAAGGCTATGAGTAAGAGACAAAAATCCCACCACTTAGGAAGATGTGAAGAAAAAAGGATTTTTATTTAATTTTTTTCCTTTTTCGACAAAGAGGGATTTAAGTGGGGTTTAATTTAATTAAAAGAGGGATTTTCTTTTAATTAAATAAGATTATTTAATTTAATTAAAAGGGATATTTTAATTAAATGAGATAATATTATTTAATTAAGAGAGATTTTAATTAAATAAGATAAGATTATTT
>MU226973.1:2071417-2108455 GCA_018584345.1 Thuja plicata | reverse complement strand
TGATAAATGGGGCCCATAGTCTAGGCGACCATTTTAGGGTGCATACATTTGCCCCTCTTTGACTAATGTGTGATCATTCTGGGAACACATGTAGTCAAAGAATGCAGTTGAAGTGTGAGATCTATTTAGGATCACGAAACAACACAGACGTGTGATCATTTTAGGAACACATCAGGACAAAGATAAGCAGATTGAAAAAGACAAGGCCACCAACGTTGTAAATAAGTAATTGACATGTCTTAGATAATAATCTCAAGCAAGGTTGCCCCAAGCAGAGAAAATGATAGGATTGATAAAGCTGAATCAAGGATTGAAGTTTGATAGGTACTGCCCCCTCGTGATCGAAATTGAAATGAGATAGAGGAGAAACAACAAATTGATAAATTTGATAAAATCAAACTAAAGATAAGGTTCTTGATGTAAGATGAAAGATATAAGGATCATAGAACCAAGATAAATCTTCAAGCACAAAATATTATGCCCCATGTTTGAATTAGAAGAAAAGAAGTGGGGTGAAAATGAATGGAACATAGAAGTTTGGAAGAGGTAGAAAGAAATGGAGAGAAGAAAGAGAATTTTCATTAGGAAAGAGAATGCCCCAAAATCAATCAACTGCTTAAGATAGAAAATTTTGATTGAGATCACAAAAGAAGATAAGGAAATAAAAATCAGAACGTGATCACAGTTGATTAAAAGTCCACAAGAAAGATGAAGGAAAACCTCTCAAACTCATAATGTAGCCTAAAATGCATACTAAAATGAGCTCTAACAATGCAAGCTACATGAAAATGCAAAGGTGTACTTGCAATAGAGAAACTATAACATAGGATTTTGTATTCATAATTCATTAGAGAATGTTAAGGAACTTATTTTCATCATTGGATCATTATTAACGGACATCGAAAAATCACACAATCATCACTAGTCACAAGCGCAACTATGAAGATATGAATTTGATTTATATCGGATTGGAATGTGGAAAGATTCTAACATAAGCATCAAAGACATAAAAGGTCAAGATGACTTCGATGTTAGCTTACCCGATTTAATGTAGCAAAATCATGCTCGGATCAAGGCATAGAGGCCAGGATGACCAGAAGAACGGTTGTGCCAAAATAGTTAAGCATAAAGAAAATAAAAATATGTCCCATGCCCCAAGTCCTCTATCTATGCATATCAGAGAGACTTATGAGACAAGGACACTAAAAAAAAATCAATAACAGTCAACACACAAAGAAAAGATCATGACATAGCACAAACATTAAGGGCCCGTTTGGTTGCACCCCATAACCGGGTTATGCAGCCCATAACCCGGTTATGGGGTGCAATTCCTTGTTTGGTGACCTCTAAATTGAATGCGAATATGGATTTGCAAATCCCCATTTGTGNAAAAATGTGGATGTCCAAATTCTTGCTAAAGAGGTGGAATGACTTTCATCTCCATGGTTTTCATAGAGATTAAAGCCATTTTAACTTTTCCGTCGGGTCCAATGCACTCCAAGGTTTGCATGATTAATTTTTTTTATATATCTTGTCGGGTCCGGAGCACTGCGTCGATTTAGCTATTGGAATGTGGATTTACAAATCCATCTTCCAGGGCAACCAAACAGTCCCAAAAAAGCATAACCAGGGTTTGCATAACCAGGGTATAGATAACCATGATTTGCATTATTTTTCAATTCCCCAACCAAACGGGCCCTAAGTGTTGTGTTTAAAACTTTAAGTGTGTTAACTGATACTGAGTTCCGAGGATAAGGATTGAATTCTCACAACCAGGTAAGATCACATGACAAAACCAGGTAAGACCAAACCAATAAGTGTTGAAAAACACTTGATGTCAAGGGTTGTATTGAAAAATACAGTTGAGGTGGTATTGAAAAACACCATTTGTGAGGCGTTCTAAAGACTAACACATCCAAGAGACCAAAGCTAACATAGGTATGCCCCCTAGACAAAGGCAAAGATGAATTCCAGACCAAGGCATCAAGAACAAGGCATGATGGAGAAAGGCTAAGTGTCAAGGACACGCGCTAAGAAATAGGGGTGCAAAGGCCTCAAGTAGCACCCGTTTCCAAGTTTTCACCACTTGAATTTTATTATAATTTTTTCTCTTTCATTTTTTCATTTTTTTCAGGACTTTTTATAATTTTTTTGAATTTTTGCTACCAAGGCGCCTGTTTCCAGGTTTCACCAAGGCACTTTTTTCATATTTTTTTTTAATTTTTGGTATTTTTAGAATACATAATTTTTTTGAGATACATCAAAGCGCCTATTGCTAGGTTTTTACTAAGCTGATCATTTTTTAAGGACATTTTTTGATTTTTAGAATTTTTGACAATATATCATTTTTTGCATTTTTTCAAGATCAATAATTATGTAGAAACGATGCCCCCAGATAGAATAGGCATCAAACTCCCAAGCAAGATCTCATTGTGCAATCCTAATTTTTAGCAAGGTGGAGGATAGGAGGGATTAGCAAGTTGGTGTAAGAGATGGAAGACATGAGAATGAAGGAGAATGAAGGGAAGAAATCCTCAAAGGCAAACTCCTCAAGAGTACCCAAGCTAGGGAAAAAGAAACATCATGTAAAGCACATTTGGACAAGAAATGAAAGACCATCATAGGATAAGTCACAAAGCGTAATGCAGGAGCAGGAAAGGATGCAGTCCAAAGGAGTAGACATGTCAAGAGGCTTCATAGCACCGTGTTTTACTCTTTCCTTTTTTTTTGTATATCAGGACCAAAGGGAAAAAGGATAGCGATAGGAAAAAATGAATAGAGGAATATACATATGAAAACATGAAAGGAATGAAAGCAAGATCATCGTAAGATAGCTCACAAGATATCTCAAATGTTCGTCTATAGGTCAACATTGTCAAGATCAAAGAGAGAATACATAAAGGATGAAAGATGTAGAAGAACTATGCATGATGCCTGCTTTCCAGGTTTTCATCATGGTACCTATCCAAGGCACCACAAGGGAGTGGTTTTTTCCATAGGATGAAATTATTTCTCTTTAAATTATTTTTTTAATATTTTTTTTCTATTTTTTTTTTGAATTTTTGAATTTTTTGGAAGAAGGCAAGCTTTTTAGATAATGATCCTTGAAAGGATAAATGATGATATGCCAAGGATCCAAAATGATATGCTCAAAGATGATGATAGTGATAGGAAGATGAAAGAGAAAAATGGAGGATAAGGTTTTATGCAAAGCGAGTGAGGTTGGAAGATAGGAGGAATAGATAAATGAGGAAAAAAGATAGAAGGTAGAGGGATAGTGAATGGAAGGATTGTGAAAGGGTAGATGGAAAAGAATGCAAGATCAATGTCAATACAAACCTCTAAGGGTGGTGAGAGGATGGAGGAAATGTGAAAGAAGGAATACATGAAGGAATATGGTGAATGGATAACAGAGGTTGCGGTTTAGGCGCATGGAATGAAAGAATGTATTTAGAAGAAGATGAAGTGGAAGCCTTTGGAAGCTTGAATGTCAACTTCACTTGTTTCTTAACATGAGACTCTTTCAAGAGAGACTTTGTAATCCATATAGCCGTAGGCTTTTCATTTATTTTTTATGATTTAGAGAGAATATCTTCAATGATGGATTTTGGAACCCATACATATCTTGTAGTTTTATTCTTAGATATCTCTTTTGACTTTATGCCCCCATGTCGATTAGAGGAGACATGGTGATCTTATTTTTTAGATGGATTCTTGTATTGCTTCTTTTTGTTGTATTGAACATTCAAGTTTCTTCCAAAAGACTTGGGACTTGTGGACGAAGAAAAAGAATATGACTGGTTTAGATGGGTGGATGGATGAAAAGGATTCAAGGATATGCATCTATGTTGATCTTGAGGAAAGATAGGACATGGAGGGACATAAGGACTGAAGATGGATGATGAATTAGGAGGGTTAGGAGAGGAAAGTGAAGGGACATAAAGATCCAAGATGGAAGGAAAATGTGAAGCCCTTAGTATTGGTGGAGGAGGTCCAAGGATGGATGTACAAGACGCAAAAGGATAATCAATAAGTTCATCAACATGTATATGAAAACCAAGGACATCAGCATCTTTAGAGTGAGCATTAGGATTTTCAATAGGATCATGAACATCTTGAATAGGAGAACCTTCTTTAATAGTATTTTTTGAAGCTTGGAAAGACTTAGGAAGAGAAGAAAGTGGAAGCGAACATGGAGTGGTAGAACAAGAAGATGGAAGACTTTGATCTTGACAAGGATCTTTGGATAGCATAAGCGCATAATGTTCCTCTTTATTTTCAATAGGCTTAATATTGGAAGTAACAAAACCATTTTTAATAACCTTAATGGAAGTATCATCTTTGAAAAGTGTATGTGGGGTAAGGTTATTTTGATTGTCAATAAGCTCAATGGTGTAAGTAGTAACTTGATCTTTCTTAGGAGAATAATTAAGATATGGTTGAATGAATGAGAAAGGGCGTAGGGGATCAAAAGAACCATGAAATAGATAAGAGACATCATGAAAAGGATTGGATGACATGGAGGTTTCTTGATCTTGATCTTTCTTTATGTTATTTTCTTTATCATTTTTAGATTCCTCTTGACATGGAGCCACTTCTAAGGACAAGGAATCATGTAGGAATTGCATGGGAGACTTGAGAAGAGATGGAGAAGGATTAGCTGAAGTAAGCATTATCGCATATAAAGGCTTAGGCTCTTTAGGTTTAGCATTATTGAAAGTATTTGCAACCAACTGAAGGTTAGCTTGAGTTTCTTTAAGAGGTATCCCTTGGGGTCAACTATAGGAAATCGCATGAACAACATTAGGACCTTTGTTGGATGAAGGATTTGTGAAAGATTGGAAAAACTTAGAGACTTTAGGAGATGTATGAGTATTGGAGGAAGTAGAGGATGGAAGGGAATCATCACAAAATAAAGGTTCATCATTAACATGATCTCACTTGAGAGTGCAATCTTTATTTTTAGCATGAGAATCCTTAGAGGAGAAACTCTTATAGTAGCTACATTTATAACCAGCGTGGAAAGTTTTCTCTTCCTCAGTATCATCCAGATATTGTTCACAAAATTCACTCCATTGTCCATCATCATAGTCATCATAGTCATCATAGATGGGCGTGTCACTCTTCGTGGAAGAGGTATCACAAGGATTGTCATGTTTCTCATTATGGTATGTCTTGAAAAGAGAAGTATGACTCTTGGGAGAAGTAGAAGAAGAACGAGATTGTGAAGAAGAGGAAAGTGAAGATCTAGTGGAAGAAGAAGATTTGGATGATGAGGAAAGATGAGAATAATTAGAAGATGAAAGACATTTGGAAGGATGTTGTGACATGACCAGGTAGATGATTCTGGAAAAGGAATTAGATTCAATCACTTTTTCCTATATTTTTGTACTAAGCTCATCGCCCATGCAATTTTTGGAGGAAAACCACTCTTTGAATTGAGCAACGAGTTTAAGATCATCTATTCTTAAGAGAGGTTCCATAAAAAGATATTTGGAATTCATGATTCTAGAAGAGGAGGAATCAAGAAGAGATTAAAATAGAAGAATATAGACTAGATAATAAGAGGAAAATAAAATCAAGAAGATGCGAAGATCTTAAGAAGAAGAGGAAGAAGCGTGAAGGAAGAATAGAAATGATGGAAATGGGAGACTATGAAGATATGGGAGATGCGCAGGAAAGAAGACCAAGAGTCATTTTGTGAAAATTGATACCATTTATGTTCATTTGGATATTGATCAACATGTCATAGCACTTTTGGGGATATCTATTGAAGTTTTTATCACTCGGGAACTCAGATTTGTTCATTTTAATTGACCAACTAGATGCATTAATAGATTTTTCTCATGAATCAAGCACACAAGACAACAATAAGGGAGTTCAAGCTATCAATGTCTTCAAAAAATGAGCAAGGGACAAAGCAACCTTGCACATGAACATGGATAGTGTTGTATTATTTCTACTCCCCAAAGATTCTACTTGTGTATGTTCTCAAAATGTTTTGCAATCACGCACATAGTCCTAGAAAATAAAAAGTTGGTTGCACTATGGTTCTTAGTAATGGTTTGACTCTGCAAATTTTGCAATCTTAAGTGGGTGAAATCCAATCCTGACGCGCCGAGGTTTTGACACAGTCCGATAATTTAATCAATCAGGAGTTGCTAAGGAGATCTGACAACCCACAAGAAACTACACCCGTGGAGATTTCTTCCACAAGGACATTTATATAGCGGTTGTTTCTACCATGGAGAAAATGGATATTACCACTTGAGGTTCCATCCATGTGGTTTACCCAATAAAGGGAGTGTCCACTATGGTTAACCCTCTTCGACAAGGAAGAATCACAATATGGACCACATTGGGGACTTGGTTTGGATTCAAGGGTTCCAATTTTTTGATTCTCCCAAAAGGGAAAAGAGCATAATCCTCTAGCCTCTTCACCTCACCCAAATGTAGGAAACAAGATTAATGGACCCACTAATTTGAAATCACCTCACCCAAGATAAATCAACAACAATGACCACCAATCTGAAGAGAGAAAGTACCAATCAAAGTTGAAGACTAAACCAAGTTTGAAGTAATGACAAATCCTTCCCTACCTACAAGGGGATCTATCGTCAAGAAGAGATTTACATGTAAGACAAGCGAATGAATGCCACTCTCTCAAGATTGTAACAAATAGTGTTCATAGGGCCTAATTACTATGTGAAACATATATGCAAGAAAACAAATCTAGCTCCATTTTTAGAGCACCAATTAGAAATGTGATCTATGAAAGCAAGAAAACACTCAAGCTAAACACATGAGATGTTCATGATTATTTCCAAAATCCAAATGTTATAGAGATGCAACAAAATACCTCAAATCCAAAGCAACGTGAGTGTTTTTTTTTTGATCCACGCAAGTCCAAGCAATCCCCACGAACTCTTCAACAAGCAAGACAAGCAAACAAGCAAACAAGATATGCAATGTATATTCAACTTATGCAAACCCTAGGGTTAGATCTGAAAATCAATTGTTAAGAGCAATAATAACTAGAAAATAATCTAAATGGTAACTCACATCATGGATTGAACCATGTGAAAAATAAGTGCAAGCTAATCATTAAATGCCCTTTTTTTAATTTTGATTTTTGACCTACTCAACAAGATCTGATTTGTTTGCTATGATTTCAGCCCTAAAAATAGAAATGCAAAGAAGACACCCCTGTTAAAAAATAGAGAACTTTCCAAAAATGTAAATTTTTTAGCAATATTTTCTGATTTGTGCCCTAGGGACCTTATTTATCAAAACAAACCAGTTTTTAAAGATCATATTTTTAAGCCATTATTTATCATCAAAACAAAAAACACGGAGAACATACCCCCTGTAGAATGCCAAGAGATTTCCATAAATATAAATTTTTCTGAAAAATTCACTGATTTGCAATCATAACAAATTTTCATGAAAAATCATAAAAAAAATTATAAATCATGAAAAAATGATCCAAAAAATCTGATTTTCAAATTGAGACACCTGTGACCCAATGCCAACCTGCAAAAAACATTTCAGACCAAAAATCCAAGCCGTTTGGGAGACATGATCAAATCTTTCAAAAAAACCCTCAGTTTTGTCTTCAAATCATCTTGCACAAGGGTTATGCTTGAAAAAATTCAATAAAATAACCATGTAAAGATTATAAAATCTGAAAATCTAAATAAAATGAAGGAAAATCAGGAGCGTCATGCCCCACGATGGGCACCAAAAATATGTGATGAAAATGTGTTGCACTTTTATGGGTCATTCCATCCAAGGTTGCTCAAGAATGAGGCCTCAAATATCGACTCATAGCTCCCTAGTCATGGAGTGCAAAGTTTGTGATGAAGGCCCTCAGATTGACCTAGTTGTGCCCCTGCAAGTACACCATGAAATGGGAGATTCAAAGAGAAAAAACAAGGATGCTAGTCTCCATGATCATCCAATATGCAATGAAATGAAAACTATTTTATATGATTGCAATGCATGAAAGGAAATTAATCTACATGATAACAATGCAAGATTATTCTATGAAAGGAAATATGAATTTAATCTAATATTAATCTAATCTACATGAATAGCCATGGATGCAAGAAGAATACACGAAGAGATAAGTTGCAATATCCAAGCTCAAGTGCTCAAATTCTCCTCCAAAATTATTCTCCAAACCTGCAGCATAACAATAGCACAAAATCTTGATTATCAAATGAGAAGGAGAGGTTTCCTTTTAAAGAGCAATGGATGATAGAGATTAAGAGGCAAAAAATCAAAGGCTATGATTAAGAGACAAAAAGCCCACCATTTAAGAAGATGTGAAGAAAAAGGGATTTTTATTTAATTTATTTCCTTTTTCAACAAAGAGGGATTTAAGTGGGGGTTTTATTTAATTAAAAGAGGGATTTTCTTTTGATTAAATAAGATTATTTAATTTAATTAAAAGGGATATTTTAATTAAATGAGATAATATTATTTAATTAAGAGAGATTTTAATTAAATAAGATAAGATTATTTAATTAAAAATGAATTTTAATTAAATAAGATTATTTTATTAAATAAAAAGGAATTGTTTTCTTTTAATTAAATAAGATAATTGATGAAATGATCGAACCTTAGGAAATATTGAAATAATTGAATTAATTACAATTTGATCAAGAGTATTGATTTGAATTAAAATGTTGCAAAGCATTGATTCAGGAATTTGATAAATTGATAAATTAATAAATGGGGCCCATAATCTAGGTGACCATTTTACGGTGCATACATGATGGAATGTGATGTTGTGGTTGTTGTTTACATTAATGGTTATCATTGATGTCAACATATTCTAGTTGATTGGATAAGATTCAGGTTGATGCTTTGATGATTCAGAATTAGTGTGCTATGGATGTTGTGTTACATTGATCTATCTTTGGTCGTGTTTTTTTTAATCCCATTCCTATTGTAACGATTGTGCTATATATTTTTGGGTCTGGACTGATTTAGATATTTGTGATTGTGTTTCAACAACATAGTATGCATTGTAATATTTTCTTTGGCTTCAAACATTGTGATGTTTGGATAACATGATGCTTTGAGAGAGGAGTTTTCGGTGTGGTCCACGTTTCATTCCTATCCATCATGGGAATGTCTTTTGGTTACCTATTTCAAATTTCATTTGGCTGAATTTGAAGATTAAAAATTAATATTATCCTTGGGCTACATAGATTGATTTGGAAGCATGGAATATTATATGAAAAGGACAATTCTATTTGATATGTGTTGTGTTGCATATGCAAGAGATGTGGACTTGAGGAGAAGACATTAATACATTATTGTACATGAAAATGTATGCAACTAAAGGTAGCATATCATAGAATTATTTTGTGTTGTAGTTGTTGATTGTTATTTTAGTGGTGGATCTATTTTCTCATTATTTATTCTTTCGACAATGAGTCATTTTTTAGTTGTGATAGCTGGTTTTATATTTGGGGAGTTATCCCTACCGACTATGAGCCTACTAGTAGTGAGCCTATTTATAATAAGCATCTTGGTAGTGAGCCTTCATTTTAAAAATCACTTTAAATGGTTTTTCCTTAATCAATATTTTTATTCATGAGAATTATCTTCTCCGTGGTTTTTCCCATCTTAGGTTTTCCATGTAAATAAGGTGTTCATTGTGCATAGTGTTCTTTTGTGCTTTCAAGTTCATAGTTTTTATTATTATTTGATTGGATTAAGGTTTTTCTTGATTAAGTATATTGAAGTAAATTATTTTATAATAAATGATTCACCCCCCCCCTCCCTTGTCACCTTCTCAATTATCTAGATTGTTCTACAATTAGTATCAAAGCTTTGGTTCCTTGAAGGAGAGCTTAACTTCTTGAGGTAGATCTGATGGTGCCCAAACTATCAATTCTTATGTTTGATGGATCTAACTATTGTTTCTAGAAATTTTTGATGAGAGGATACTTGATTTCCATAAGTTATACTACTTAGAAAATTATTGAAACAAAATATGTTGTCCTAGAAAATGGTCCTACTACTGTAGATGATATTTTGGCCTATGAAGAGAATGAAAAAGTGAGGTAGGTCATCTTTAGTTCTTTATCAAAGAATGAGTTAACAAAATTTATTTCATTGAACATTGCCTATAAAGTTTGAAATTTTTTGAAAGAGATCTATGAAGGAAATGATAGAGTTAGATAATCAAAGAAGTTGACTACTAAGCGTAGATATGAAAATTTGAGAACGGAAGAAGGTGATGATATAAAAAGCTATTTTCAAAGATTTGACAATGTTGTGAATGAGTTCAAAAACCAAGGAGGCACTCTTATAGATAAAGATGTTATGGAAAAGATTCTAATGACTTTAATAGAGAGTTACAATGACAAGATTTCAGCTATTAAGGAAGTTCATGATCTGAATAAATTTGTGAGAGAGTATCTCTTTGGTACTCTAACCACTTTTGAGTTGAGGAAATATGCAAAAGAGAAGGAAAAAATAGAAATGGGCTTTAAATCCACAAAGTCAGAAGATTATTTAGATAGTAATAGTTCAGATGAGTTGGAAGATGTCAGAAAAATAATAAGAGCAAGGAAACGAAAATAATCTAAGAGAGATATATGAAGAAGAGATTTTTACCATAAGAAAACCAAGAGCTTTGAGAAAGCACCCAAAAGCCAAAACAAGGAGACGAGAATATTTTGAAAGGGGAAAACAAACAAAAATCCCTTGTGATATTATGAAGATGGCAGAGAGAGAGAGAGAGAGAGAGATCTCATTACAATAACTTATTAAGTATAAAGAAGAGAGGAGAGCATTTATTTTATAGAGATGAAGAGAGGAGTTACAAAGTAACTCACAAATATATGAATGCCAACATCCATAATAGGTGTGTGCAAAGTGTCAAGATCCTCTTAAGAAGGAATATCTAATTTCCTTATTAAAGAAATTACAAAATATAAAATGTCCTCCTACTTGGACTAGAGGACAAATTACTTGTAGGGATTCCTTAGAATCTCCTAATAAATAAATAAAGGAGGATACCTTGGTTTATCCTCAACTAAATAATTAAATATATCAAAGGAAAGATTAACTATTCTAACACCCCCCTTTAATCTTTACTTGAGGTGTTTACGTCAATGGGAATTAAACCCAAATTTTACAATGAATTTGAACTACATCTTTACAATACAATTTGATTGTCTTCAATTGGAGCTAAGGCCAAGTATTCAAGTAGTGTTATTTAACCATGGGTACAAATGGTACTTCGTATTGGATAGAGATAAGAGAATTTAATTGGGTCTTTGGAAGGGTCCATGATATATCACCTTAATAAAAGAATATAAAAACCATAAGTAGATTTTGAGATGGGATCTACCCTTGATACAAATCAGTATACTTTTGAAAAGAAACTCATAATATGTATCATGAAATAATTCAACTTTAGAGAATCTTTAAAATATTTAAAATGAGATTGATGAGGGTTAGAAATGAATCCATAATCAATCACTAAAAGTAAAATGAATCTAACATGAGATCAAGATAAACCATATGATTCAAAATATTAAAAAGGAACAAATGGAGGAACCAAAAACATAATCCATACTCTCATCTAAAAACAAAAAATGATAATGCACAAATGACCACAGGCAAGGCCAACTAATGAAATCTACATAAGCATTGTATCAATCACGTGGATATAGATTTTCCACTAATGAGTCATCCACTACAAGTGAATGGGTAGCTAATCCACAACCTACACGACTCACGGTCTAAGCAATGAAGAATGAAAACTCATCATCACATTAGAAAATTGCAAAGAGATATGAGAGACAAAAATCCATAATAAAGTAGAATGTGTGACACAAAAACCAAATCAACCTATGATCTAATTTTCTAATCATATCTATAGTCATGAACAAGAATCAAATAACCATCAATGAGATAAGAGATCTAAACCAATATAATGAGAAACATTAACAATTTGATCTTTGCTATCTTTCCATTAGGATGAAAAAATAAAGATAGATCATACTTAATACCAAGATATGTTAATCCAAAATTGTAAAGAAACTAATGACATATGCTATATAATAATTTTATCTAAGGATTATGAGTGTTAAAACAACATATTGCCTTGCAAATATATGAGAAATCCAACAAAAATCAAGAAGGATTTCAAGAACATCAACCTCACAATCCAAAAAAAAGATCAAGTTGATAAACATCAACTAAAGTAAGTGTGTACCAATCAGTGGATGAAAGGAAACTCCATAGGCCCCTACAAAAGATAAGGTAACTAAGATCTATATAAACTGAAGACCCTATAAAGTTAACCTTAGAAAATGGGCACCCTGCACAATCTTTCCAAAATGCAACAATGTGCATATAAAAAGATGGTATGAAAACCATAAAAATGCAACTAAGTGCATATAAATAGATGGTATAAAACCATACTAAGATTGATAGCTATTAATACTAATCAAGAAGATTAAAATGAAACTCATGAAGGCAATATCATTAGATGACTCACAATACTTGAATAAACTAAAATAAGCAATGTCATAGTTTGCATTAGATAGAACATATTCTATATGAAAAAATAACATGATTGAAAAAACATGATCAAGAGATAGCTGAAAGGAAAGAAATTACTCCCTTTGAAAAGAACTTGGTTCCATGCTAAGGGAAAGTAACATTGGAACCCAGTGTTAAATCTGAAACATCTAACGAATTAGAAACATGATAACAAACTGTAAAATCATGAAGAGGTTAATTACCATTATTTGTCTTATAATGATATTTTTGATTATTTTTATTATTTTGATTCATAGGTTTCTTACCTTTTTTTCTTTTTAAAGAAATTTTGAGTTACATGACCATCTTTCCCATAATAGGTGCAATGGGGTCTAGTATTTGAACCATTCTTATGATGATTATTATGTTGATTATTGTTATGATTATTATTAGATCTAGAATGAGTTGGCTTCTAATTTTGAGAGAAAAAAGCATGTTCAATAGGCTTTAGAGTTCCAAATTGAATCAACTTCGCTTTCTCTTGACGCAATAAAGTTTGAAAGATAATATAGGTTAATTGAGAAGCTAAAGTAGGAAGAGCAAGTTGAGATTGCACATTAGTAATAAATTTTTGAAACTGTCTAGGAAGACATTTTTTTTAAATGATATAAATGAAGATCAGTTAAAGTTACCCCTAAACCAAGCAATTGACTTTGAATAGAAACAAACTTAAGCAAAAAATCATCCATAGTTTTAAATTCGATATACCTGAGATCCTCTAATTGATCTTGGAGGTGAATCTTTCTAGATTAATTTAAACTATCGTATGTGTTTTTCAGAATAGCCCATGTGTTATGTGCTTCAGTACAATTTGCAATTAAAATGTATAAATCAGGATTCAAAGAAATGCTAATTAGGCCAAGTGACTCTTCATTTTTAGTATTCCAAGCATCTTTTTCTACTTGAGTAGCAGCTGAGGGAGGAACAAAAGTAGGATCAGTAGCAATGTCCAACATATGTTTGAAATGAAAGATAAATGATAAATATGTTTTCCAAGCATGGTAATTAGAGTTATTTAACTTAATTTCTGGAATAAGTGTAGACATGATGAAAATAACAAGAAAAAAATGTTAGGATTGGATAAAAGTACTTTAGAAATAGTAACTAGCAACCTTCAAAATAATCTAAAAATGAAATTTAATTTAATGTTAATCAAGTTTTGAATGGTGAAAGAGAGTTTTTTTTTAAAACATTTTTTGTTAAAAATGTTAAAATAATAAATTGAAAGCGATAAACATATAATTAAATATTTAATTGAATGATAATAAAGTATTAATGTTTAATATGCTCCAAGTGAACAAATAAATTAAAAAAAAAAATTAATCCAAAAATGATAGATAAATTAAATGAATGAGCAGACTAATATATTAACAAATTAAATATAACTAGATTTAAAAGAGATTAAATGAATAGCTATAAATAAACAAATTTAAAAGATGCAAAGAGATGGCTAGCAGGGAAGAGCAGTTACAAAGCCAGAGGGAATAATGTGTAGATAGCAGGAAGATCAGTAGGAATAGTAAAAAATTGGAGAAGTTGCCAAGAGCTGAGATTTGACTATGTAAGCAGCAGACAAAGGAATGAGAATCTGCCCAGAAAAGAGCATGCGCAAGTAAAATGATAACCTACGCTGAAATAGAAGATGCCTTGCGCAAGGAAAAATAGAACCTACACAATGAAGAGGCATTCTTGCTAGGTAGGGAGTTGGGAGGGTCTTCAAGAAAAGTGAAAGGAGAGGTAAAGGTTGCGTGGAAGAAGGCAAGGATAAGGGCTGCATAGGAGAGGAAAGAAGCAGTGTAAGGAGGGAAGCAACTGCAAGCAGAAGGGGAGAAAAGGGAAATGTTTCATTGGAAGCGTGGAGAGATGCGTGGGGTAATAAGGAGAAAGGGTGATGCACAGGGAGAAGAGAGAGACAAGAAGACAAGTTACGCAATACAAGAGAATTTAAGAGAAAGCTATGCCAAGGATAAGCTAAAGTTGCACAAGGAAGGTTGAAGGGGTGCACAAAAACATAGTGAAGGGTATGTTGTGCAATAAAAAAAGGAGAGAGATGTGGATATAATAGGTGATAAATAATATGTATTAAAATAATGCCAAGCTACCAACCAATAGTATAAACATAGATGAGACTGCAAGGCAAATAATATAAAGTTGCACATAGAGAGATAACAAGAAATCTGAGATTTATAATTTTTGAATCCTGCAAATAGAGAGATTTATTATTTTAAGTTTTGATAAAAAAAAATATGTATATTAAAAATACAACATCAATAAAACCACATATATAATCCTGCAAGAAAATTGTTAAGGAAACTAGAGATAAGAACAAATATATGCCTGTATGCACAAAGATTTGAAATATCATAATGTAAATCATGCAAGAGACAAACTACAGAGGATGAGTTTTTAAAAAACCAATTTGATTAATCCCTGCTCAAAACAAGATAAATATAAATATGTTACACCTTGTGGTTTTCCCGACAGAGGTGAAGATGAATACGGATTGAAATGGCTTTGGCTGAAACCAACCAAACCAAAAAAAATTCAAATGTAACTCTTTGGCAGCAAGCTGACCAAAGAGGGTTAGACAAAAAAAGAATGCAAAAATATGCAACAAATGAGTTAGCAATGAATCTCAAGATTCTCTCTCAAAAAAGAGTCTACAAAGGTGTACTCCAAAGAATGACAACCTTCAACACAACAGTCAAACAAGGATTAGAAACCCAAGCTCTGATACCATGTAAGAAAAATAATAAGAGCAAGGAAATAAAAATAGTCCAAGAGAGATATGTGAAGAATATATTTTTACCATAAGAAAACCAAGAGCTTTGAGCAAGCACCCAAAAGCCAAAACAAGGAGACAAGAAGATTTTGAAAGGGGAAAATAAAGAAAAACCCCTATGATATTAGAGAGAGAGAGAGAGAGAGAGCTCATTAAAATAACTCATTAAGTAGAAATAAGAGAGGAGAGCATCTCTTTTATAGAGATGAGGAGAGGAGTTACAAAGTAACTCACTAATCTATGAATGCAAACATTCATAATAGGTGTGTGCAAAGTGCCAAGATCCTCTTAAGAAGGAATATTTAATTTCCTTATTAAAGGAATTAAAAAATATGACATGTCCTCCTACTTGGACTAGAGGATAAATTACATGTAGGGATTCCTTAGAATCTCCTAATAAAAAAATAAAAGAGGATACCTTATTTTATCCTCAACTAAATAATTAAATACAACCAAGGCAAGATTAACTATTCTAACTGAAAATTTTTTTGCAAGGAAGCTAGAGAAAGGTACCAAAAAAATATAAAGGTACATTACCTCTTAAATATTTTAGATGTTGAAATATTGGTCATGTAGAAACTAAGTGTCTAGAAAAAGGAACAATACAAAAGTTAAAAAGATTTAATAAGAAGGCCTATTATGTCAATGAATATTCCAGTATATCATATGATGAATCAATTCAAGAGGATTGTTTCTTTTTGGTTGAAAATGATGAACCTAGGTTTGATATCTCTAACATTTTCTAGAATCTAATGATTACACTGAGAATGCATTGTATGTTAGAAGAAATAGAGATAAATGGTTGATTGATAGTTGATGTTCAAATCATATATTGGTGTTAAAAGTAAGTTTGTTAAACTTTAAGATTATGATGTAGGTCTTGTTAGATTTGGTGATGATAAAAAAACACAAATTGTTGGAATTGGCTATTAGGAATAGTAGTCTATCAACACAACTAAGAGATGAGGGTGAATCAGTTGTGTGCCCAAATATCTAAACTTTAAACTTATAAACCAATTACTCAATGCAAATCTAAACACTTCAAGAACAACACCATAGCACAATTATTTTTTGTCAAGGAAAATTATGTTAAGGGAAAAACCCTAGTGGGAATTAATAGCCACAAATAATGTACTAGAAATATTGTATCCCTTTTAGAAGATCTAGCCCTTTTAGGAGTCGATTATTACATCCAATACAAAGTCTCTATTAAAGGACAAACCTTGTTAGGACTCTTCTCAAAAAATTTAGGATTTGAATGAAATGTTGAGCTCATTGCCTGAGTACACTACCTAAAGTGAAGGTTAAATCCACCTTCTAAAGGTTAAACCCACCTTCAAGATCCACTGACCAAAGAGAAGTATGAAAGCACAATTATAATAGTGTGTTGACTGATAGCAACTTTATTTTCCTATACAGTTCCAATGAAGTGCATTACAAACATAACCACTTCTCTACATCTAGAAAAAATTGCATCCACATGCTCACAACATCCAATCCATACATTTTCACATTGAGACGCTACTTTCCTTTATACAATTTAATCAAACAATTAGGTCGGCCTATTAAGACTTCCTAAATGCATAATAAATTACATAGACCCTTTCTAAGATACACATGATACCTTAAACAAGTAATAAAAAATATAAATCAGCGGTTACGCGCCAAGATCCATAATTCATGCTTGTCATTCATTAAGCATGTTACATCTCTGTGGTTGGCCCCAAATAGGTCTTTGAAAGTCCACACACCATAATTGATATCATCAAGAATCCAATGATCCAAGAATCACAAAGAATTTTTTCCCATGTACCTTCTATCATGTCTTAAGCTAGTATACCATAACTCATGCTCGCTTCCAAGTTATCCCAAAAACTCAGAGACCCTCTCTATCATAATCCTATATCACTTCTCTATAACCAGTCTTCACCATAAAATTGTAACTTATGAAACCAACAATATTAAATACAGTGACATTAGATATAATGTGTACATATGTCCTTCTACTCAACTCCATGCTCGCACATACTGAAACATCATACACTATCCGTACACAACTGTCAATCTTGTTTGTACCTATGATAACCATCCTTTCTGAAACTTCTAATGCATCTAATTGAAACATATGTTGAGATCAATGACAAGACATGAATTTAAACACCTCAAACAACAAAAATTCAAACAATCTCCCCCTTTCACATTGATGGCAACATATGTGAAAAACCACCAACCCAAAAGTATCCTTCTTAATACAACTTTCTCAATATCCTCTTCACAACTCCCCCTAAGGAAGTAGGGCTTTTTCACCTAATTATCTCCCCCCTTGACATCAATGGTAGAGGGTTCCACAATTATTTCCCTTCTTTGCACATCCTATCACTGTAAAGTGTAGCATTTTCAAATCTTCATGCCTTCAAAAAACTAGGTGCTTGATCACCCAAATATGTTATGTTGTGTTCATGTGATCACTCCTCCTGAGGAGTAGATCCAAGCATCAAGTCCAGAGAATAGTATAGCTCTAATAACTACTGGACTTATGCATTCCTGCATCTCACAAGGGGGATTCTTACCCCAAGCATACCTCTGAGATACTCAAAAGCATCTTTTGGAAAAGGTTTTGTGAATATATCCACTATTTGCTCTTTTGTACTAATGTACTCTAATATGACTCCCTTCTCTGCAACCTTGTCTCTCAAAAAAAGATATTTCATTGAAATGTGTTTAGTCTTTGAATGCATAACAAGATTCTTTGACATGTTTACTGTACTTGTTTTATCACAATAAATAAAAACATGTTCTTCAAAGCTTACCCCAATATCCTTCAGCATTTGTTTCATCCAGACAATCTATGTACAATTTATAGTAGCAACTACATACTCTAACTCAATAGTAGTTAGAGCTATATAATCATTATTTTTACTCAACCATGAAACTAACTTTTTCCCAAGGAAAAATAATCTACCACTAGTACTCTTTTTGTCATCAATACTTCCTGCCTAGTCTACATCAGTATGAGCTTGTAATGTAAAATCATCTAACTTGTCATAAAAGACCATATTCTAATGTCTCTTTTAGATATTTTAATATCCTCTTAACTACAGCAAGGTGAGTCTCCTTTGGATTACCTTGGAAGCTCGCAACAATTCCTACTGCACTAGCTATATCTGGCCTAGTATGAGTTAGGTATTGTAGACCTCCAATCATGGACCTGTATTTTGTTTGAAAAACATTTTGAGATTCATCAGTAGTAGTAAGCTTGCATCTAGTAACCATAGGTGTTCCAACTGGTTTAGAATCTTCCATTCCAAATTTCTTTAGAAACTCCTTAAGATACTTGGTTTGATAAATAAAAAATTCCATGTTTACTTTGAGTAATTTGCAAACCAAGAAAGAACTTCATTTCATCAATCATAGAATTTTTTTTCTCATTTCATCATTGCCTCCAAAAATAAAGTCATCCACAAAGACTTCAATAATCAAGATTCTATCTTCACTAGTTCTCAAATACAAGTTACTATCTGTGCTACCTTTTATGAAACCAAGATGCAATAAATACCTATCTAGTCAACCATACCATGCTCTAGGTTCTTATTTTAGTCCATACAATGCCTTTTTCAACCTGCAAACCATGTCTTTATTATCTGTCAAAGGAAAACCATCAGGTTTCTCAATGTAGACTTCTTCCTCTAGATCACCATTCAAAAATGCAGACTTAACATCCATATGATATACCTTAAATTCTTTAAGTGCTACATAAGCAAGAAAAAATCTCATTTCCTCTAACCTCGCAAAAGGTGCAAATATATCTTCAAAGTCTATACCTTCCTGTTGTGAATAGCCTTTGCATATCAATCTAGCCTTATTTCTTACAACTATGCCCTCTTCATTCATTTTGTTTATGAAAAAACCATTTAATTCCAATTACATTCTTGTCCTTAGGTCTAGGAAGAAATTATCAAGTGTTTTTCTTCTCTATTTGATCCAGTTCCTCCTTCATTGCCTTAATCCAAGATTCACCTTTACATGCTTCATTAGTATTCTTAGGTTCTACTTGTGAAATCAAACAAAGCTCATTCTAACTTTAGACCTTGTCAACATGCCCTTATTAACATCACAAATAATCTATTTCTTAGGATGATTCATCTTAACATACCTTGGTGTCTTTTTGGTTTCTATAGACTCATCCAAACATGCCTGAATTTCATTTTCAATCTCACGATTTTGTTTTGTCTCTTGATTTTCAATTTTCTTCTCATTCTCTAGGATCTGAATCTGAAACCTCTCATCAATTTTCACATTAGCACTTTCAATTAATTTTCTCAATCTCATATTCAAACATTTATAAGCCTTACTTTTAGTAGAATAGCCAAGGAAAATTCCTTCATCACTTCTGCATAAAACTTTCCAATTTCATCATCTCTTTTGATATAAAAATTTCTACCAAATACTCTGAAGTATTTTATAGTAGGAGCATAACCAAACCAAATTTTTTAGGGTGTCTTATTACTACCTTCTCTGATATGAATTTTTTTCGAAGTGTAGAAAATGGTATTGAATTCTTCTCTCTAATACATATGAGATACACTACCTTCAAGAAACATTGTCCTCATTGCATCCGGTATGGTTCTATCTCATGTAGCTTGTAACTAATTATTATGTTACAACAACATAAAAAACAAGAAATGACATATTCATAGGTTTCTCATCTACACATTTTTAGAAGACACATCTCAAACACGGGTTCTATTATAAGATTCCTTAACATAGCGCACCAAAGTTATCTCCATTAAATGCATCCTCCAAAGGCTTCCAAATCGCGTAGTATTTGGTGGTGATGAAGTGTCCACTGTGATGTGGAAAAATCCTTAAGTCACCATGCTGCATGATATGTTTTTCAAAGAAAAGAATATCAACACTTATTGATAAAAATAATCAATAATTACTTTTTATATTTTAATCTTAAAACTATATTAATCTTGACTTAAATATATTAAATCATATGCAACATGAAATGATAAAATAATATGAAAATGGAACGAAAATATAATGTGGAAATGAATATGAAGGTATGTGGAAAAGGATAAAATATGGTATAAAATGGGACATACTTGGTTCTCATCATAAATCACTCTAGAATGAAATATATATCCATTAGATATCATTTCTTGAGAGAGAAGATATTGGGAAGTGAGGTAAAACTTGAATATGTACATACAAAAGAGTAGATTGCAAAGTTTTTCACAAAATCATTATGCAATGATACTTTTGAGTTTATCCGATAGAGGTTGGGAGTTCTACCCCTTCCTAATCAAAACTAATATGCATTGGTGTGTGCATTGGGATAGGGTATTTGATACTCATTCTTATCTAGATCAATTATTGGTGGTTTCCTCTTAGAGGGAGCGTAGTAAGTTTTTCATGGGGATTTTTTACCCTTTGTCATTGTTGTTAAAGGGGGAGAAGAAAAGAAGATTTGATGTTAATATTTATTTGTTCTCTTTGTCATTAATAAATGTTTCCATCAATGAAAAAGGGCGGATTGTTGGAATGTTATACCCACTAGAAAAGCTATGAGATAATGGAGAGAAGAGAGAGAGGCCATGAATCCAAAAGTCTAATAGGTTGTGTTATGCTAGGTGATCCATGGAAGAAAATAAAAGGAGGAATGAGTAGAAAGGTTGGAAAGATGTGTTATGATAATTATACTCATCGCAAAGAAAAAGAGTGGAATTAATGGTCTAGAAATTTGTGTTATGCTAGTAAATTCAACCCAAGGATAACCAAGTGAAGCATTGTTCACAAGGAAATCTGCCAAAGGGGATCATTCCTAAGGAAAGCATTGTCTCATGAGGGATCCATTAAAATCCAAGGAAATAATTTCCTCTCATGAGAATCACAAAAGTTATCATTCCTAAGGAAAGCATAGTCTCCAAAGATATCAAAAAAATTCCAAGGAAAGCATTGTCTCCAAGGAAAACTACAAAAGGGATTAGTTCTAAGGAAAGCATATTCTCCAAAGGGATCCAAAAAAAATCCAAGGAAAGCATTGTCTCCAAGGAAATTTTCAAAAGGGATCAATCCTAAGGAAAGAATAGTCTCCAAAGTGATCGATTAGATAATGCACAAGGTTGTTGTTGTCACATGGATTTGAACCTAAGAGCTAAGTTTGAAAACTAAGAAATCCTGTGCAACATGGGAATATCTCCAAGCTTGTGTGTTGCCCATTATGGAGATAAACCTTTAAATTATGGTATGGCTCCCCTTTAGGTATCCTACAACTAACTTGATTGTGAAAAGGGATAGAAAGATCTTTCTTTAAATTGAATAATCTACGCTAACAGGTGATACACCAACAGATAAAACTTGATATACAGATGAAAACTCACAAATCATTCACTAAAGAAACTGTATTATCTCACAACCCAAACAAACATTCTTTCCAATAAATTTTATAATGAGTGGTTTCAACTTTATGAGATTTATAAAAAGGTAAACAATGATGTCTGGACTATTTTAATACCTAGAATATTAAACACACTTACAAACCTACACTATAAAATATTACTTTTTGCATTCAACAGTGAAGGAATTTGATAAAATAAAGAATAAACACAATATTTCAATTAAATAGTTCACAAACAATATTAAACCCCAAAATATTGAGAAGGAAAACCAACTTTTATTATGAAAAATTAGGAATATCTACTATAAATTCTATGAGCTCAATACAAAATATGTCTATATTTACAGTAGAAAAATATGGCAAGAAAGAAAGAACTCCAGAAATAATTACAATGCAAAGCCTTATAGAAAGGTCTCAATCCCAAAATAGGTGGAACTAATATTGAACTACCCCTAAATTAAACTAGAACTCATGATCTATTTTTATTTCTCCTCCAAAATGCATGAATACCTCATAGGTTGTACAAACATGAAAAGTCCCTAAAAAGGGGGCATAACATACATGCAATAAACTACTCCAAAAGCTTCCTTGACTGAGGTCAAACCCAATGGGTCTCCTTAACTTATGTGGAACTATTATACAAGTCCTCAACACTCCATCTCTTCTTCCATAATACTTGTCAATCTATTTTATATCTCTAGTTACATCTTTAGTTACATCTATATTTTGCACAAATGATATTATTTATTAAGTTTTTATACATCCACACTTAACAAATATTTCTTATTTGGTATTTGTACAAAAATAAAAGTCAAAATATATTTAATAGATTAGGTGTATTACTTTAGAGAACATTTTTTTTATAAACATAAAGACAAAAATCCTCTCTTATCAATGACTTAGGGTCCCTAAACACATACCTGCAACCCTCATTAGTTATTTTGCAATACATGGAGGAGCTTATGGAATTAAAAAAGAGGGTGGAAACTCTAGAAACAAGGAATTGGGAAGAGGAGAACAAAGTGTATGAAGCATTGGAATACACAGGAAAAATACAATGAGAAAATAAAGATCTCAAAGAACAAATCACTAACATGCAATCCAAAATGGATATGGGACATAAAGAGCTAGAGATACTAAAACAAGAATTGGCACTCTTGAAGGTTATAGAAAATAAAGGAAAAAAAAGTGGTAAATGAGGTGGACATCACACATTTAAAGGAAATTCAATCAGCTTTGGCAGACATAGAAGTCAAAGAAACTCAACTAAAAGAAAGAATAGAAGAGGCCAAATCATGGTCACAAGTGGTAAACGGATCAGAAAATAAAGAAAAGTGCATCATTGAACAAAAAATCAAAATCCAGATAAGAGAAGAACATGACAAAAGGGGCAAGGCTGTAAATATCACCATCAAAGGGCTAAAAGACTTCGGAGAAAGGGAAAGGACCGATATTCTAGCAAGGGACTTCCTCAGAGATAAGATGAAATGGTCAGGGGCTATTCTTCAAGAAAATAAGATAGGTAAAAAGGTGGAAGGAGGAAGGGATAGGCACGTAAGAGTTATTCTGAGGGATCTAGAGGATAAAAATACTATCATTAAGAACATGGGGCTGCTTAGAGGAACACAGATTTACCTAGATGAAGATCTAACTTTCGCTCAACAAGAGGAACAAAGGAAGGAGTGGGAAAAAGTAAAAGCAGCTAGAAACAAGGGAATGTGGGCTTGGCTAAAAAATGAGAAAGCCCAAATCAACAAGCACTTCTCTAATAAGAAATAGGAATTTGGGGTCCCATAAGACCACTTAAGTGTTGTAAGTTGGAACTGCAGAGGTTATCCATGGAGAAGAGGTCCTGGGCTGGGGCCCATAGCAAAGGGAAAGGATATAATTATTGTTGTTGAAATGCATTAGCACAAAGGGTGTGTTGTCCCAGATTTTGATGGGTATAAGAAATTTTCAGTTTGGAACAAAGGGAGTGAAACAGGTAAAGGACATGGGGGAATCAAAATTTATATCAAAGAAAAATGGTATGGGTTTGTTAAATTCAAAAAAGAGGACCCACACAAATAATACATATGGCTGTAGATAATGGTAAATGAGACAATTTTTAGATTGGCCGCTTGTTACTTTGAACTGAAAAACTCTAAATTCTACAAGAGAACAAACTTAGACAATGAAGACCTATTTGCTTCATTAAAAAGAGATATCTTTGTTTTCAGTGATTCGGGGAAAAGCATGCTCGTTGGGGATTTCAATGCTAGGACTGCTAATAGTCAATCACTACAATTGTGTAATGTAGAAAGAAGGGAGATCAACCCTGTTTGGCTTGAAGAAAATGGTGACCATTCTTCCAAAAGAACCTCCCAGGATAGCGAAGGGGGTGTTTCACACTTTGGGACAGAATTATTGGGGATGTGTAGTCTATTTGGCATGGTTATTTGCAATGGCATGAATGGCTAGCCTACATCAGGGGGCATCACTTGTAAAACTTACAATGGGCAAAGTGTAGTGGATTACGTGATTTATTCTCAAAACCTTACAGCTAGAGTGTTAAATTTTGATATTGGTTAGAATTAGATAGATATGAAGTCTGATCACATGCCTCTTTATATTTGTTTAGACGTGGTTCCAAATAATCAGAATAACAAGCATGGCCTCCACAATGATAAGGATATGGTTAATCATGGGAAAATACTCCTAAATCAAGAAAATAGGGACATATTCAGGGCTTTCCTTAAACAACAATTTTTGGAGAGGGACAACAACAACAAGACTAGTGATGGGGTCAACAATGATTTTGAGCATGTTCACAGCAGCTTGCTGATTTCTATTATACACAAGGCGTTAAAAAATGTAAAAGATCTTGCAGTAGAATGAGGGCTGCTAATACTTTCCTGACTAATCCATGGTACGATGAAGAGTGGAAGGCTGTCAAAAGATCTATAAAAGGGAAAAGCACAAGCATAGAAATCAAGAAGAAATATGCAAAGCTGATCCATTTTAAAAAAGAGGAGTATGTAAGTGCTAGACAAAGAGAGTTAATATATTTAAGCAAGCACAACCCCAAAGAATTCTGGAAAGAATTGCAACAGAGGAAAAAACAAATTGAAAATAGTATTACGGATACTCAGTGGTTAGAATATGCAAAGAACCTCTATGAGCGAATTCTTGAGAAGAACTTCCCTCCTATTATAGAATCTTCATTAGAGCTCTTTATGGTAGATGACATCAAAAGTGGGATAAAGAAGTTAGAAAATGGTAAGGCAAGTAACATTAATGGGTTGCAAGATGAATTCCTAAAGTGGGGAGTTGATCTCCTCGCCCCTCACATAAAAGGAGTCTTTAACAAGGTCATTCAAGATGGTTTTCTGGTTGACTGGACTACTAGTGTGGTTATCCCTCTATTTAAAAGTGGGGACATAAATGACCCATCTAACTATCGCACTATTATGGTCAACCCTCTTTTCGACAAACTTTTTGGGATCATGATAGAAGGTAGAATCAGCAATTGGGCAGAAAAGGAAGGAAAGAGTGCTAAAGGAAAAGCGGGTTTTAGACCTAGGCACTCTACTATTGATCACTGCATCACACATAGGAATTTGATAGAAAAAATATAGAACAACCAGGGGGGAGAAGCTTATTGTTGTTTTTTTGACTTATGGAAAGCTTTTGATACTGTGCCTAGAGACAAGCTATGGAACAAAATGGAAGAATTAGGCATTCCGGACATGTATAGAGTTGTTGTTCATAGACTGTATGAGAGGGTCCGGGCCAAAATCAGAACTAAAGATGATATGTCTGAGTGCTTTGGTAGTGACATCAGTGTGAAGCACAAGTTCCCATTATCCCCCACTTTGTTTGATTTATATATTGACAAGCATGAAGCCTGGTTAGACAAAATTGATGGTGGGGGAGTCCATTTGGCGGGGTATGTGGTGAAGCTTCTTTTATATGCTGATGATCTTATCTTAATATCAAAAATAGCCCAGGGATTAAGAGAACAATTAGCGGTGCTGGAATGCTTTTGTCAAGAAGTGGGGATGCAAGTGAACATTACCAAGACTAAAATTATGACTTTTTCATGGAAGAGAAAGGAGTCACATAGGGTTTTTCTTTTCGAGGGCAGCCCATTGGAGATTGTGAAAGAATACAAATGTTTAGGGATCGACATCGATTATAGGCTAAGATGGGAGACATGTTGGATAAAGAGGATACAAGGAGGTTGGAAAGTGTTATATCTACTTCAAAATAGATGCAGGAATGCAAAGTTGTGGGACTGGAAAACTAAGAAGACTCTCTTCGGTTTGCTGGTCACATCGGTTGTTCTTTATGGCTGCGAAGTTTGGGGGGGAAGCATGACTAGATGTGGGTGGAGACAGTTAGAGAGGATTTAGAAGCACTTAATCACTAGAAATATCAAGGTCAAGGCCTCCGTTCTTTATGAAATTTTATTAGCAGAAGCTAGCCTTTTCCCATTGGAGGTAGCAGTGATAACTTGGTTAATAAGTTATTTAAAGAAACTGAAAAACATGGACAACGAAAGATGACCCAAAATTGTGATGAAAGAGGTTTTGGACTACAGGAAGAAGACTTGGATGAAACAAAACATAAAGTGGTTGTGCAAGTGGAACATCACGATGAATGATTGTCCAAATACTAATATGGAAATAACAAAATTTGTCATGGGTAAATTTCAGGATGCCATGTGGTCTAATAATATGGGCTGGAAAAAGACACACTATATAGAAATGTTCAACCCTTTCTGTGAACATGGAGATAAAGCATATCTAGGGGCTTCTATTAAAGGTAAGCCTAGAGTGTTGGTGTCTCAATTAAGGATGGGCTCACATCATCTTAGATGCGAGACTGGTAGATGGAAAAGACCCAAAGATGAGTCAGAGGAGAGGAATTGCAAGTTCTGCGAAAAAAGGTGTGATTGAAACTGAATGGCACTTTCTCTTTGAGTGCACGATGTATGATGACATTCGATCTCAATACAGTGACATCCTAGAAGAGGGTAACATGTACACTCTATTTGAGGAGGATAAGATAAATAAGACCGCTAGTGTGATTATCAAGATTCACAGTAGGAGATCAGATATGGAGAAGTCTATGGAGTTAGTTTAGGGCTGTGATCTGTGGTCCCTTAGACTCTTGGTCTCATGGATGCCATTAAAACTCTTCATTCATTCATTTTCTCTCTACACTTTTCTGTGCCACCAAGGTCAATTAGGGTTTGATGGAGGTCTTTGTGGGTTTTATTGAAGCTTTACATGCAAGTCTATCATTTCCACAGGTGTTTTCTCTTCATTGCAAAGTCGTTGAGCTCTGTTTCAATAGAAAGAAAAGGGAACTATTTTTATTTTTTCCTTTGTGTTTTAACCCCATGCTTAGGCTCTCTGGTTTTCCTCCTATAACTGAAAATGATGGAAAAATTATGACTTTCTTTGTTCTTTTACAGTCTTTTTAAAGGGTTTCATTCTTTCTCCATGTCATGACTTCATTGCTTGAAACCGTCTCCTTATGGTTTTATTTCCATTTTGTATCTTCATGCTCAAAATAAGTTCTTGTTCATGCAACCTATGGTTCATTATTTTAAATTTTCTCCTTCTGGGTTTGACATTTTTGCAGGAATAGTTCAAAGATTTGCAACTAAATGGGTTTTCAAAACCATTACAATTTATGGTTCCTCAATACTGATATGTTTCCTCATACTTGAATACCACCGCTTCTATGAATTTTTCCATTGCTTCAACATTTGTAAATGACTATCATTTAACTTTGATTCATAACAGTGGTTCCTTTCCCTGGGTGAATATGTGTAACAATGCCTCCTTGACCTCATGGTTGATTTGTCCCCGATTCTTTCCTCTTCCTGTCATTGTAATAGTTTTTCCTTATTGAATATTATGGATTTTCCTTATAATATAAATACATCTATGTTCCAAAGATCAAGATCATTATATTTAGTCAATTATAAATTATTATTATTACAGAAGCATTGTCCTTCATCCTTAAAGTTCATTATTGTATCTTTTCCTTGAACTTCGTGGTTGCTCTGTTCTTGCATAATTGTTGTCATCTCACCCATTTTAAAACTAGTACCTTTTATTAGCAAATGAAGATTCAATATTATTGATGATCACTTGAATCCATGTAGCTCATGATGCATATATTTTTCCTTATTTGGTCTTCATGATCTGATGACATGACTGTATATTGGTCTTGAATATAATCAGTGAAAAGTCACTTTCCTTACATGATATATGAGTGCTTTCATTATGTCATTAAAAAGGCATTGATTTTTGTGGTTAATTTATGGTTTTTATATACTACAGCAACACCTTAACTTGCATTTTAAATGAAATATTATACCTATAACAATTATAATTTCATTAGCTCTTTCATTGTTTTCATTGCAAACTTATATCTTCTACTTGATAGGAAATTACTACTTGTCCTGATTTGGTCATTATTACATCATTTCATCCTTCATGGCATTGTCATTACCTGTAGAATTTTATTTGTCTTACATTTGATGCTCCATGCTACTTGATCATTTTGGTAGCAATGCTTTAACATTTTGGCACTATTTCATGATGAATGTAGATGCTCCTTCCTTTGACCAATTTCATTGTCTTAACACTTTCATATCATGTTCTCTATGTATTGATGCCTTCATCATCAAGCTTGCTCTATACTTGTCAGTATCATCAAGAAATATTCTTTCATTGTAATTTGACATCATGTTTTGGTCATACCTGTCAATGTTTTTAATATATTGATGCTATTGACCACTATGTTCTTACCATTACTGGTGCTATTGGTACTATATTCATGAGACACATATAGCATTGTCTTTAAATCTTATTTATTCATATAGAAATGGCCTTGAATATGGTGTCAAATAATAAATTCTTTCATATGTTTTATGTTTTTGACTATCCACCATATAGCTATCATTTGATTGTTTTGTGCCTTAAATTGTATTTTTTTATTGTCTATCTATATTTCTTATGCCATCTATTCATGGGGAAAATGTCTTTGATCTTGTAGATTATGATTGTTGCTATTGATGCTATTTTCACTCTTGATGAAGCTGGTTGTAACAATTATATCATGACACTATCCTTTCACCTTGAAAATAGAGCTTCATATCTTCTCTATTGTCCTTCTATCAAGGGTATTATTTTTGTACCCTATTCTTTATACCTCATTGCTTTATCCTTGATAACATTGTTCTTTCATGGTCATTATTCCTTTCCATGGACTATCTTTGATCCTTATAATAAAAGGGTGTTGCTATTTTATCATGCTTGTGATAGTCCTCTTTTTACAACAAACACCATTTTAACTGTCCCTCTTCAATGAAATTTGGACTGGTAATGATATTGTTGCTTCTAAAAAGGGTACTATATTTTAACTTTTGTCTAATGAAATGACACAATACTCTTTTAAATAGCCCTTTTACAATTGTCTTTATTAGTCTTGTGTTCATGATCATATCATATAACTATTGGAAGTCAATGTATTGGTGATATTGCTTACAAATCTATGATTACTGTCCTTAACATTCTCATCTTGTTGTTCTTTACACTTGTTATCAGTAAAAATACTCTTTCTAATATCTCTGACATTACACATCCATGGAAATTCTTTCTATATTATGGTAACACAGTCTATCACTGCCTTTTTTGAAGTTTTACACTAATGCCAATGAAAATTTGATACAACTTGCTCTACTTTTTGTTAACAATGATGACTCTTGCCTCTGCTATTCATTTCATGTCACTGTTTCAATCATAGCACTATCTTTTTACTATATAGAAGAAACCTCCATCTTTATCTTTAAATATCCATAAATGTACTTGACATTATCTAAGGCTTACACTCTATTCAATTAATGGTTTTCATATTTTTCCTTGGCATCAAAATGCTTGACCCTTGTTATCTTGATAGTGTAATGTATCCCTACTGCAATAAAAATCCCCTTTTGACTGTTCAAACTTTTCTCTTATATTCCATAATACTTTCTTTGAAATCTATGTCCTAATGACAATGAACATGACACTTTAGAACAATGACTCTTCTTTCAAGAAATCATTGCATTTATCACAATACATAATGATCCTTGACAGATTGTTAATAGCTCCATCTAAAACAATGAAATATTTCTTCAAACAGTAAGCCCATCTCATAGAACTTCTGGAATGGAACTCCAACTTTAGAAATGATCCATGACTCCCATTATCTTAGTGACTATAAGTTTGCATCTTCTTATTGAACCTGTAGTAGTACTTTGTCCTTTATGGATCCATAAGCTGAGACATCACTTCTCTTAACAACTTCCTTATAATGGAATTTCTCAAATCCCTTATTATAGCCCTTCCCCCTTATAAAAACATTACTATCTTCTAGTAGGGATGTGCACTATTATAATCATATTTCATCTTCAACACTTTTATTTATTCCCATGATCAGTAACACTATCCTACCTTAACCAATCAACTATTAAGGCTTCAGAAACATCAATTTACTAATTGATTAAAGTAGTTCTTTTTCTCACCAATAAAGGTTGAGTTACATACATATGATCAAGTGAAAAGAGATGAAAGGTAGTTGGAAATACAAGTATTTTTTGTAGCATGTCTTGAAAATTATAGGAAAGATCACATACACTTTCGGTTTGACCAAACAAACTGCTGGTTTGGAGTGGATATGTAGGTTGGATTTGCTTCTCTATAGATGGAAACTCATGCTTAGCCTCCATCCTAGAAAGATTCCTGGTTAGGCATCCTCTTGAGATGCTTATCTTTGGATTTTCTCTACTGATTTCCACCTTGTCAAGTGTCTCCTCAATTACCACACCAAACTGATTAGAAACATTTAGCTCATGAGAGAAAAATGAAAGAGCAATTGTTTCATCTACCTTATGATGTTGATCACAAACCTCTCTTTCCAAAGGTATCAAATTATCATCAAGATTAGAGAAAAAATATTCAATAATACTTGAGAATATACTCACATCATGATTAACCTCATTATGCAAAGTATTATCTAACCCTCTCTCTTGATTTCTTTGAAAACTCATACCTTGGAAATCTGTGTTTTGTTGATTTTCTTTCTCTACTTGAACCAAATTCACATCCATATTATCCTTTTGATCTTTCACAACCACACTGTCCTCATATATATGTAATTTATCTAGATGATTTTCATGCTCTTCTTGATCACATCTTGCCAAATTTTTTAGTTCACACATGTTATTATCATCATTACTAACAAATAAAGGAATCTCAACCAATAAATCAACTTGAATCAACTTGAACCTGAGAATCAACAACTATTTCCTTATCAATATCATGTTGTTCCTAATTTTCTTCATTTGAAGATGAATGAATGACATCTAAGCTTAACAAAAATACATAAAGACCATCCTAGAATGAGTTCTCTTCATTCTTGTTTTTATTTTCTTGTATAAGAGGACTATTTGTTACCTAGTTGTAGCTTTCTTGAGTGGTCATAACATCAAAGTCCTGAACTTCTTCTTGTTGTCCTGAATCTAGTATGGTTGTGATATGAATTTCATTATCTTCCTCATTCAAAAAGAATGAAAGCTCATCAAACATATTAGAAGGATCTTGAAAATAAACATCCATTTCTATCTCTACAACCTTTGCAATCTCTTTTAATAGATTTGACCTACCATCTTGAACATCATATGCATGCATATCAATTGGTAAGAGATCTTTTTTTTTCTACATATATAGCTTCTTGTATATGGAGGGAATCTCGAAAACCTGGAAAAGAATATTGGCAAACCTCCTCTTCTACAGAATAAGCTGAAATACAAGGAAATAGTTGGGCTTCTTGAATAGGCTCTTCATAAGAACATGCATGTTCAATAATAGACTCTCTAAAACTTAGGAATGCAAATTGTAATCTGTATGTGTGATCTTCATACAAACTCAATGAAACATTAATAACAAGTTAGTCAAATCAAATTGAAAGATAAACTATGATTGGATCAATTGAAATGATAAACTTGGTGGTACCCTAAATTTTGATAATTTAGAAGTCCCAATCCATTATCAAGAAGCCTGTTTCTCCATACTAAAAAATATCAAAGGAAGGAAGCTTTATGACACAAATAAATAGAGATAACTAATTGAAGCCCTCAAAAAATGCTAGAATTTAAACCTGCTACAAAGATGATTTTGACAGAGGATAAAGATGGTAAAATTTTAAAAATCTAAAAATGACCTAGTTCAAGAAATCCAATTTCCTATCTCCA
Organism: Thuja plicata; assembly: GCA_018584345.1. Classification (NCBI taxonomy): domain Eukaryota; kingdom Viridiplantae; phylum Streptophyta; class Pinopsida; order Cupressales; family Cupressaceae; genus Thuja; species Thuja plicata. The sequence continues at coordinate 2,076,403 of MU226973.1, read as the reverse complement.
GCAGAAATATTAGCTTTTCACAAGGTGTTTTGGATTTTCGACCAAAGTCAAGTTCGAAAGTTAGGTAGTTATTTTTTAGTTAGTTTATTGTTTTTTTCAAAATAATTTGTAATAAGAGTTGTATCTTTTCACCCTAAAGAGGTGTGAAAGCCACTCAAACACATATATATACATAATGTAACATGTAAAGAAGAAGAGATACAATATAATACAATTTCACATATTTGGATAGTTTTGTATCAACAACTATAACATGGACCTGGATGTACTATTTCTTTAAAATCAATAAAGATAAGTCTTTTTTCTTCATATATGCAATTGTTTCATTAATCATTTTACAATTAGTCCCTCGGATAAACTAATAGAACTTCTTCAAAGTGATATTTTGATGTGCATGCTTCTTGATTTGATTCAATATAGTTTATATTTTCAATTGGTTTTCTCATTTTGCATGGTTAAATTCTGTTGATTGAGGCCCCAGTCAATTGGGCTATCATCTGAGAAATATTACCCTTTTGAAATATCTTTGAATTTATTTTAGGTTGTATGTACATTCCATAACACCTTTGAAGTGATAAGTTTTCTTGTAAAAATGTCTCTAAGGTTGAACATAAGATTGGAATGATAGTGACTCTATTGCCCATAGTTGATCAAGGCACTGGTCTTTATTGCTTATTTGGATTATAGTTATTTAGTTCATTGTTTATAGTTTTGTGATATCTTATCTATGTGTTAATTTCAAATTACATACACATTTAACAAACATTCTTTCAATTACTTAAAGTATTTCAATTTACAGTTCATGATATATTTCTTTTAGTTAGATTTCTTTCAAGTGCCTTGCCATACTTGAGAGAGAAGGTTGAAGTGTTACTTATCTGCTGTAAAAAGCCTTGTGACTTGAAGGATAAGTCAAGGTATAGGCCTACCAGCCTTGGTTTTGCAGAGCCAAAATTGCAGAAGTTCCAACCTTGCCTTGGTTGTGACTTGTTATTTGGCCAAATCCCTTGGCTTTATTATCATTGGATAGGCAAAATCATAGGAAATCCAATTTGTTGATTTGAGTACCAACAAAACCTATTGAGCATCTCATTGCTCTCTAATTTCAAGGACTATTGCTCTCAGTTGCATTAGAGATCATAGTGACAACTTAGAAAAATGAGAAATGTTATATGATGAATAATGTAAAGCTAATTGATGCACAATTTGATCTAAGATGCAAGATCTTGATGAAGAACTATGCTAAATGCAAATTGCCATTATGATCCTAATTAAGAATTCTCAATACTAAATGCTAATGGATGGTCAATTCAACAAAATGTAATTGATATCAATTGTTGGTGCTCTAAAACTTAATTGGTAGTAAAGTGGTCATTTACACTAAGAAATGCCTTCTATTTATAGCAATTTCCAATGGTAGGGGGTGAGTTTGATTAACCACGGTCAAAGTATGAATATTTTGAAAAAAAAAACTTCACTTTTGGATACCTGTTGCTGTAAAACCATTAAGAATTTGAAGATGATGTAAATTTGTGAATTTTAGCATTTTTTTTCTAGTTTCTAAATATATATATTTTTAAAAAAATTAGAATTGATTTCCATCCATTTTTCCTTCTCCTTCAAAAAGTGATTTGTCTGAAAAATCAACATTTTTTCAGGATTGACACTCACTTTGGTCAACATAACATTTTTTCTAAAAATGATAAGAATTTAATTCTTTTGAAGTTAGGTTTTTAATACCAATATCTAGGGAATCCAATTGGTTTTGTTCAATTTGGTTGAATATTTTATAGTTTATTGAGTTATGAAGTGACATTAACTGTAATTTTGACATATCTTCATTTTGATCTCTCTAACTTGTTATGTATATATCAAAATTCATTTTTTCTTTTTTTGATAAAAAGGTAACATAAATACATATTTCTTAGATATTTTTCATAAAAAAAATTCTTAATTTACTATTTTTCCTCAAGTGTCGAACAAAGAAGTTGCTAAATGGTCAGACAACCTATGTTTAGTAAAACTTAAAAAACAAAGTCATAATAAACTCAATATATATAAAAATCATAATCATTGGAAAGTTTTCTCTGAGTACTATCATCCTGTATTTGGGTTTGTCAAATGAATTCATTTGATCCCCCAAAAAGTTAATATCAAAATATTTTTTGTCAGCATTTTGATGGGTGCAAAGGAGACTCAATTATAGGTGTAACCGAGGAGTAGAGATATTATACCAAAGAGAGTTTGATCTAAGAGGATTTTATCTAACCATTTTCTATTTTATCATTCAAATGAGACCTCTCAAGGCTTAAAGCATCATGTTTTCTTAAAAATGTATAATTTCAACAAAAATTAGGATGTTCAAAAAAGTGGGACACACTATTATGGGTCTACCCATGTGTCCCCTTTGAGTGGACAAGATTGATTTATAGGATTGAGTGATCAAGATACCAAAGCCTTTTTGCAATCTATGTGCTCTCTTTTCTCATTCCCCATTGGTTGAGTGACTTTTCGTCACGTAGTGGTGGGTGAGAGAAATTAAGATTTAGTTATTTTAAAAGAATTAATTACTTTAGCCATGTTTGATTTAATGAATTTAATTTAATCAATTGATGAACTAAGAAATTAAATGATTAATTCAAAATAACTTGATTTTAATTAGTTTTTGCTTTAACTTGCTTTGACTTGTGTTGACCACTTTTAGGTGTATACAAATGCCCCTCTTTGAATCAATGTGCAAAGCGCACTGGTTCAAAGAATACCTGATGTTTGATGTTTGATACTGATTTGATGTGATACTGATGATGAAGATGTTTTGATATAAGTCCCTAATATGATGCTAAGATGATATTGATATGATGTTGAGATGATAATGATATGATGTTGATATGATGTTGATGTCGTTTCTCTCATAATATGATACCTTTGTTGTGAGAATTGATCCATTTGATATGTCGGTGTAAAAAATAATTGTGTTGTCTGATGTCCCCGATTTTAAAAAGTGCCTTGATTCACAAAACTATGCACTCTGGTGTCAGTATGCCCCCTCAGGATTAAAATCGAGATGATTTCGCAAACATTGGTGCTGAGAAAAAATGATTTATTTTGATTGCAAAAATTTGATCCAATTTGTGTTAGGGTAAAAAGGTATTTTCACTTATTAATTAAATCATAATTGATTTAATTATTAAGTGACCTTTTTTTATCTCTAGTTCACTTAAGCTAAACTTTAGACATGTAATAATTAATTATTTTATTAATTATTTATGCAACCTAGGTTTCTCCACCCTTCTTAGGGTTTTGATCTCCTTTGTTAGAATTGTTCACTTTATAATTATCAATTCTTTTGTAATTCCCTCTTTTCTTTTTGAATGAATATTTTCATCTTTCACATCTATGTGAGTTTTGTCTCCATTCTTTTCCTTTGTGACGGGTATTTTGTTTCAGGTGATCTTGGCTTATGAATTCTTTGAATTCTAACATGGTATCAGACCTCCAAATCTCCATTCCCTTGTTCTCTTCATGAGAGATTTGGCCTTGTTCTTTAGATCTATTTTTTTGAGAGGTTTTTGTCTCAGATTTCTGTGGATTTTGGGGGGAGTTATTTTTAGAAGAAATTGGGAAAAAACCAACATCACGACTGCGTCTAGAAGGCCCAAAACCCCTATTTCCATATAAGGCACTTCCAATTTGGACAAAGTTGTCATTTGAGGAAAAAAAATTTGCATGTGCCCATTTTCAAGACACAGAAATCAAGGGGATGAACAATATTTTTCAAATCATTTTTTTGGGTACCTCTACCTATTTAGACCTCCTATCAGTTTTTTTCTCATAACTTGAGCAAATAGAGGCATTTTTCACCAAATCAGATATCATCGGAAAGATGGCCCTAAGCCAACCTAATTTTCTAGGTTTGGTTTTCTGATTTTTCTATCTTGCAAAGATTTTTGCCAGTCAAAGTCAAGGTTCCATTTTGCACTCTAGTTGCCATATCTTGCTCCTCCGCACTCCTTTTTTTGACTTCTGCATGTCGTCAAAATTCTAGTTTTGTTCTCCTTCTTCTTGTTTGAGTCTCATTACTAGAATATGCTCTAGGTATATTTTATTTAGTTTTTTGCATTTTTTCATTTTGGTGGATATCTTGGATATTTCAGGTCCTGGGATCATTTTTTGTACATGGGATACCTCCATATTAGCTGGTCTTCATGTACCTATAGCTTTCTGTCATTCCTGGATATTGTAGACATCTTTTTCCATAGCATTTATTTTTTTTGTAAATGCAACAAGATAAAGTGTCATCATGAATGCTTGGGTTCCCACACATTTTGTGCCTGATGGTACTCACACTATATTATAAAGTGTCATTGGGGGGGTTTGGTGTACCTTTGTCATGTGAGTGTTCCTTTCACAACATTAGCCTCATGTGTGTCAAGAGACTAATCATCTTCGACATTATAATTTATTTTGTGCTTGTACGTTCTTCATCATGCAGTGTTTCTTGGTAGTCTAACTCAGTGTATCGGTCATGCCTCTCCATGATCAACATTATGGGGGTATTTCATGTTGGTTCTATATGCTCCCTTGGTGTGTTGGAGTTATACTATGTATTCTGTATTTGTTCCTATATACTAGGCAGATGCAGTGCCTGGTACCTATGTATTTCGGTGAGATGGATCATTTACCATATAGACACTCTTCTTTCTTTCCTATTTTGGAGGCTTTAGACTTCGTGTTTTTTGCCATCTATATCTTTGAGTTTTGATGTTTTCCTTTTTTTCCATCCCGATTCGAGTAGTGTCATTTGAGGGGACTCATATTGTATGCACCCTAAAATGGTCGCCTAGACTTTGGGCCCCATCTCTCAATTTATCAAATCCCTGAATCAATATTTTCAAATATCAACAATATCAATTATATCAATTTCCTTGATCAAATCATAATCAATTCAATATTTCCTAAGGTTTGAGCCTTATTTAATTTAAAAGA